>ML785550.1:268729-310276 GCA_009831015.1 Picea engelmannii
GTGTATTATAATTCAAAGTGAATAAAAAATAAATTATTTCAATAATAATTTTAATGGAGAAATTAGAAGTGGACCCAACCCTAAAATAAGGAAAGTGGGGCCAAGTGACCTAGAATATGCTTTTAAGGAAGCTACTTGGAGAGCATAAATAAGAGGCAAGGCTCTCTCATTTGAATCACACTTGAGCATATTGAATATCTATATGTGTCTGAGGTTTACAAATGATATCTAAGCCGAAATTCTGAGGAAAGTGAAGAAAAGAAGGCCGAAATGCAAGGTAGGATAAATTCTTTTGATGGTGCTTTCTAAGGTATGTTATTTTCAGGTCATCTCACCATTTTCGCTATAACTTTTTTTCTGTAATGATTCAGATCCTGAAATTTCTATGAAAGTGAGAAAACATATCCAAGTATCTGTGATTCAAAATTAAACTTGTGGGTCATTATATTTTTGGAGTTACACTCTGTGGAAAATAGGGTTTGTGGCCAGTCCTGAAACTAGTCAAAATCAGGTGTTTCAGGTAAAAACGTCATAACTTCTTCATAACAGATCCAAATTTAGTGAGACCAAATGTGTTGGTTAGGGTACAGGCTGTAGTATGCTATGTAACAGTTTCATATCATTTCATCAAATATTTTGTGGGGAACACTCTCTACAAGGTCGCTCTCTAGAATAAGCCAGAATTCAAGAAGGTATGCCATTTTTGCTATAACACCTTTTATGAGAGGTTCCAAGTAGTGCCACTTGAAGGAATTGCATAAAAAACATTGAAGAACATTGTGTATCAGTTTTAGATATTTATACATTACAGGTTCAAAGTTATGATTACTTCAAGTTAGGGTTGTTGACTAATCCAAAACTAGGCATGTGAGACTAAAAACAAGTTTGATGAAAATTCTAGTCTTTTGTCTTTAAAAGTTAAGGAAGGTTTGAAGGAATGTGATCATATACACCAGGTCTATTACAGAGCTACAAATCAGATTTGTATGATGAAATTGATGAGGGATTTTTGTTGAGGTTGGTGCATGGTTGATGCACTTGTTTAAGGTACAGGTTGATTATAGGTTGGTGCATGGTTGATGCACTTGTTTATGGTACAGGTTGATTACAGGTTGGTGCATGGTTGATGCACTTGTTTATGGTACAGGTTGATTACAGGTTGAGTTACAGGTTGATGCATGGTTCAGACTTATTGGTACAGGTTTACAACAGTATATCTCACAGTGATAGTGTGACAGTGGTTCCATCATTCTACTTCTACTTCAGGGTGGCAGGACAAGGCAAGGACAGGTGGTTGTAGCCACCTTCCGATTGTAGTCGGAGAACATTGGGGGTTGTAGCCTCCTTCTGGTTGTAGCCAGAGATTTGGGGAGTTAGAGCTTCCCTCAGGTTGTAGCCCGAGAAACTAGGAGGTTGGAGCCTCCTTCCAGTTGCAGCTGGAAAACAAAGGAAGTTGGTGCTTCCAATGAATGTAATTCTTCAAGAAATATAAGAAAAATCATTCCGTGGTTTTCTCCCGATTTGGGTTTCCACGTAAAACACTAGTGTACTGTGCATGTGTGTGATTGTTTATTTATTACTGCTCATTATTGGATAATAATTCTACATTGATATAACATTTGACGAAAAAGGATTATAATTACATAATTACTGATTCACCCCCCCTCTCAGTAATCAAACACACTTCGAGTGACATTCATCAGTGTTATGCCATGGGATTTTATGGAGTTCACACCACTTCCCATTGTCTTTATTAATCTTCTCATTACCCTTCTTTGTTTGCGACCTGGATTGGTTGTCTTGAGGGAGTCCATCCTTTCTCTGTTATTTTTTCTTTGGGTTGGTGTTACCTTTGCCTTACTTCTTCTGTGAGGAATTTGCAGATCCAAACTCTCACTTCTTCTATTTAAATTTCTACTCAATTTTGACAACATATCAATAAGCCGTGCCTAGTGATGAAATGTCCAAAAAATCCATTTCTGTTTGGCCGTATCTATGTAGAAAATGACGATACTTGAGCACCATATTTCGTTCGGAGTCTTTGATACCCAACTTGGTGCGAAAGGTATGGAAGGCATTTGTGAACTCTAGTACTGTTTGGTCCCTTTCTTGTCATAGTGTCGTCCATCTCCTATACTGGTCATTGTAGCTTCCAATAAGGTGATATTGTTCCTTAATATCATCCTTGAAAGAATCTCAAGTGGGTGCAACCGAAAATATTGCAGATTCCTTAGTGGTCGTTTTCTCATAGTAAGTCTCCCACCAATCCTTCACATGGGGGACAACCTTAAGGAGCCTAAAGGTAATATTTTCTCTATCGGAAAAATTATGGATCGAAAAATACCCTTATGGTAGATTCAACCATTTATCTAAAGAATTCACATCTATCTGGCTTTCAAATAAAGGGATATAAAAATTGGCTTGTACCTTGAAGAGGGTGGCACCTCCAAAGTGGCCGCTTGATGAAGATGCGTCGCCTGTTGGCAACCATCAAAGGATATGTGCAAAGTTATCCATCATATCGTTCCTTTTTTGCACGAGGGCTTCCTCGAGCAATAGTTTAAAAGGTTATTATGATTGATCGACTCTCTTTTATTCTGCCATGGGAGGCCATCGTGATTGACGAGGATGGTCTTGCAAGGGATCAACTACTTTGAGTCCCAACTCCTTGTACCCTGACCTTGTAGGAGACCTGCACATAGAAACAAATAAAGTGCAGGCTGCTCTAATACCACTGATACTGATTTATAAATGGAACGAAATGAAATACAAATGTATAGCAAAGAAACACACAAAGATACAATAAAACTTGACTTCTATTAATAAATAGAACTTGCTGAAACTGTAAAAATGCAGACTGAAACAAAATCGCTCGAATGGTGACAACTTATCTCTGAGAAGAGATGTGATGCCTATGCTCATTCACAAGAAGATGAGTACAATGAGGCTCCAAAGGCCTTTTTAACATAAAACATAGATGAGAAAACCCTGAACATCCAAAACCCTAACCTCGGGAGATGAAACACCAAAAGGTTTGTGGGCCTCGATGGGGGTAGTTGATACGTCAACTTCCTGAGGGTGTAACTTTTGCATACGATCTCTGTTTGGGGTGCTTGATACATCGTTGGAAAGGTATAGCCAAGTAGTACATATTCCGTTCGGCCTATCATTTACCTTTAAATATTTGCTAGGTGTTGTCGAGTCCAAAAAACGTCGTTTAGGGCCTCAAAATGGCCCCAAAAGTTTGGGACCTGAAAAACTACCAAAATAGAAACTGTTCTTTGAGCCAGTGGAATAGGAGGGTGGCCATTGATATCCACCTCGATTATCACCATTACAATGTTGAAGGGTCATGTTACTGTAATGTGGGATTTTGTATAGAACGAAAGAGTGTGCCTGTATAAGGAAAATATAAGAAATTGGAATAATAAGGTATCAAAGTGTTAGAACATTAGGCTCATCACACCTCTAGATATTTTGGATATAGTCAGTCGACAAACAAGGGTCAAATAATAGATTTTATTGAGGGGCTAGCCAAGAGAGTCGACTTGTGCACAAGTCAATGTAGAAAAGTAAGAGATTTTGGCATGCCCTTGGCAATCAAACTTGAATACGTCTTCCTAATTTTAAGGAAATTAGTTATACTTTGGGGGCATATATAGCTGATCCTATGGATCAGTCTATGAAAACACGTGAATGGAAGTTTTATGAGGTTTTTGTGTTTTCTATTGTATGCTGAACAATACTTACTTATGCTTCAATGTTGTAACAATGTCTTTAGATGCCACATCTTCTTAGAATTCATAACTTTTTCCTTATACAAATTTCCTAGTTCTCCAACTTTCCAACATGGTATCATATTTGTTGGTTTGAAACCTAGCTTGTTTTCTACAAGTCCTTTGGAGGCTATTGCTTGCATTCACTCCTATTGAATCAAATATCTCTAGTAGATTGATGCAAGGTTTTCACTTGAATATTAAATAAGGATTTAGTGTTGCAAAGTGACTATGAGTTATCTGCAAGAACCTACCATTCTAAATGGCCACAATTATGGTATGTGGGCACACGACAAGGAAACATTATTGAAGAGTAAATTTCTTTGGTAGTTTATAAAGACTGTAGTTCTTGATTCTACAATTGATCAACAAAAGGTCATCATCAATGGGAAGAATATTAAGGTTGTAGGGGTTATAATTACCTACATTTATAAGGAGATTGACTTTCATGCAAGTGGGATTGACTATCCAAATCAAATATGGAAGAAGTTTAAGACTCTATTTGAGGAGACTAACGAAAGAAGGTTATGTATATTGATAAATAATTTATCTCTCTTGAGCCTATCTCCCTTGATAGGATTGAAGATTATTTGGCTTATGTGAAGGAGCTATAGTTTAAAGTGGGTTGGTGTGCAATGGGTTTTCCAAAGAAAGAAGGTTAACTTATAGAACCGATATTGATGTATTATGTTTGACCTTTTGTGCCAGTTGAGCTTCCAGAAAAGAAGGCAATAAGGACTATTCCTTTGATTCTTTATGTGGTTTGTTAATTAGGGCATAAGAAAATTTTATTGATGAAGGGAAACTTGAGGTTAAGAAACATGCCCATATACTTAAGGGAAAAGTTTGATAGAACTATAGATAAAGAGGTGAAGAATACAATCAAGATAAAGAACATGATTGTGTCTACTAGACTGATAGGAAGAAGCACGTTGATTAGGCATCGACTAAGAAAGGTAAGAAGAAGAAGCCATGTTGATACTATGGGAAGATAAGACAGGAGGAGAAGACTTGTTGGAAGAAGACCAAAGAATTTGAGTATAAAGTCAAGAAGCTTGAAGGGGAAGTGTTGACTAGCCAGTGAATCGACCTACAACATTGAATTTAAGAGGGTAAGGAAGATAATCATGCATTCTCTTTTAGTACTTCTTAAGCATTTTATGCTCACACTTCTGAAAGTGAGTGGATAAACAACTCGAGTTGTACCAATCACATGGCTAAGGATGCTTCTCTCCTTTCTTCATTGAGTAAAGCTACATAAGAAGAAATATTTGTGGCAGATGATTATGCACTTATTTTTACCGTTTGTGGTAATATTGAATGTTAGAATGGTGCGATCATTGATGTGTATCGCGTACCAAGTTTGTGTGCTAATTTGTTGTCTATAGCCCAACTAACCCAAACTAGCAAGAAGGTTGAATTCTAGCCTGATAGGTTTATTGTGAAGTATATGAACAATAACTTTGTGGTTTTTTTCTAATGGTCTTATTAACCCTAAGGATAGGATATGTCCTATGATTTCCCTTAGAAGGATCAAGGATTGATTGCACTCATAGCCAAGATCGATGATTAGAGTAGAATTTGACATGAAAGACTTGGACATTTAAATTTCCAAAGTATGTGATACAAAATTAGTGCTAAAATATTTGTTCTACTAATTCAACTTCTTTCTCAATTTCTCGTAATTTTGTCAAATAAAATTGGCTTAATTAACTAAAATTCAGCATTAAAAGACTGAAATTTAAAAATAAGAACTGGAAAAATAGCAAGCAATGCACTGCAAATTGATAACAAAGTTTCCCCTTATGGGCCATGTCTCTAGGTCTGCTTCAACTCACAATCTGATCCATTAAAAAATTGCAAATTACAGTTTCACATCAAAAAATGGCTTCAATCCATAGTCAACACTCTCTAATACTCCTTCATTCTACAACTACGAATGCTTTGAATGGGTGAGGTGAGCAATAATTCGAGAGATGAAAATTGAGATGATCACTCCCTTCATGTCTACGATTTGGCTGAGGATAGAGCAACAACACACATGTGTAGCTTCTTTTGGGGATGAATAAACATTCTCTTATACTCCAGAGGGAGCTTCATGTTAAAATAATAAGTGTGCTCACTTTCACCATAGATAATATCACTATATTGTCACCCAACCATAGGCACAAGGCCACCCCCGAGCACCTTAACCTTGACATCTAGAATAATTCTAGAAGCAAACACTAGAACATATAGACAACCAAAAATAACGTACCTCTCTCCAAATCTAGTGTACCAAGTAGAGAAACCAAAACCATTAACCAAAGACCAAGTCACCACTACAACAACTGCAACTCTCCTCCAGTCATGCACACCATTAGTCCTTGTGAAGTCGTGAGAGTGAGTGAGTCTAATTGAGATCAAGTTCCCTCTATTTATAGTGCTTCAAGTCACCTAACTGGACCAAATTCTCTTTCCGGAGTCTAATAACTTAATATTAGGTTTTCTCTTAAGCCGACTCGTCTTCTAGGATTCTTATCCAATAGTTTAAGGTTTCTCTAGTTTCTCGGAATATTCTAGTCTCGTCAAAGGTTACACATGGAGGTTAATACCTCTCGCAGCTATCGTAACATCAACACTCCCTCCTATCCAGGGATGTATTAACGGTAATGGTCTTGAGCACAAACATACCATTCTGCTGGTAGCATCATCATAGCCACACATACTATCTCATGATCACACAAATCAAACCACAAGAAACATCATCACCAATCCATCTAGCTGGAAATCATCTCCAACACTAGTGGTAGTCTCCATGGAAATCAAATAGTATCATACAACTACTACAATGCCATCCAATAGAATACAACTGTGTCTATCCATAGTAGTATACAACTACTATTCAGTGGTAAACAACCACTCCTAGTAGCACACAACTACTAAACAATGACACACAATCACTACCAATGGGACACATCCACCACAATAGCATAACACTATTTTCCAGAGATATATAGTCTCCACAACAATCAAATCATATCATCTGATATCATCCTGCATCAACAATGTTATTAGTTGCATCAACTTTAATCCATACTAGCATGATGCAAATGCATCGTATCTAAGTTGTAATTACATGATTTGGAGTATCATCTACATCATCTCTAAGCCCTACTATAATGACATATCTAACATGATGCCAATGCATAATCTCTAAGCTGTATTCCACATCTAAGCTGTACTCGCATGATGTAGATCACTGCCTCACTGTGTCATCTCTAAGCTGTACTAGCATGACATATCTAGCACGATGCCAATGCATCATATCTAAGCTGTATGCCACCTCTAAGCTATACTAGCATGATCATATCCAACATGACACGAGTCCTATGCATCATATCTAAATTGTATGGTCATATCTAAGTTGTACTAGCATGGCATATCTAACATGATGCCAGTGCATCAGATCTAAGTTGTATGCCACCTCTAAGTTGTACTAGCATAGCCATATCTAGCATGATGCGTCTCACCAACAATGTCTCTAAGTTGTACTAGCATGAAGATAACTAGCATGATGTCAATACATCAGATCTAAGTTATATGTCCACCTCTAATCTATACTAGCATGATACTCCTCAGGCCACTGTATCATCCACAACTCCAACCATATGTATCATATCTAAGTTGTACTAGAATGATCATAACTAGCATTATGCAAGCATAATCTCTAAGCTGTATGACTATCTCTAAGCTGTACTAGCATGATACAGATCCATAGCTCACTAACAGTCCATGATGCCACATATCATCATTCCCTCCCAACCGAAGAAGTCATATCCTCCCTTTCAACCAAGGGAGAAATCTCCACAAGTCCCAGCTTGTCCCTTAAGTATGCAAAATTTATCTTGGACAAAGACTTAGTCAAAATATATGATGTCTGGTCATTAGTGAAGATATACTGGAGAACCACTTCTCCCCTCTGGACTTTATCACGGAGAAAATAGTTCTTGATCTCAACGTGCTTTGACCTGTCATGGAACACCGAGTTCTCTGAGAGCTTCACACAACTCTAGCCATCACAATATATCACGGTCGAATCCAACACCTGATCAAACAGTCCAAAAACCAACTTACGGAGCCAAACTGCTTTCGTACAAGCATCACAAGTTGCAATATACTTTGTTTTTGTAGTGCTCAGTGCAACATACTTTTGTTTCCTTCTAGCCCATGATATCATAGCAGATCCCAAATTGAAACATAGACCAGAAGTGCTATTTTTGTCATCTACACTCCCTGCACAAACTAAATCAGTAAATCCATGTAGTTGTACCTCACTGTTTGAGGCATATCTCAAACCATAAGTTATCATCCCATGAATATATCTCAAGATATGCTTTGCAACTATCCAACGCTCATGTTTGGGTTCCACCTGGAACTAGTTCAAGATGTTCATATCAAAGAAAATGTCCGACCTGGTATTTACCAAATACATCAATGAGCCAATCAACTGTTGGTATAGGAACAAGTCTATTAGATCAGAATCAAAGTCTCTCAACTTCCTCATATCTGTTACCATGGGAGTTTCCATGGATTTTCAATCCATCATCCCAAACTTCTGAAGGATCTTTACAACATACTTCCCTTGTCCTAGGAAGACTTCACCATGCTTATGCCATACTTATAATCCCAAGTAAGTGCATGAGACCAATATCCTTCATATCAAATTGTGAGGCTAGCTCCTTCTTACACTGAATAATGAGAGGCTTTGCACCTGTTAGCAACATATAATAATATAATCACAGATGCATCATTCACAACCTTGTAATAGAGGTTTGGATCAACATGACTCTTGGAAAATTCAATTCGAGTCAAATAGCTATCAATACATGCATACCAAGATCTTGGAGCTTGCTTGAGTCCATACAAGACCTTTTTCAATCTGCATACATGGGTTTCTCATAGGTGTACCTTAAAACCTTGATGTTGCTCTATATATACTTCTTCCTCAATTACTCCACTGAGAAAGGTGGTTTTTTCATCCATTTGATGTAAACTCCAACTCATGCATGCTGCTAGATATATGATGTCTCTAATAGATGCATATCTGGAAACTGAAGAAAACGTCTCATCATAATCTTCTCCCTCATGATGGGAGAAACATCTAGCCACAAATCTTGCCTTGTATTTATCTATACTCCCATCTACTGCATGCTTTATCTTGTAAACTCATTTAGGCACAATTTTCATCCATTGTTTTTCATGATTGATATTCTTCCATCACAAATTCCTTCTATTCTTTCTTCTTGATTACTTTTTCAAAGGTGGAGGGTTCTATAGCTGGAATATGGTTTTGAATTCTTATTTTCTATGAAATTTCTATCCGGAGCATCATACTTTTCTGTATGATCTCACAAGCTCAAGTTGGTCTTCTCTTCTTAATCTTATCTTGGTGTGGATCTTCAAATCTCTATGGTTCTACCATGCCTTATACACCATTCTTACCTCCCTCTAGAACTATAATCCCGGGAGATGTAGGATATTTATCATGGACCTCATCACAGTACTGGCTGCGTTTAGTGAGAAGTTTGACATGCATCTAAGTGAAGGATGTCCAAAACTCCTTTTGCTTTCCATGCTTCCTTTATAATTGATAATTGGTGAGACCATCTGCTTCACCACTAATGAAGTCATTTGCTCCATGCTTGCAACTGCAACTGTATCTCCCTCCTAGAGCTATCACCTATGACCTGCCTGGAACAAGAACAATAACAAAGGAAAATAGTAGACAACATTCTTCAACACTCTTCCAGTGTTGAGATCAATCATTCTTCCATGGTAACTTATTTGGAACAAACAAATACATCTCCATGGTAGCCTCCATGAAATCTTGTAAGAGAACCTTCTCGAGACAAGAACAATACAAATATTTTCAGTATAATAGCATTTTCACAAGAACATATCTATGGTAACAAGAATGGATAACAACTTCATGATGATCAACATAGTATGATCAAGGTGAATTGACCAGGAGAAAAACAAGAAATATCTCTCTAGAGGAGATATTAGTTCATCTTGCAAACAAGTACAATAAGCATCTATGTCAATAGTATTCACATGCCATCAAGTATTCCTTACATCTAGCAGTAATAGAACCTTTCAAAGACTGCTTTCACAATTTGTAATGTAGTAACTATCAACCTTGATATGTGCAAATTGGAAACTTATCAATTTAATCAAACCTAGAACCTGAAGCCTCAATTGCTATGGAGGGTGTGCTTGTTCCTTTGATCGCACTGAATCCAATATTACTGATTGTACAAGGTCTCTTGTACATCCCCTGCAAACACATCCATGTTTTTCTATATGATATAACTTGAAAAACATATACACGTGCATATCTTGAAATCTTTGTAGCATTGTCCAACTTGTCTCCCAATCTGAAACTAGATTCCATCTTGACAAGGAGAGGTTAGAAACTGAATCAAAAGGTTCAATGATTAAAACATGCTAGAAACTCTGAAATTTCAATTTTGACCACATAATCAATTTGACCAGAAGTCAACCTTTGAATTTGACTTTGACCAGTCAACCTTTGACTTTAACCAGTGAAACTTTGACTTTGGCAAAAAATTCAAACCTGATGTTTTTGCTAGTTGAGAGTACCAAGAGGTGTGCTAGACTAGGGCACACTAGAATGTCTAGGAATTAGGTCAAGCACTTCACTTAAGGTTATTTAACAAGAGGGTTAGGGTTTCATTACTGCAGTAAAAAATTTGACTGCAACTACAACTACAACTGATGCCGCAACGAGCAAATAAACTCCCAATCTACCTTCCGGTGGTTAGACTATCCAAAGATAGTGTGGGCCCATAACCTGTTAAAATAATAGGTGTGCTCGCTTTCAGCATATACAATATCACTGTATTGTCACCCAGCCATAGGCACAAGGCCACCCCCGAGCACCTTAACCTTGATAGCTAGAATAATTCCGGAAGAAAACAATAGAACATATATCCAATCAAAAATAACGTACCTCTCTCCAAAGCTAGCGTACCAAGCAGAGAAACCAAAACCATAAACCAAAGACAAAGTCACCACTATAGTAGCTGCATCTCTCCTCTAGTCATGCGCACCACTAGTCATTATGAAGTCATGAGAGTGAGTGAGTCCAAATGAGCTCAAGCACCCTCTATTTATAATGCTTAAAGTCACCTAACTGGGCCAACTTCTCTTCTTGGAGGCTAATAACTTAATATTAGATTTTCTCTTGAGCCAACTTGTCTTCTAGGGTTCTTATCCAACTATTTAGGGTTTCTCTAGCTTCCCAGAATATTCTAGTCTCGTCAAAGGTTACACGTGGACGTTAATACCTCTCAAAACTACCGTAACATAAACACTTCGATGATAAGAGTTCCAACAACATGCATGTTTAACCCTATCATAACCACACTATCTACCATGCATCTTGTAAAATTTCTTGTCTCATTCACTGTTGAAATTGTCCTAAACCAAAATCGACGAACCAAAGTCAACGTTCATTAGCTTCATAATCTCCTCCACCAATGAAGAGATACCTGGGGTAGGGCACCATGCGATTGCATTTTTTTCATGGGAAACTTAGACTACCTTTATAGAATCGAATTAATTCAACAAAACACTGAATTTTGTTGACTCTTCAAACTATAGATTTCAAGTGAGCATCTGAAATGGTGGGCATGGTTTTGCAACATACACTTGACGCTAAATGGCATTGTAAAATCATCCAATTGGCCAAATATTCATTGAGAAGTTCATAACCTCTTGTGCCCTACATCGTATCATGACATAACTGAACATGGATGCATTGCTTGGTTGGCGTGGATGCTTCCAAATTTGTTTTAAACACCAATCTAGTAATTTTTTGTCTTTGTTACAAATATCAAGGCCATTAGTTCAGTGGGGATTCTCATGGATCACTCCTCTCCTCTAAGAAGCTTTTGGACCACCAAAAGTATGGTTTCATTCAGAAAATAAGCGAGGGTACAAATCCCTCACTTTTCCATTTTCCATCCATCAATATTTACTGGGATGCATTCCTTTTAGACCTACATGGAGATACTGCACATCACCTATATGATATAACTTGAAAAGCATATACAAGTGCATACCTTGAAATCTTTGTAGCATCATCCAACTTGTCTCCCAATCTGAAACTAGATGCCATCTTGACAAGGAGAGGTTAGAAACTGAATCAGAAGGTTCAATGATTAGAACATGCCAGAAATTGTGCAATTTTAATTTTAACCACATAATCAATTTGACCAGAAGTCAACCTTTGAATTTGACTTTGACCAGTCAACCTTTGACTTTAACCAGTGAAACTTTGACTTTGGCCAAAAATTCAAACATGATGTTTTTGCTGGTTGAGAGTACCAAGATGTGCGCTATACTAGGGCACACTAGAATGTCTAGAAATCACGTCAAGCACTTCACTTAAGGTTATTTAACAAGAGGATTAGGGTTTCGTTACTGCAGCAAAAAATTTGACTGCAACTACAACTACAACTGGTGCTGCAACGAGCAAATAAACTCCCAATCTACCTTCCAGTGGTTAGACTATCCGAAGATAGTGTGGGCCCATAACCTGTTAAAATAATAGGTGTGCTCGCTTTTATCATATAAAATATCACTATATTGTCACCCAGCCATAGGCACAAGGCCACCCCCGAGCACCTTAACCTTGACAGCTAGAATAATTCTGGAAGAAAACAATAGAACATATATCCAACCAAAAATAGCGTACCTCTCTCTAAATCTAGTGTACCAAGCAGAGAAACCAAAACCATAAACCAAAGATAAAGTCACCACTGTAGTAGCTGGATCTCTCCTCTAGTCATGCTCACCGCTAATCCTTATGAAGTCATGAGAGTGAGTGAGTCCAAATGAGCTCAAGAACCCTCTATTAATAATGATTAAAGTCACCTAACTGGGCTGACTTCTCTTCTTGGAGGCTAATAACTTAATATTAGATTTTCTCTTGAGCCAACTTGTCTTCTAGGGTTCTTATCCAACTATTTAGGGTTTCTATAGCTTCCCAAAATATTCTAGTCTCATCAAAGGTTACACGTGGAGGTTAATACCTCTCACAGCTACCGTAACATCAAAACTTCGATGATAGAAGTTCATGCATGTTTAACCCTATCATAACCACACTATCCACCATGCCTCTTGTTGGAGCCACCTTTGTTTTTTTAGCCTTTTTTAAAATTTTATATCCTAACTCTTGAAATCGAAAGCTGGTTTTGGTATTCTCCTTTATTTTCCCCAAATTCTCAGGAGTCTCATCACGCAAGCAACGATGGCTATCATACTCTTAAGACACTATTTATTTTCTTTTAATTGTTTAAATGAGTCTCTCCTTTTTACCTCGGGATGTTGCGTGTAAGAAGTTATAGATCACGTAGTTTACAAGTCCCGAGGGGCGAAACGGAAAAATAGTTTAAAAAAAAAAGTTTACCCAGATCAGTATCGAGAGTAAAGATACTCTAAACCACAGTTAAGCATCATCAGGATTTCCTGTCTCGACGTTTGCTAGCTCCAAAAGTCTTACCGTCATAACCCCGACAGCCGAAACCGCGAGTTTCTTATTTTAGTAACACAGGTTAATGTTAAAGGTAAAAAGCTTAGCCATGGTTAAGCTCTGTTAGGAATTCGCAACTCGACATGTTTTCCCTTAGAAGCTATACCTTCAAAGCACCGAGTCGCGAAGTTGCGATAAAAATAGAAACGTAATTAATTAAACACTTAATCTGGTTTTATCCTCCAATTTAATTAGATCATCTCATTGTGATCTCGCGATTTCTCAACTCAACATACAAGCCTCCCGAAAGCTATACCTTCGAAGCCCCGAGTTGCGAAGTCACGATATAAATAACAACGTAATTAATTAAACGCCTAATCATGGTTACGTTTTTTATTAACCAAAGTTAATTATCGCGACCTCGAGTTTTAGAGGTTTAAAGGGTTAAAGTGAAAGCTCCCGATGAGGTGAATGCCAAAAGATTAATTAACATTCAAAAAGGCCTGATTAATTAAGCTAAGCCAACATTGCCAGTGTTCTAATACAAAAATTAATATGCATAGTCTACGAGGCAATTTTAAACTTTCCTTGCACCAACTTGCATTACGAACTGTCAAAATCTAAGACATTAATTGGAAATGAGGCAAATCGACAAGTAAGGATTTGGTTTTTATTGCTAAAATTTATATTTAAGAATGATTTGACCTTTCTGTTTCTAAGAATGACCTAGTTTTAAATGGTTGAAGGTATGGATATTTTATTTGTTGTCACAAATTTCATTCCTATTCTACGCAGAGCAAACCTTTCGAGAGCGAACTAATTTCTGTATGTATACATATTGTTATCGCAGGAGAGCTAAAGTAGAATCGCCCACCATGGCCCCGTGAAAAGCGTCTAAAACCACTGTTGAGGTTTCAGGACAAGGTTCAGACAACGTTTCTGATACTTCACGTCAAAGTGTCGACTCTGTCAGGACCTGGTCGTATATTTTTAAGGTTCTACAGTCCGAATTGGTAGATGTTTTGGATGATTCCAGTGAAAATGAAAAAGATGACCTGATCACCAAATATAAGATCGTCATCCAGGCTCAAATTCATAAAGTAGTGGCTAGGCCACGTCTACTCCCTTACTACGATATGGTCCGATGGGCATTAGATCATGTAGATATACCAACCATAACCATCATCAATGAGTAGAGGGTCACCATTGGAACTTTCAGACCCGAACAATTGCAGGCTATGTACAAGTTGCCAACCGTGTCAGACCTTACATACAATGCCAAATTATTGGAGAATTTTAAACAGAAGGAATATGCGCAATACGATAAGACTATGTTCGGTTTAATAAAAAATTGGGTTTCACACCCTACGAAGTTAAGGGAAGACAATAATGGTATATATTCAATATCTTCTCTGGAACCATAGTTCAAATATGTGGCTATGATGACCTGCATATTATATGGGAGAGAGGACACCACACATTTTTTCCTTCAGTGGGTGCCTCTAATTCATTTGGTCGCCGAAGGCTGTTCATTCAACCGGGCTAAACTACTATTCGATAGTTTGACCAATCAAGTTACAGAGTATTGAGTGCAGACAGAGAGCGGAAAGATCGCTTCATTCTTTATGTCCACGTATATCATGGATGCCGTGAGTTTTCTGATGCCTTTTCCCTTAATGAGTTGGAGCTGGACTCCATCGGAGGTTGAGCCCATCCACGTCTACCATTCAAAGCCGTGGGAAGACAAAGCTTCAGATTTTGTGTATGAAATCGTTAACTTGGTAATGGTACCGCTGCATGTCACTATCTTCGACCACCCACCACCCAGGATCTCAAACAATATTGCGGTAAATCTGAGCAGTATAGCCGATTGGTACGTGGAAGCAAAATTTTCATATCTCAGGGTTTTCGACGCTTCTGTTCCTCCGAATGCCTTACCACTATTCATACCCGATAGGTTGGCTTGTCGTGAGATTTCTAGGCAAACCATAATCGGTAGCGTAAGTAAGGAACTTAAGGGATATTCTAAGAAGGTATGGCCACCTTTTCCTATTCTTTGTTAGATTTCGGGCATGCTAAAGCTGAGGCAGCAGCCTTGGAAGACCTAAAATTGGTTCATGTCAAATTCAAGAAGCACGATCCACATAGGATCGTAAGTAACCACTTAGCCAATTGCGGGCTTAAAAGGTTTGAGCATGAAAATTCGCCCTTGGATGACATTTTCCAAGGCACGAGATCTTATGTCGAGTTGTTGGCTTGGATACAAGCCCTGGCGCTCGAAGAAAGGGTCGATGTTTTAAAATTCCAAGAACATCAGCGGAGTTGTCTTCCCCCAGTATTGTGGGGTGAGAATCCAATAACAACAGAGGTGCAACTAAAAGGATCCAAAGGCTCAAAAGATTCAGCACCCAGACAAGAAGAACACTAGGACAAGGAGGAGCAAACTAGGAGCCCGAAACCAGAAATGAAAACTCCCGATCCATCGAAAAAGAAGACTCTAGTTGCCACTCCAGGCCAATCAGTTAAGCAAATCGGAGATCCGATCGCCTCTATTACTCCCTTACAGTCAACTCAAGGGAACATAGACGCAGGGTGGATTTTCAATGAAGAATTGAGACCTATAAGGATGGAAGAGCTCCCTCCAAATGAGTTCTTTTTTGATAAAGAGAGAAAAGCTGTGGTAAAAAGAGAATTCTATCAAGAAGCTATATCAATGGCCAAGAAATTTAAGGTGTTGACCGATGAGAAAGATAAGAAGAAAGAAGAGTTTGCGACAGAAATAGCTGGGACATTAGGGGTGTTTGCTACGACAAACCAATTTTTAGTCGGGGTTTTGAAAAATCAGCTGAAGCGAAAGAATTGCCTCATCAAAACCTTAGAAACTAAACTAGCCACAGCCGAGGAAGCCGCCTAGGACCAGGCAAACACAGGAATAGAACAAGCAAGGATGACCAATAAAAAGGAAATTGAGCTGCTCAAAGCTAAGCTCAAACAAGCAGAGCTGGTAGCTCAGACCAGTCAAATACAGGTAGGCCAACAAAGAGACTTGATAGGGAAGCTATAGGTTAGATTAGAGTTCACCGAAAGCCAGGTTATAAATATCGGGATATTCCGGTCCCAGGCTATGGAGATTCGAAGCAGAGTTTCTACAGCTCAGTGAAGTTTACTTGCCAAGGTAAAGACGATTCAGGACAACTGCCTGCTTATTGATCAAGTATTGGAAAACTTATCTGTCAGAGAGAGAGAAGCTGAAGTAGATCGGGTCGCATTTCAAGAGGCTGTAATAGCTACAACAAACAAGGAATCGACAAGTAGTTCCGAATTTTCCATTTCGGAACAGACCCGAGGTAATATTTTGTTGAAAGAATGGGAACGTAGCATATTAGAAGGCAAATCGCAAGCCAAGAGGGTAAGGAAATCCTAGGAAGAGGTCTTCGGTTCTATAGATGGAAGTCTGTTAGGCATTGATAGTGAGAGCAATGTTGAGACTCTGAACCAAATAAATATAGAAAAATTCTCGCTTGATATAAATGAGAAAGAAGAAAGAGATTCAGCCGAAATCTCACAAGTAACTCTGGCAGACATAGTTCAAATAGATAAATGGATTATTAAACCAAGTGTGCGATTGTGCACTATCGACACCCTAGACCTATAGATGGAAGAAATGTTACCACAATTAGTCATAGATTTTTATATTTTTGAGTTTAATTGTCAAGCGGAACCTTTTAGGTTGATATCTCAGCTGGTGGAAAAATGTGTCACTTGTACCGAGCATGCAAAGGGACAGGATTCTGGTACCAAATAAAGACAAAGATAAAGAAATGAAACAATTGATCTCCTTCTTGTTGTAACTGAAAATCCTGGAACGATTGAGATTCCATCATATGTAAATCTGTATAAATATACAATAGAAGGAAGGAACAAAGGCTAGACCTATTTGGGTCAATTGTAATAAAGATTTTTCTCCCTCGAGAGTTAATATAAAGCAAATCCGAAGATTCTTGATTCCGTCACGACTGTGTCATGAGTTTGTTTCCTTATATTTCATATTTCATTTCATTTCACATATGTATCTGATGAATGCTTCGCTACAATTTAGTACAACCTCTACTATAGTGAATAATTTTAGTTTTTTATATTGTTTACCGTTTTTCCTCTGTACCGGCTATCAGCAGGTATAAGATCAGTAAACACTTTAGATTTATATATATATTTTATGCGTTATCAGGTTATTTCTTTATCTTTTTCTTCCTCTATTTATGAGTGAGATTCTCCATTGATAGGATCTTTACATGATAGACAACTTAATGTTTTCTTACACCTCATACAAATTTAATAAAATATAACTCCGTTATGAGAAAGGGCCTTTGGTTTGCACCCTGTTTTCACTACCGGAGCTATAAACTCTCCTTTATACGACCGAAATCGAGACAACATTTAAAAACTATTGAGATTTTCTTATTATTCTGTTCCTCTATGACTGTCTCTGTGACATGACAACCTAATATTGAACCCGGACTCTCAGATCAAACAGATATTGCCTTGAATCTTTTTGATACTATTCTTAAAACAACCACTACCCAGGTAGAACTAGAACGTTTGTGGGTAGCGATTGAAAGGGACATAAACATCCAGGAACAGTTGGAAGCTAGACAATAACCTAGAAATCAACCCTAGCTTCCCTTGCCAAAGGTTGACATTTCTTCCTTCTCTACCCCTTACTCACTTTCGGATGCCTAGACACTGTACTTTTAAGCCTTAAGTACAGACTCTAGAAAAACATCTTTTTGGCGCCGTTGCCGGGGACCGAAGTTATGAAATCTTTTTCCCTGGGAAAATGACATTTTTCGGTTAAAGTGCCACCCTTTGATAGTGAACAAAGAGTGCACACCTTTTAAAGGCTTTCCAATCTTTCACTTGGCGACTCCACGATTAATAAGCTAGCATCCAGATGAAGGAATACCAGACAAAACCCAGATGGTAAACAGACCACACCCGTTACCGACCCTGAGAAGATTTTAAAGGCGACAGGCTCTCTTAAGCGACCCCTGTAGTCTATCAGTTTAAATACCCACAACTGAAGACCAAGAGTTATTCTGAACCTTCAACTTCACCCAGCCCTCTTTTCGACACTAAGGATATGACATCAAACTGCTCCAAAGTTAGAGGTGAAACACGTCCGATAACCTCTGTAGTACATAAAGGAAAAATTCCTATAGAAAATTTATCTGTTGTCGATATATCATCGACTCTTCAGTTGAATTTCGCGACCTCACACAGTCTCGAAGAATATTTCACACATCCAGTTTCCACACCCATTGGTTCTCCTGATTACATCTCTTGCAAGTCCGAAGAGCCAAGCCCTCGCATCCCTTACCAATCATCCTCGGATTTTTCACCCCGCGAACAAAGTAAAGATTCACTTTTAATATTCCAAAACCCCCTTTACAACTTTCCACTAATAACGATGATAGCCGCCGGAGGGGGAGGTGGAGGGGTTGTCGGAGGAGGAGGTGGAGGTGCTCCTGGGGAAGGAGTTGGAGGCCAAGGGCCTGCCCCCCCTCCTAGAGTGTTTGCTAAAGTGGCATCAAGATATGTTCCCTTGGTATTGCCCATTCCTCTGCACGACCTTCCCGAAAATTATATAAAAAAGTTGCCAAAATTCACTGGGGAAGGAGATCTGACTGCAGCCGAACACACACATTTCTTTGATCAATTCACAGACATCCTAGGTCTTTAACATGAATATGTGTATTCGATACTTTTTGTCCAAACCTTCGAAGGTCAGGTCCGAACTTGGTTTCAGATTCTACCTACAGGATCTATCTTGTCCTATGATGCCTTGGAAGATGCTTTCCTTAGACAATAGGGTGAAAGAAAGGACCACCTATACTATTTAACCAAGTTTGGGTCTTTAAGAAAAATGAATTCAGAAATAGTTATGGAGTTTATTCAAAGATTCAACAAGCTGTATAACAAAATCCCAGCTGAGGTTAAACCGTCCCAACCCGTAGCCAAAGTAACTTTCGCGGGGGCTTTCGAACCATATTTTGCACTTCTTTTATGAGAAAGAAGGGGAGCTACTCTAAATCGAATGCAAGATGATGCTGTAGAAATTGAGTCAAATACGATGGCTTCTGCTAAGTTAAAAGCTAAAGTAGAAGCGGGAAACCGAGAAACTAGACACTTTAGAGAACAAGCAGGGCCGTCAGGGTCTAATATATACACAGATGACAAAGTAGACGATATGGCCAGGGTAATTAAGGAACTGTCTAATAAGATATCTAGAATGGAGCTAGAACAAGCCAAATCTGATTCTTTTGCCAAAAAGGATTTCAGGAGGAATCCCAATCCCGCAAACCAACAAAGGCAGATAAAAAACGAAGATAAGAAAATAAAAACTCCCCTAAAGAATGATAATTTTATAGGAGGGAATGATCTCCAAGATTTCGAAGATTTAGAGGATGATGTCACGAACTTGGGTGATGACTGCACACAACCTTATCTGACTAGAGAGGATTATGAAAAATCTCTAAACACTCAACAATCATCTATTGAGGGTGAAGAAAGAGATTATACTAACCTTGGTAGTTATCAAAAAGAAACCGGTCTGATAATGGCCGAGGTCCAACCTAGGTATAACTTGAGATCTAAGGGTAAGCCTGTTTCAACTACTCAACCTAAGAAAATTCTCCCAAGAGGTCAAACTTATGAGCCTACCCCAGAAGAAATCTTGTTACCTAACAACAAAGCGAAAGTAATAATTGCGCAAGAACCCGAAGTGGAAAAGGTTGAGACTAAAACATAGGAAACTGAAGCAGCTAATACAAATACACATTTAACCAAGATCATGAGTAATAAGGTAGTCCAGACAAATAAGTTGGAAAAGAAGGATTTAGAAGTCCCAACTAGAGAAACAGACAAGGTGAGCGGAGTTTTCAGTTTCGAAAACGAGATAAATAAAATTAAGATACCAATTCCTTTGGTAGAGTTAGCGAAAAACCCATTTTATCGAAAGCAGATTACCAAAGTGATAGGTGTTTCAGAGCTAGAAATCCAATCTGACATTTTGAACCTAGAAGATGATAAGCCCAACATCACTTTTGGTCCACATTTTAAAGGAGCCAAAGACACTGTTTCTCCCTTTTATATCACCTTAAACGTATACGATCAACTGCTACATAATTGCATGCTAGACTCCGGAGCCTCACATAACGTGATGCCTAAAATTATTATGGACAGATTGGGTCTCTAGATCACCAGAACTTACAGAGATCTTTACTCATTTGATTCGAGAAAAGTTAAGTGTATGGGAATGATAAAGGATTTAGTAGTCACCCTGGCACAGGTCCCAGTTAAGCACATCTTGATGGATGTGGTCATTGCTGATATTCCCCCCAAATATGGCTTACTATTGTCTAGGTCATGGGGAGCCAAGCTGGGGGGTTCTCTTCAACTGGATATGCCGTACGCCATGATTCCTGTGTTTGGTGGGAAATTTACTCGGTTGTACAGGGAGACGAGGTTAGCATGTACAGTAAGCAACCCTCAAAATCTGAATAATTTCCCTATTTACATTGTATATCAAGATTTAGGAAATTGTATCTTATCTTTTGATGACGGTTTAGATGGTTGCACAGAGGAAAACGATATAGAGCATGAAGAGTCAGGGTACATGACCGAGGATATGTGTAGCACCGATATCTAGAAAATGTTTGACGATGCCTTGTCTTGCGAAGGGGTTGGTGCAGGAGTGCTTTTTGTGGCACCTGAAGAAAGGTTCATTGTCCCTTTTTTCTTACAGACTACAATGGGATATAGATTATACTAACAATGTATGTGAATACGAAGCCCTGGTCTTAGGATTAGAGGTTGCCAGGAGGCTAAAAATAAAAAACTTAGAGATATACGGAGATGCAGATTTAATAGTCAAACAAATAAATCGACAATACCAGGCCAAGCATCCTAGATTAAGAGCATACATAAATTGCGCCTGGGATCTAATGGAGAACTTTTTCTCATCTGTAAATGTCCAGTTCATCCCACGCACATAAAACTTACAGGCTGATGCATTAGCTAAAGCAGCTTCAACTTTCACTCATCCTACAACCTTTAAATTGAAATATCACATAGAGATAAGACACAGACCTTCTATACTAGATAATATCTAGCACTGGCAGGTTTTTGAGGATGATGAACAAATTAAGAAGTTTCTTGAAGTAGTAAGTGAATTTTCCAAAACTCACGCAGATCAAGAAAATCAGAATGACCATATATGGATCATGTAAGAAGGAGAGGACCCTCGAGCTTTCCAAGACAAAATCGCAAATCATCGCATGCTGGTCCTAAAAAATAACCAGATTCTTAAAGCACTGATCCCTTTGGAAACACTGTTTGATCAAAATGACATACCTGTAAAATCCACCTTACAACCCCAACTAGAAGAGGTAGAGGAATGTGACATAGGAACCAAAGAAGAGTCCAGGATGGTTAAAATATCTAAACTCCTCCCCCTTGAAATAAAAGGCAAGTATAAGGACCTACTCAGACAATTTAAAGACATTTTCGCCTGGTTTTACGATGAGTTAAGAACCTACGACACTACCGTGATCGATCACAAGATACCTCTAAAGCCTGGGGTCAAACCCTTTAGACAAAATCTTAGGCAGATCAACCCCATTTTATTGCCTGTGGTTGAGAGAGAAGTGAAGAAACTTTTAGAGGCAAAAATTATAGTACCTCTGAGATATTCCGACTGGGTGGCAAACCCCGTCCTGGTCAGAAAAAATAATGGGGAAATTAGACTGTGCGTGGATTTCAGAAATCTAAATAAGTCCTCCCTTAAAGACAACTATCCGCTACCTAAAATGGATCACGTGCTAGAAAGGGTAGTTGGGGCGAACATAATGTCTATGATTGATGGTTTCTCCGGATATAATCAAATTTCCATGAATGAACAAGATAAAGAAAAAACATCTTTTACTACCCCTTGGGGTACATTCATGTATGATAAAATGCCTTTCGTTTTTTTGAATGCAGGAGCCACGTTCCAACGCGCTATGGAAATCGCTTTCGTTGGAGAGAGGGATAAGTTCATAGTCATCTATCTCGATGATTTAACAATTTTCTCCAAATCCGACGAAGAGCATTTGGTACATCTTAAACAAACATTCGAAAAATGCCGCAGGTTTGGTCTGTCCTTAAACCCCAAGAAATCACACTTCGCCATGCAAGAAGATAAACTTTTGGGTCATATTGTATCTAAGGACGGAATTAAGATTGATCTTAAGAGGGTTGAAGTGATAGACAATATAAACATTCGTAGAAATGTAAAAGAAATTCAATCTTTCTTAGGAAAAATATTTTTTTTGCGAGATTTATCCCAAATTTCGCTGAAATTTTAAAATTGATCACAAATATGCTGAAAAAGAACAGCTAAGTAAAGTGGACAATAGAGGCCAAAGCGTCGTTCACACACATTAATAAAGTCATAGCCAAGGCACCTATATTGGCAAGCCCTGATTATCTAAAATAATTTCTTACTTTCTCATCTGCCTTCGAACACACGATTGTTGTGGTGCTCCTCCAAAAAAACAAAGAGGGTTTCAAACAACCGATTGCCTTTTTCAGCAAGAGCCTCAGAGACGCATAACTTAAATATGATATAATAGAAAAACAAGTGTACGCCATGGTAAAAGCACTGAAGGCATTTAGAACATATGTATTACACTCCAAGATAATCACATACGTACCTACAAGTTCTGTGAAAGATATTTTGGTACAACTAGATAGCGATGGGAAAAGGGGACGATGGCTTGCCAAGATTCAAGAATTTGACCTAGAAATCAAACCTACTAAACTGATAAAGGGACAAGGCCTAGCCAAACTTTTGGCTGAATCAAATCTCATAGCTCTGGATATAAACTGCCTACAGGAATGTGAGGAAGACATGAACATAAACGAGCTTGATGAACGAACAAATGCAATTAAGATCGAGGAGAAGTTTGTATCATCGGAATGGTATAGAAACATAGTATCCTACCTACTAACTCTAAAATGCCTGAGTGAACTATCGCCATCAAAAGCCAGGACTTTAAAGCTTCATGCGGTTAAGTATTGTATTGTCGAAAATCAACTATATTGGAAAGACCCACTCGGTTTCTTGTTAATTTTCTTAGTCAAATCAGAAACAGAAAGCGTTATAAGTGAATTTCATGAAGGAGTGTGTGGAGGACATCACGCTTGGAGGGCCACAACTTACAAAATTCTGAGGGCTGGGTATTACTGGCCAAAACTTTTCTCAGACGTTAACGCCAAGGTTCGAGCCTGTAACCCTTGTCAGCTATTTGCAGGCAAACAAAAACTCCCGGCGCTACCTTTAGTTCTAGTCAAAATTGAAGCCCCTTTTCAACAATGGGGGCTAGATTTTATAGGAGAGATTAATCCACATTCTAGTGCCCAACACAAGTGGATCTTAACTACCACAGACTAATTTACTAAATGGGTAGAAGCTATTCCAACCAAAAGGGAAACTGACTCGATGGTAATAGATTTCTTAGAAGACAATATCTTGTCAAGATTTGGCTGCCCCCAAAAGATAGTCACAGATAATGCCCAAGCTTTCAAATCTATCGCTATGATCAGCTTCTGCCAAAAGTATAATATCGTTCTTGGACATTCTACATCATACTACCCCCAAGGAAATGGATTGGCTGAGTTGTCTAACAAGAGCCTGATCAATATAATTAAGAAAGTGTTGGATGAAAACAAAAAGTCTTGGCATGCATGTGCATTTAAAGTACGCCTTGTGGGCGAATCGCATAGGCACTAAAAAGTCTATTGGAATTTCCCCTTTTCAAATGGTATATGGGTAAGATGTGATGTTACCTATAAATTTAGCACTCCCCGTGATGAAATTGTGGCAATATCAGAAAGAAGAACCTAATCATGTCACCAGGAGGATAAACCAGCTAATCGAGGTTCAACAACACAGGGTCAAAGTAGATGAAAGGTTGCAGAAGTATCAAGATGACATGAAGGCATTATTCGACCGTAGGGCAAAGGACAGAGATTTCCTCCCAGGTGATTTAGTATTAGGGTGGGATGCAAGGAGGGAAGAAACAACAAACATGGTAAATTCCTTCACCTCTGGTATGGGCCATTCAGAGTCTCGACTCTCGAAGGAAAAAATTCTTTCCTACTAGAAAATCTAGATGGTGAAATCCTCAACGCCCCTGTCAATGGGCATTACCTGAAGCATTATATGACATAAGCAGTCGTCAAAAAAAAAAGAAAAGAGAAAAAGAAAAAAAGATTTGTATATTCATTTAAAGAGTTTGTTACATATGTATATATATTTCATTTCGCATTGCTATTTTAACTTTCTTTTCCTTTCGTAAATTTTCGACACCTTTCAAAAAGCCTTGATAACCTTCATATTTGTCTTTTTACAGGATTTTAGCTGCAAACAAAATGAGCAGGAGAAGTAAACAGAAAGTCGTGTATTGAAAAATAAATTGGCTTAAACAGGTGATAAAAAATATTTTTGATAGTTTGGAAAGAAAATGAAATGGTAAGATAAAGGTGAGAATTCCTAAAAGACTTGTTTTGAAGGGTTCTCAAAGGAAACCAAGATAACCCCATAAGAATATGACAATATCATCTGAAATAATAAACAAAGGAACATTTCCATGGCTAAGCATTTACGAAAGAATAAGACGAATTGAATAAGTCACCCAAAGTAAAGCACCCCCGAAAAATATTTTCAAGAGTCAGTTTTGATTTTTGACCCCCGTTTTTCAGTCCGTAGATCTCTATCTGTCACCCTTTTCTTCTTGCGGGTTTACCTTTTGAAAAAGCCAGTAGCTTTCTGGTTTCGCATACGTAGGGGTAAGAGATTACGTTTTAACCTCAAAAGCTTCAAAGCAGATTGTGAAAAGTAAGATAGTCTTCACAACTCCTCGGTCCCTTGCTAAACAAAGTGATGCTTAAGTGATCCTGACTTTTCTAGGTTTTTCAACAATTTCGGAGGATTGAGGCTTGCTCAAATAGAACACCCCTAAAAAAGTTAATTTTTCCCTTTCTCCCTGTGAACGAAGGTGTTGTGAAAGTTAAGGGAAGGTTGGTACCGAGTAATCAAAGTAAGTTGGCAGACCTATAATGCAAAATGTTACACAGATATCAGCCCTCATACACACTGATTGCCCCCACTTCCCGCTCTAAAAAAACAAATTATAAGGAAGGTGGTGAAAGGAAATTCAGAAATGATTGCCCCCATCTAGTCCAAAAGACGATGAAAGGAAATTAAAAAATGATTGCCCTCGTCTAAGCATTTAAATGCATAAATATATTCCAAAGTGGTGAAAGAAAATTCAGTAAAAAGGGTCGGATAACTTCACTGGGGTACTGAACAGGGTCACTGGAAATGAAGCAATATCTGAGATATCTGTAAGGCTATTATACATGAATATCATTCTGCTCTGGTAACCAATTTTTTCAAAACCCGATCTACATCCCAAGTTTAGACAAGACTCCCTGATTAAAAACATAAAAAAATGTTTCTTTGGATGCAAGCCGATAACCACAAGATCTGTTGGGTCTCCTAGAAATGTTTTGATTGTCTCAACATAGACTTGAATTCGGTAACGAGAAGGAGAAAGTCATGAAAGGGACTACAACTAAGTGCAAAGAGTATCTAAGTTTTGAAATCTTTTCGAAGGTAAAAGATGAAGTCCCTTTCCCCTTCGGTATCCTATTCTAAGGAACATTTTCGCTAGATTAATGCCATTGACTCCATTTACCCAATATAGGCACGTGGTCTAATGTTCTTCCCGTCTTGTAGGAAAACAGGATCCCTAGCTGGAGCCTATGTTGGAGCCGCCTTTGTTTTTTTAGCCTTTTTTAAAATTTTATATCCTAACGCTTGAAATCGAAAGCTGGTTTTGGTATTCTCCTTTATTTTTCCCAAATTCTCAGGAGTCTCATCACGCAAGCAGCGATGGCTATCATACTCTTAAGACACGATTTATTTTCTTTTAATCATTTAAACGAGTCTCTCCTTTTTACCTCGGGATGTCACATGTCGAAAGTTATAGATCACATAGTTTACAAGTCCCGAGGGGCAAAACGACGAAATAGTTAAAAAAAAAAGTTTACCCAGATTAGTACCGAGAGTAAAGATACTCTAAACCACTGTTAAGCATCATCGGGATTTCGTGTCTCAATGTTTTCTAGCTCCAAAAGTCTTACCGTCATAACCCTGACAGCCGAAACCACGAGTTTTATGTTTTAGTAACCCAGGTTAATGTTAAAGGTAGAAAAATTAACTGCGGTTAAGCTCTGCTGGGAATTCGTAACTCAACATGTTTTCCCTCAGAAGCTATACCTTCAAAGTGTCGAGTCGCGAAGTCGCGATAAAAATAGAAACGTAATTAATTAAATACTTAATCTAGTTTTATCCTCCAATTTAATTAGATCATATCATCACGATCTTGCGATTTCGCAACTCGGCATACAAGCCTCCCGGAAGCTATACCTTCGAAGCCCCGAGTCGTGAAGTCACGATATAAATAACAACGCAATTAATTAAACGCTTAATCATGGTTACTTTTTTTATTAACCAAATCTAATTATCGCAACCTTGGGTTTTAGAGGTTTAAAGGGTTAAAGTGAAAGCTCCCAATGAGGCGAATGCCGAAAGATTAATTAACATTCAAAAAGGCCTGATTAATTAAGCTAAGCTAGCATTGCCAGTGTTCTAAAATGAAAATTAATATGCACAGTCTACGAGGCAATTTTAAACTTTCCTTGCGCCAACTTGCATTACGAACTGTCAAAATCTAAGACATTAATTGGAAATGAGGCGAATCGACAAGTAAGGATTTGGTTTTTATTGCTAAAATTTATATTTAAGAATGATTTGACCGTTCTGTTCCTAAGGAAGACCTAGTTTTAAATGGTCGAAGGCATGGATCTTTTATTTGTTGTCACAAATTTTATTCCTACTCTACGCAGAGCAAACCTTTCTAGAGCAAACTAATTTCTATATGTATACATATTGTTATCGCAGGAGAGCTAAAGTAGAATCCCCCGCCATGGCCCCGCGAAAAGCATCTAAAGCCACTGTTAAGGTTTCAGGACAAGGTTCATACAACGTTTCTGATACTTCACCTCGAAGTGTCGACTCTGTCAGGACCTGGTCGTATATTTCTGAGGTTCTACAGTCTGAATTGGTAGATGTTTCAGATGATTCCAGTGAAAATGAAAAAGACGACCTGATCACCAAATATAAGATCGTTGTCTAGGCTCAAATGCATAAAGTAGTGGCTACACCACGTCGGCTTCCTTACTACGATATGGTCCGGTGGGTATTAGACCATGTAGATATACCAACCAGAACCATCGTCAACGAGCAGAGGGTCACCATTGGAACTTTCAGACTCGAAAAATTGTAGGCTATGTACAAGTTTCCAACCATGTCAGACCTTACATACAATGCTGAATTCTTGGAGAATTTTAAACAGAAGGAATGTGTGCAATACGATAAGACTATGTCTGGTTTAATCAAAGATTGGGTTTCACACCTTGCGAAGTTCAGGGCGCACAATAATGGTATATATTCAATATCTTCTCTGGAACCACAGTTTAAATATGTGGCTATGATGACCTCTAGATTCTATGGGAGAGAGAACACCACACATTTTTTCCTTCAATGGGTGCCTCTAATTCATTCGGTTTCCGAAGGCTGTTCCTTCAACTGGGATAAACTATTATCCGATAGTTTGACCAGTCGAGTTATAGAGTATCGAGCACAGAAGGAGAGTGGAAAGATCACTTCATTCTTTATGTCTGCATATATCATGGACGCCGTGTGTTTTCTGACGCCTTTTCCTTTAATGAGTTGGAGCTGGACTCCATCGGAGGTTGAGCCCATCCACATCTACCATTCAAAGCTGTGGGAAGACAAAGCTTCAGATTTTGTGTAGGAAATCTTTAACTAGGTAATGGTACTGCTGCATGTCATTATCTTTGGCCACCCACCACCCAAAATCTCAAATAGTATTGTGGTAAATCTGAGCAGTATAGCCGATTGGTACGTGGAAGCAGAATTTTCATATCTCAGGGTTTTCGACGCTTCTGTTCCTCCAAATTCCTTACCACTATTCATACCCGATAGGCTGGCTTGTCGTGAGATTGCCAGGCAAACTGTAATCAGTGGCGTAAGCAAGGAACTTAAGGGATATTCTAAGAAGGTATGGCCACCTTTTCCTATTCATTTAAATTCCTATTCTTTGTTAGATTTCGGGCATGCTAAAGCTGAGGCAACAACCCTGGAAGACCTGAAATTGGTTCATGTCGAATTCAAGAAGCACGATCCACATCGGATCGTAAGTAACCACTTAGCTAATTGCGGGCTTAAAAGGTTTGAGCATGAAAAATCGCCCTCAGATGACATTTTCCGAAGCACAAGATCTTATGCCGAGGTGCTGGCTCGGATACAAGCCCTGGCGTCCGAAGAAAGGGCCAATGTTTTAAAATTCCAAGAACATCAACGGAGTTGTCTTCCCCCAGTATTGTGGGGTGAGAATCCCATAACAGTAGAGGTGCAGGAAAAAGGAGCTAAAGGCTCAAAAGATTCAGCACCTAGACAAGAAGAACACCAGGACAGGGAAGAGAAAACTAGGAGCCCGAAACCATAAATGAAAACTCCCGATCCACCGAAAAAGAAGACTCCAGTTGCCACTCCAGGCCAATCAACTAAGCAAATTAGAGATCCCATTGCCTCCATTACTCCCTTACAGTCAACTCAAGGGAACATAGATGCAGGGTGGATTTTCAATGAAGAATTGAGACCTATAAGGATGGAAGAGCTCCCTCCAAATGAGTTCTTTTTTGATAAAAAGAGAAAAGATGTGGTAAAAAGATAATTCTATCAAGAAGCTGGATCAACGACCAAGAAATTTAAGGTGTTGACTGACAAGAAAGATAAGAAGAAAGAAGAGTTTGCGACAAAAATAGCCGAGACATTAGGGGTGTTTGCTATGGCAAACCAATTTTCAGTGGAGGTTTTGAAAAATCAGCTGAAGCGAAAGAATCGCCTCATCAAAACCTTAGAAGCTAAAATAGCCACAGCCGAGGAAGATGCCCAGGACCAGGCAAACATAGAAATAGAACAAGCAAGGATGGCCGATAAAAAGGAAATCAAGCTGCTCAAAGCTAAGCTCAGATCAGTCAAATACAGGTAGGCCAACAAAGAGACTTGATAGGGCAACTACAGGTTAGATTAGAGTTTGCCGAAAGTCAGGTTATAAATATCGGGATATTCCGGTCCCAAGCTATGGAGATTCAGAGCAGATTTTCTATAGCTCAACAAAGTTTACTTGCCAAGGTAAAGACGATTCGGGACAATTCCCTGCTTATTGATCAAGTATTGGAAAACTTATCTGTCAGAGAGAGAGAAGCTAGAGCAGCTCGAGTCACATTTCAAGAGGCTGTAATAGCTACAACAAACAGGGAATCGACAAATAGTTCCAAATTTTCCATTTCGGAGTAGACCCGAGGTAATATTTTGTTGAAAGAATGGGAACGCAACATATTAGAAGGCAAATCACAAGCTAAGAGGGTAAGGAAATCCTGGGAAGAGGCCTTCGGTTCTAAAGATGGAAGTCTGTTAGGAATTGGTAGTGAGAGCAATGTTGAGACTCTGAACCAAATAAATATAGTGAAATTCTCGCTTGATATAAATGAGAAAGAAGAAAGAGATTCAACCGAAATCTCACAAGTAACTCTGGCAGACATAGTTCAAATAGATAAATGGACTATTAAACCAAGTGTGTGATTGTGCACTATCGACACCCTAGACCGACATATGGAAGAAAGGTTACCACAATTAGTCAGAGATTGTTATATTTTTGAGGCCAATTGTCAAGCGGAACCATCTAGGTTGATATCTCGACTAGTGGAAAAATGTGTCACTTGTAACGAGCATGCAAAGAGATAGGCTTCTGGTACCAAATAAAGACAAAGATAAAGAAATGAATTGATTGATCTCCTTCTTGTTGTAACTGAAAATCCTTGAACGATTGAGATTCCATCATATGTAAATCTATCTAAATATACAATAGAAGGAAGGAACAAAGGCTGGACCTTTTTGGGTCGATTGTAATAGAGATTTTTCTCCCTCGAGAGTTAATATAAAGCAAATCCAAATATTCTCAATTCCGTCACGACTGTGTTATGAGTTTGTTACCTTATATTTCATATTTCATTTCATTTCATATATGTATCTGATGAATGCTTCGCTATAATTTAGTACAACCTCTACTATAGTGAATAAATTTTAGTTTTTTATATTGTTTACCGTTTTTCCTTTGTACCGGCTATCAACAAGTATAAGACCAGTAAACACTTTAGATTTCTATATATATTTTATGCTTTATCAGGTTATTTCTTTATCTTTTTCTTCCTCTATTTATGAGTGAGATTCTCCATTGATAGGAGCCTTACATGATAGACAACTTAATGTTTTCTTACACCTCATACACATTTATTAAAATATAACTCAGTTACAGGAAAGGGCCTTTGGTTTGCACCCTGTTTTCACTGCCGGAGCTATAAACTCTCCTTTATATGACCGAAATCGAGATAGCATCTAAAAAGTATTGAGATTTTCTTATTATTTTGTTCCTTTATGACTGTCCCTATGACAAGACAGCCTAATATTGAACCCGGACTCTCAGATCAAACACATATTGCCTTGAATCTTTTTGATACTATTCTTAAAACAAACACTACTCGGGTAGAACTGGAACGTTCGTGGGCAACGATTGAAAGGGACATAAACATCCAGGAACAGTTGGAAGCTAGACAAAAACCTAGAAATCAACCATAGCTTCCCTTGCCAAAGGTTGACATTTCTTCATTCTCTACCGCTTACTCACTTTCAGATGCCTAGACACTGTACTTCTAAGCCTTAAGTACGGACTCTGGAACAACACCTCTTGTGAAATTTCTTGTCTCATTCACTGTTGAAATTGTCCTAAATCAAAACTGATGAACCAAAGTCAACTTCATTATCTTCATAATCTCCTCCACCAATGAAGAGATACCCGGGGTGGGGCACCATGTGATTGCATTTTTTTCATGGGAAATTTAAACTACCTCTATAGAATCAAATTAATTCAACAAAACACTAAATTTTGTTGAGTCTTCAAACTATAGATTTCAAGTGAGCATCTGAAATGGCAGGGATGGTTTTGCAACATACACTTGACGCTAAATGGCACTGTAAATTCATCCAATTGGCCAAATATTCATTGAGAAGTTCATAACCTCTTGCGCCCTACATCTTATCACAACATAACTGAACATGGATGCATTTCTTGGTTGGCGTGGATGCTTCCATTTTTTTTTTAAACACCGGTCTAGTCATTTTTTGACTTTGTTACAAATATCGAGGCCATCAGTTCGGTGGGGATCCTCATGGATCACTCCTCTCCTCTAAGAAGCTTTTGGACCACCAAAAGTATGGTTTCATTCAGAAAATAAGTGAGGGTACAAATCCATCACTTTTCCAGTTTCCATCCATCAATATTTACTGGGATGCATTCCTTTTATACCTACATGGAGATACTCCACATCACCTCTTCGTGATATTCTCACCTTTCTGTCAAGAATAACATCTTTGTGCAACTTATCAAGATATTCAAGAGAAAAATATTCAACATAAGGAACTTGAAGGCAAAGAATGCAGAGGTATACAACCTTGTTGATCCTCTCTCCCTTGATAGGATTGAAGATTATTTAGCCTGTGTTAAGGAGATATAGTTTAAAATGGGTTGGCATGGAACGGGTTTTCCAAAGAAAGAAGGTCAACTTACATAACTGATCTTGATGAATCTGAATACACCCTATGATTTATTATGTTTGAACTTTTGTGCCAGTTGAGACTCCAGAAAAGATGGAAGTAAGGGTTGTTCCTTTGATTCTTTATGTGGTTTGTTAATTAGGGCATAAGAAAATTTGTTTGATGAAGGGAAACTTGAGGTTAAGAAACATTCCCATATACTTAAGGGAAAAGGTATATAGAACTATAGAGAAAGAGGTGAAGAATGCAATCAAGAGAAAGAACATGATTGTGTCGAGTAGACTGATAGGAAGAAGTTGATTAGGCATCGATTGAGATAGGTAATAAGAAGAAGCCATGTTGATACTATGGGAAGAAAATACATTGGATAAGACTTATTGGAAGAAGACCAAATACCTTGAGTATACAATCACGAAGCTTGAAGGGGAAGTGTCGACTGGCCAATGAATCGATCTGCAACAATGACTTTAAGAGAGCAAGGAAGATAATTATGTATTCTATGTTATTGTTGTGCTACTTATATGTCTAATATAATGCACTCATTAATTATCAATCCAGGATTTGTAATCAACAGAGTTACAAGACACCAGTAAGAAAGGTAATTTCTAATGTCATAAGTATAGAATCAAACTAAATTATGTCTGCTGGAAACAAATTAAAATAGCAAACTACAATGCACTTTGGTTGTCTTTCACAGAGAGGCTATCTATTCCATTATGGCACATGCAAGTATGAGATGGAATTGGTTTGATATATCAACTCTGATGTCTGACCCATAAAACTAATTATGCAATCCACACTTTCTGAAAGGAAATCACACATCAACCATCATAGCATGGGTAGTTCAATAGTCAATATGTTGGTTTTGCTGTGGTTCACAATGAACTTCACTAGTTCTTATCCAAGTAGTTTTGACTATTTCTGCCGACAACTATGATCACTCAAGGAAATCAAATTCATGAGAACAAAAACAGGGCATATGAAAAAATAGAGCAATTAAAGATCTCTAAGCAATTATAGAATGGAAATCTTAATCTAAGCTGCACTGCTATCATCTAACAGAGTTAAAGCTCTATCTAATTCAATGTTTATACTACTGAAAACAAACACTAATGCTAATCTATGAAGAGGATGACCTTTGTTGGGCGGTGGGCCCTTGCCGCTTCAACAGGTCAGCTACTGAAGTCTATAGGAAGCTTGCTTTTAACACACACATTACTCTCACTCACACTTCAAAACATAAAATAAAAACTCTCTTTAACAATTCAACTCATTATTAATCATAGATAATCAGAATATGGAGATAAAATAACATTCCATTAATCTTCACTCAGGACGTGTCCTGTACGATCATATGCTGCTTACATTTTGATGATATGCTAACTCTCCTACTCTTCTACCATCCTTGCCACGACTATTTAATAGTCTAAATCGTGAAACACAAGGAGACGAAGTGATTTGCAAATCAATCAGTTGTTAAGTTTAATCATTCGGTTACATCTTTAGCCTCATCCTCATGACACAAAGTGCATGAGGATGAGGCAATTAACAAACTGTTCTTATCATAGCCTTGCTAAAACAAATAGACGTCCACCAATTGACTTAGGTGAGATCTGGCACTTAACTTAGTGCATTAGGTTCTTCCATATTAGTACCGGATCTTAACAGGCAGATGGTACCGGATCACAACAGGGCACGAAAGGTGGTACCAGATCATGACAGAGCGTGGCCATTGGTACCGGATCATAACAGTTCGTGTTGGTACTGGATCACAACAGATGCTATTTTGGTACCAGATGCGCTTGGTACCGGATTCAGACAACAACAGTCTTGGCACGCGGGTACCAGATGGCTGAGATGGTACAGGAACGCTAGACATCTAGAGGTCAAAGATTCACATATGAAAAATCGAGCATTAGTACATGGAATATTTAATTCCTTAACTCAATAAACCACAAAATGCATGAATTAACCATACTTTACCTTATGACCTTATTACTGGCAATTGGTAGCATTCTTTTCATTCACTCAAGCTTTAGGTAGGCCAAAAAGGTATAGGTGAAGAGTATAATAGGGTAATGAGAATGCCAATTTCAGGTCTCAACATTCCCCTATGCCAAAATCATTGCATGTCCTCATGCAACTGAAAACAAAACCCAAAATTTTCAAAACTTGAGACTGTGCTCTTTACTTTGGTGGATCGATGATATTGATGGATGCAACCTCTTCTCTTAGATCCCTTTTAATGACCCTAACATATTATAGGAGTCATAATACATTCTTGAGCTTGTTAGAGGTCTCTTCATGGTTGTCTTGAATTTGTTGGCTGGTTGCTTTCAACTGCTCATTTTCCTTTTTGATATATCTATCCAAGAGTTGATATTCCTTTACTTCCTGTTGGAGTTCCTGATTTGGTTTTTGTAATTCCCCAATCCTTTTCTTCATTTGTTCTTTTGTCAAGTTCTTTGTTGATTCTACCATTGCTGGCTGGGTGCACTCCCTTTCCTCGACTTCCTCCCTCATCCCACATAAAGTAATAGTGGTTTGCTCTTTGGTTAGACTAGGGATGCCATCTTGGACTAGTAAATCCTCAGAAGGGGAGGTAAGGTCGATTGGATCTTCCTGTGTATGAGGAATAACTATTGTTTTTCCCTTCTTTGCCATGCTCCTCATAGTTCTTTTACAAGGAGGTACCGGATCAGGGATGCTCACAAGCTTCCTTTTCTTCTTCTCTAATTGTGAAATGGTGACAGGGGGTTGTGCCACAGACTGTTTACTTTTAGTTTATGAGCTATGCTTCCTTTTCTTCATCATTTTTTGATGGTCCTCTTTCTCAACTACCACCGATGAAATCTCCTCTACTAATTTGTTTTTACCTTTTGATTCGTAGCTTTTAGAAGTCTTGTTGACTGTGGAAGACGACCCAACCATTTCATGTTGGCTCACTGCCCTAGATGATGGTGGAGTTGTCTTATCCTTCTTTCTCTTTTTCTCTTGGGGTTCCTTACTTTTATTTGGACCATGCTGGGTTTCTTCCACAAATTTGTTTCCTATGGGAAGGTGTTGTGTGATAAGGGTTTTCCATCTAATCCTCTATTTCCTAAGCTCATGCAAAACTAGCATTTTAATGAGTCGTTGATGGTAGATGCTAATCTTCTCTATTTTGGAGATGGATTTAACACCTCTTACCATTTTATTCAAACTCATCCATAGAAAATATGGAAAATCAATTTCAGGGCCTCCTTCAAAATGCAATAGGAGCCTCAGGTGATAAATGAAAGTCACGGCATACCTGCCTTCATAGGTGACAAATCGTTGAAGACTGGTAATCATTGGATGGTATTCTTCTTTGATGTAGTTTCTAGGGATCCCCTTTTTCCAGTCAGGGTGCTGATGATCTGCCTTCAAGAATTGCTGGCACATTTCTTTGTTAATTCCTACACCTTTGAAGTATTTATCTCCTCTTCTACGTAGTCCCGTAACCTCCCTTACGGTTGCTTCATTAATTATCAGTTGTAGATTGCCTATACATGCCATTTCTCCATCATAACCTTGTATAAATTTCTAAGATATCTTCTCGTTCCAGCCTGTAAATTTTTCCAGAAAAGGTATCCACCCAAATCTAACATATTTTTCTTGACATAATTGGTATTCCTCGGTTTCCCTATAAATTTGGAAAACCGGTTCATGTCTAGTAACGACCATCGGTATAAGTTGAGAAAAGGATTGGGCTATAGCACAAGGGTTTAGTTAATTGATGAAGGGTTTGGTACCGGAAAGGAGTAGGCTCGGGACTGGGGAAAAACTCACGACAGGGGGAAGTATGGTGATGGTGTTGCGAATGGTAAGTTTAAGTGAGGGTACTGCAAGGAAAAATTATGACCAAATGAAGCTTATCTAGATGGCTTTGCCACCAGATAATCTATTTAATTTCTACCCATTACTGTAATGATGAGAATAATACGTCGAGTGTTCAAGGCATCATTTTGATAGGTGATTGGACGTTCGGGTGGTGAAAGTAATGTTGGATTGTGGTTCATGGTATAGGATAGGTTCATGAATTTGTTTGAGGACGGAATATATTCGTGGCTTATCATCGCTATGCATGTTTCATATTTTGATATGATTTTTGCCTTTAACCATGTTCAAGAGCTATGAGAGGATTAATTAGGTTTAGGCATATGGGTATGAGGGATAGGCGCATGGGTTTAATACTAAGGTCGTAAGATCCAGTATAGCTTTTCATATTTATTGTAGTTTTATGAGCATAGGATAATAAATACCATGTTACCTTTGCTTTCAACTTTGTATGATTGATACCCATAGCATGTGTGTCTTCTTGTAAATTGTCAGGATTCATCCTTTTAGATTGAAGCTTCTTGAAAACTTGGTACGAGAATGTCCCGTACTTCTGTTATTCTATGCTTATCTTCTTTGTATTTGGTTCTGTAGGTGGATTATATGATTCCGGAAAAGAGTTCTGAAGGGGCTCTTTGACCTTCCCCCCATGCCGAAGATGATGTATATCTGTAGGCAAGAAGAGTCAATCATTTTATATCATAAAAGATGATAAGAGCAAAAGAAACCAATACAATTTTGGAAGTACAACTTATCACTTATCATATGATCTCATGCCAGAAAAAAATGAAATTGCCCTTCTTTTAATGGATTATTGACAGAGGTAGAATTCAATAGTGAAACAAGGGAATACTTATATGTTTGCATCTCATGCCAAAAATGAAATTTCCCTTCTTTTAATGGAGTATTGATAGAGGTAGCATTCAGTAGTGAAACAGGGGAATACATATATGTTTGCATCTCATGCCAAAAATGAAATTGCCCTTCTTTTAATGGAGTATTGACAAAGGTAGCATTCAACATTGAAACAGGGGAATACATATATGTTTTCCAGAAGAATAGATCCCACCTAACTTGCTTCAAAGATTTACTATCATTGGTTGTTATAGATAAATTTCACAATATAAGTAGATTAGACTCCCTAGTTAGGGCTCCACTCTTAAGAAGTTTCCTTCTTAGATAGTGTAGGCTTTAGATGTCAGACCGGTAAGTTGACTTAGGGTGATTCTCAAATGGACATTATGTGGCTGATTAATCTGGAGTTTTGTATCTCATGAAAGTCAATAATGACCTTTACTCTTTTTGTTTTAGATGGCAAAAAGTGGATTTTTCAATCAGACAAGTATAGATGAGACATTTTTCAACCAGAACCCACTGCCAACAAGCCTGTTCAGTACTTCGGTGGGGTAGTTGTGATAATTAGTGAGAGGTGCCTTCCCCAGGCAGAATGCCCCATTGCCAACAGGCCCATTCAGTACCCTGATGAGTTTGCCTAGTCATACCACAAACCGGTACCCGCTGCCAATAGTCCTGTTCAGTATCCTGGTGGGTTAGTCTCTTAAACCCTTTTTCCATCAGAGGCTTCTTGTCCATAGTCACCTATTTTGGTTTGTATTTAAAGAGTGCTTTACACGGTGACAGGGGAGGTTCATCTGAAAACCTTTTTACAGGGTGGGATGGTATTGGGTTAGAAGGCATATACTCTTCTTTTGTATGTCTTTTAAAGATTTGTTTGAAGGAAAAATAAAATTTTATGCATATTATTTCTTTAGAGTGATCCAGATGTATAATTTTGTCTGAAGTTGTCCATAAGAGAATGACCTAAAGTTTCCTTGGGGTATTGGTACATCCTCTGCCATAAAAGTTTTGGTAGTGTGCCCATGGTAGAGAGTGTTCATATACTGATATGTTACTCTTGAATAAGATAATCCAATGAATACTATTGAAGTCTGGTTAGGGTGAGATAGTTGCTTATAGGCTAATATATATTTTCCCTTTAAATCATGCTAAAATACTGGGTAAAGGCAACTTCTAGTCTTTAAAGTGGATTATGGGTTTTTGAGCAATCATAGGTAAAGATTGTGTCCCTCTTTTTATTTTGTTTTTAAGCAACAAAACCAAAAGAAATTAAAGTTCTTCTCAGCAACAGAACCAAAAGGAATTAAAATACTTCTCAGCAATAGAACCAAAAGAAATTAAAGTACTTCCCTGCAACAGAACCAAAAGAAATTAAAGTTCTTCTCAGCAACATAACCAAAATAAATTAAAATACTTCCCTTTAGTTGTCAACAGAAGGGTTGCCATTTGATAGTGCTTTTGGCTTCATGGTTCCATCTTAAGTGGTTGTTGCATGGCTTCGTACTTCAGATGCTTTGTCAATATGTCTTGATAGTACTGTAGAAGGACAGACTCTGGTACCAGATTGGTACTAGACCAGAACATGATTTCTGGTACCGAAACAGAACAGAATATTGTTGATGCCTACAACTGATGTTTAGCAAGTTCATGAAGGATCAAATAGATTATAAAAAATTTCTTACAAAAGAAAAGAAAATTTGTGAAAGTAAAACAAAATGAGGTAAGATTCTTTTGTTACCTTCAACTTATTAACAAAATTCGATCCACACCTATGTACAAAAAGTTTCAAATAAACCAATCAATCAATGTGGGTCAGTAGGAGGATCTCCTTCCTTATTGATCATCTGCATGTCTGAATTCTGTAATATACGAGTCAAGAATTCTTCTTTTGACAGAGGTTTGTTGTAAACTTGTAATCGGTGACCATTCACAAGTAGTGGTGTCTGTTGTTCATCAATTGTCTTTATCCTGATTGAACCATTATCATAGATAGTGTCAATTTCGTAAGGTCCCATCCAACAGGTGGTTAACTTACCTTTGAAGTTCTTGAATCAACTATCATACAATAGGGCCCAATCTCCTTGTTGAAATTTTTTCTTTTTGAGATACTTGTCATGCCACTTTGTTCTCTGTTCTTGAATGAGGGTAGTCCGTTGAAGTGCTTCCTGCCTGGTTTCATCCAACTCATTAAGCTGCAAGAGTCTTTGTTGTTGGGCTTCATCCAAGTTCATGCCAACTTGTACTGTAGTCCTGAAGGTTTTGATCTGAAATTCTATGGGGAGAAGCACCTGCTTCCCATACAGTAACTCATAGGGTGTATGTCCTGTTGTATTCCTTTAGGTGATTCTATAAGCCCATAAGGCTTCTAATAATCTGTCAGCCCAATCCTTATGGTGTAGCTATACTGTTTTGGTAAGAATGGACTCAATACCTTTGTTGGTGGATTCTACTTGTCCATTTGCTCGTGGATGATAGGGTGTAGATTTCCTGTGTTTGATTTGGTACTGTTATGTAACATCTTTGACTAGATGAGAGGTAAATTGAGTTCCCTGATTAGTCACAATTTCTCGCGGTACACCAAATCTAGTAAATATATCATTAAAAAGGAAATCTACCACTGATTGTTCACTTGTAGCCGGTAAAGCCTTTGCTTCAACCCATTTAGTCACATAGTCAGTACTTACAAGTATATACTTTTTCTTTTTAGATGCAGGGTTAATGGGCTCTACAACATCTAATGCCCATTTCTCGAATGGTTCAATGACTACTTGGGCTTGAAGTGGCATTTGGTCTCGTGCAGTAGGCTTACCCATTCATTGACATTCATCACAATTGGATACATAGGTTTTAGCATCTCTGAAAATATGAGGCCAGTAGTAACCTGATTGCAGAATTTTGTAAGCAGTCCTTTTGTCTGCGAAGTGTCCTCCACAAGGGCCATCATGGCAGGCTTGTAAAATATCATGAATTTCATCTTCCCTTACACATCTCCTGATCACAAAATCTGGTCCTGTTTTGTAGAGGCAATCATTGTGCCACATGTAATTTGCACTTAGTTGAATTACTTTATGTTTTTCTCTAGGAGACAATTTCTGAGGCATCTTCCCTATCACAAGATAGTTAACGACATCTGCATACCACAGAGTGAATGTAGAAATAGAAAATAAATTTTCATCAGGAAAGGTATCTTCTATTGGTGCATTATCTCCCAGGTGAATCATTTTAGATAAGAAATCAGCCACAAGATTATCTTTACTAGGTCTATCAATAATATTGATATTAAACTCTTGTAATAATAGAAGCCATCGTGTAACTCTAGGATTTGTTACAGGTTTGTTCATTAAGAATCAGATGGCTGAATGACCAGTGTGTACAAAAGCTTGATATCCTGTAATATAGTGTCTAAATTTATTGATAGCATGGACTACAACTAGCAATTCCTTTTCTGTGACCATATAATTAACTTCAACTGGAGACAGATTTTTACAGACGAAGTAAATAGCATAGGGCATTTGATTTTCTCTTTGTCTAAGGACTTCCCTAAGGGCTGTGTTTGAGGCATCGGTACATATATGAAAAGGAAGGGACCAATCTGGTCTTCTTAATACAGGGGTAGTTGATAATTTCTGTTTTAGAATTTCAAAAGATATTTGGCATTCATCATCCCACTTAAATTCAACTTCTTTAGATAATAATTTAAATAAAATGGTAGCTAGGCTTGTAAAATTCGGAATGAATCTTCTATAGTAGCCAGCATGTCCTAAAAAGCTGCGGACTTCCTTTTGTGAGGAAGGTATTCTGATTTGTGTGATGATATAAATTTTTGCCGGATCAACTCTTATGCTAGAACGGGAAATGTGATGTCCTTAGACAATACCTTCAGTGAGCATCATTTTTGATTTTTCATTACTTAAGGAAAGGTTAGTTCCCTTACACCTAATCAAGACTTTTTCTAAACTGACCAATGCTTCCTGGAAGTCTTGTCCATGGACTGTAAAGTCATCCATGTATACTTCCACACAATCATTGGTCAAGTCAGAGAAATGGCTAGGACAACTCTTTGAAAATTGGCTGGGGCATTGCAAAGTCCGAAAGGGAGCACCCTATAAGCATATGTGCCCCAAGGGTAGGTGAAAGTGGTGTTCTCCTGGTCTTCGGGTGCTATTTGTATCTGGTTGTAACCACTAAACCCATTCAATAATGAAAAATACTTCTTTCCGGACAGGGTATCCAACACTTGATCAATAAATGGTAAGGGAAAGCAATCCCTATGGGTGGCTTTGTTTAACTCCTAGAAGTCTACACATATCCTCCACTTACCATTTTTCTCGGGAACTATGACAAGTGGAGATACCCATTGACTATCTGAAATGGGGTATATGAGATTGGCTCGGAGGAGTTTTTGCAATTCCTCTTTTACAATATCTTTAAGGGATGGATTCATCCTTCGTTGAGGCTGTCTGACTGGTCTGATTTGATCATTAGTGTAGATATGATGTGTGCATATGTCAGGGTGAATGCCTTTCATGTCTGCATAATCCCATGCAAAGGCATCAAATTGTCTTTGGAGCATTTCAATCACTTGTGTCTTTTGTTCTGGTTCCAAACTAGAGTTGATATACAAAGGTTTTCCTGGGCTAATCTCAATA
>ML785550.1:310638-325277 GCA_009831015.1 Picea engelmannii
TGATTTGGAGATTTTTCATAGTGTCAAAAGGCATTACATTGATAGCTACACCCAAATCAATGAGTGTGTTTGGTAGAGAAATACCATTAATTTCAACAATGACAACTGGGTTTCCAGGGTCATTATATTTGTATGGCATTTCAGAAAAAAATTCAGATAATTGTCCCACTACCTGAACAAGAGGAGGTTCCTTCTTCTTCCTTCCTGGTTTCTTAATGAAAAGATCCCTTATAATTTTGGCGTAAATAGGGATATCCTTAATAGCTTGTAGCAGAGGTATTTTTATGCACACATTTCGTAATTCATCTTCTATATCTCTGTGCAAGGGTGGGTTGGGTTTCTTCACTAACAATCTTTCGGGGTAAGGTGGGAGATTAATTTGTTGGGGTACTCATACAGACTGAGAAGTGATTGGGATAGGAGGAGAGGCCTCTTCTTCTATAGGGGTGGATTGAGTGTTTTCTTACTTAGAATGATTATTATTTTCTTCCTGAATTATTATTGCAGGATTTGATTGGTTTACAACTTTCCCTGATCGTAGTTGAATTTCATTGGTGGGAAAGGTTTGAACTTCTGTATTCTGCACAGGGTGGGTGGGTCGATTATCGGGGTTAGGGAATGGCTGGGCAGGGATTGTTGTTGGTATCGGTGGATTATGGGTAGCTTGGTTTTGTGGTTGTTGATTAGGATTTATAGATACTTGCTGCTACTAATTAGGATTCAAGGGGGTTGTAAATTGCTGTTGTATAGGAGGTGGGAGTAAAGCTTGCATCTGTGGTGGGTTGAATCCAGGTAGTAATTGGGAAATGTTTGCAGGGTACTATGGATATGTAGGGTAAGAGGGATTTCCATACATAGATCCCCTCCAACCTTGTTTCCAAGGTTGAGTTTGCTGAGGTGTGCATTGTGGATAAGTCTTTGGGGAAGGACCCCATTGTTGTTGTTGATATTGTGTATTAGGATCATAAAATGTATAGGGGTTTTGGGCTCTCCAAGGTCTTCTAGAAGGGTATGGTTGTTCTTGTGAGACTCCTCCTCCCCTATACATGGCTTGTAGTTCAAGCAAAGTTGGGCATTCAGATGTGGGGTGTTCTAGTTTACCTAGACCACCGATTTCTATGACATTTAATAGGCATTCTTTCTCGCTGTTTTGCTTCTTTCGACATCTATGAAAAAATACTGCTAAAGCATCTTCTTCTTGTTTCTTTTTCAGTTTCAGAGTATCTAATTGGTTACTTGTTGTGCTCAAGATGTTTGTTTTAAAGTTTTCCAATAAGTTTCCTAACTCAGTTCTGGTGACAGTCCCTGAACTTTGTTTTGTATTTCTGCTAAAAGGATCTCTTGGTCCTTTGCCTATTTTAGCTTGTCCTCTTGAGTATCTGCTACAGTAATATGCAATTTCTGAAAAAGGTTTTTGGTGTACATCTCATGAACTCAACAAGTTTAAAACTTCTATGCAATCATCCCTAAGACCTTTCAAGAATACAGTTCTTACTACAACTAGGTCCAAGGTGAATAGTTTTGACTTTTGATAGTTGTATAAGAACCTTTCTAAGTAGTCTTCAGGACTTTCATCTTCTGTTTGATGCATTTAAAAAATGTCATTTTTAACATTATCCTTACAATAGTCTTGGTATTTTCGTAAAAATGTGTCTTTCATTTGATCCCAAGAGAGGATTGTATTTTCTCCCAAGCTCATGAACCATCTTAAGGCCGAGTCTTTAGGAAAAATCTTAAGTTTTTGGGCATTGTCTGAGTAGTTATAGCTTCTACATAATATGTCAAATTCGAATAAAAATAAATCTGGATCTTCAGTTGAAATACCTTTGAAAGTGGGTAACGATGATAATGGGATATTCTTCATGCTGATGTTTATGGAAATATCCAAGATTGGAAACCCAAAGGTTTCAGTCTCTGTAGTTGCATTGCCTTCTTCTTCTGCCATTCTACTGATGGATGGTTCAGAAACTGGATTTTTTGTGTCTCCTAAATGTTCAACAGACTCACGTTCTGCCTATCCCAATACTGATTCTTCCGTTTTAGGTTCTCCTTCTGGAGCCTCGTTGGTTCCCCTTGAATTTTCTGTTGGTGGAATTTTTCCTGCACCAATGTCATTTGGATTAGTGGGGGGGTTTGTTTTTGAATCTTTGGAGGTTACAAATCTACCCTTGTTATCTCTATATCTATGCATAAAATGCAAATTTTAGCTGAATTGAAATCCTGATTCTATCTAGAAGGTAAGAAGGCAACCTGGATTCGGAGAACCCCACTCTAGTGGCCACGTGGCTCTTCACTCATGTCTTAAATGTTTTATCCTCCTCCCTCAAGCAGCCTTTTAAAAACATTAAAATTTATGCAAACAATCTAAGCTAAAAATTACTTCCTACTGTTTGCAACTCCCCGACAACGGCGCCAAAATGTTGTGCTATTTATATGTCTAATATAATGCACTCATTAATTATCAATCCGAGATTCGTAATCAACAGAGTTACAAGACTCCAGTAAGAAAGGTAATTTCTAATGTCACGAGTATAGAATCAAACTAGATTATGTTTGATAGAAACAAATCAAAATAGAAAACTACAATGCACTTTGGTTGTATTTCACAGAGAGGCTATCTATTCCATTATGGCACATGCAAGTATGAGATGGAATTGGTTTGATAGATCAACTCTGATGTCTGACCCAGAAAACTAATTATGCAATCCACACTTTCTAAAAGGAAATCACACATCAACTAGCATAGCATGGGTAGTTCAATAGTCAATATGTTGGTTATGCTGTGGTTCACAATGAACTTCACTAGTTCTTATCCAAGTAGTTTTGACTATTGCTGCCAACAACTATGATCACTCAAGGAAATCAAATTCATTAGAAAAGAAACAAGGCATATGCAAAAACAAAGCAATTAAAGATCTCTAAGCAATTATAGAATGGAAATCTTAATCTAAGTTGCATTGCTATCATCTAACAGAGTTAAAGTTCCAGCTAATTCAATGTTTATACTACTGAAAACAAACACTAATGCTAATCTACGAAGAGGCCGAACTTTGTTGGGCGGTGGGCCCTTGCCGCTTCAACAGGTCAGCTACTGAAGTCTACATGAAGCTTGCTTTTAACACACACATTACTCTCACTCACACTTCAAAACATAAAATAAAAACTCTCTTTAACAATTCAACTCATTCTTAATCATAGATAATCAGAATATGGAGATAAAATAACATTCCATTAATATTCACTCAAGACGTGTTCTGTACTATCATACATTGCTTACATTTTGATGATATGCTAACTCTCCTACTCTTCTACCATCCTTTCCACGACTATTTAATAGTCTAAATCATGAAACACAAGGAGGCGAAGTGATTTGCAAATCAATCAGTTGTTAAGTTTAATCATTCGGTTACATTTTTAGCCTCATCCTCATGACACGAAGTGCATGAGGATGAGGCAATTAAAAAACTGTTCTTATCATAGCCTTGCTAAAACAAATAGATGTCCACCAATTGACTTAGGCGAGATCTGGCACTTAACTTAGTGCATTAGGTTCTTCCATATTAGTGTCGGATCATAACAGGCAGATGGTACCAGATCACGACAGGGCGCAAAAGGTGGTACCGGATCATGACAGAGCGTGGCCGTTGGTACTGGATCATAATAGTGCGTGTTGGTATCGGATCGCAACAGATGCTATTTTGGTATCGGATGTGCTTGGTACCGGATTTGAACAACAACAATCTTGGCACGCGGGTACCGGATGGCTGAGCTGGTACAGGAATGCTAGACATCTAGAGGTCAAAGATTCACATATGATAAATCAAGCATTAGTACATGAAATATTTAATTCCTTAACTCAATAAACCACAAAATGCATGAATTAACCATACTTTACCTTATGACCTTATTACTGGCAATTGGTAGCATTCTTGTCATTCACTCAAGCTTTAGGTAGGCCAAAAAGGTATAGGTGAAGAGTATAATAGGGTAATGAGAATGTCAATTTCAGGTCTCAACAGTTATTACTTCTTAATCATTGTATGCTCACACTTCTATAAGTGAGTGGATAGACAAATCTGGTTGTACCAATCACAAGGATAAGGATGCTTCTCTCCTTTATTCATTAAGTAAAGATACATAAGAACAAATATTTTTGGAAAATTATTATGCACTTATTTTTTCTGTTTGTGGTAATATTGAATGTTATAATGATGTGATCATTGATGTGTATCATGTACCAAGTTCGTGTGCTAATTTGTTGTCTATAGCCCAACTAACCCAGACTAGCAAGAAGGTTCAATTCTAACCTGATAGGTTTATTGTGAAGTATATGAACAATAACTTTGTGGTTTTTGCTAAGGGTCTTATTGACCCTAAGGATATGCTATATAAGTTCTACGATTTCCCTCAGAAGGATCAAGGACCTATTGCACTCATAGCCAATATTGATGTCTAGAGTAGAATTTGACATGAAAGTCTTGGACATCTAAATTTCCAAAGTAGGCGATACATAATTAGTGCTAAATGCTTCATTCTTCTAATTCGACTTCTTTCTCAATTCCCTATAATTTAGTCAAAGAATTTTTCTTAATTAATTAAAATTTAGCATTAAAAGACTAAAATTTAAAAATTAGAACTGGAAAAACACCAAGCAATGCACAATAAATTGATACCGAAGTTCACCCATATGGGCTACATCTCCAGGTCCACTTCAATTTGTGATCTGATCCATTAAAAATATTCAAAGTACAGTTTCACATCAAAAAATGGACTCAATATGCAATCAATACTCTCTAATACTCCATTCTACAACCACTAATTCTCTGAATGGGTGAGGTGAACAACAATTCAAGATATATAAATTGAGATGATCGCTCCCTTCACGTCTACGATCTGGCTAGGGATAAAGCAACAACACACATGTGCAACTTCTATTGGGGATGAATAAACAATCTCCTATACTCCAGAGGGAGCTTCGATGATTGGAGTTCCAACATCATGCATGTTTAACCCTACCATAACTGTGCCATCCACCATGCCTTTTGCAAAATTTCTTGTCTCATTCATTGTTGAAATTTTCCTCAACCTAAATCGACAAACTAAAGTCAACGTTTGTCAGCTTCATAATCTTCTCCACCAATGAAGAGATACCCAAGGTAGGGAACCATGCAGTTGCATTTTTTCTTGGTAAATTTGGAATACCTTTATAGCATTGAATCAATTCAACAGAACCCCAAATTTCATTGAATATTCAATCTATAAAGTTCACGTGAGCATATGAAATGGTGGGGATGGTTTTTCATGACACGATTGATGCTAACTAGAACTGGAAACTCATCCAACTGACAAAATATTTGTTGAGAATCTCATGACTTCCTACACCCTCAATGCATCTTATCTCGATGGAAATGAACATGGATGCATTGCTTGGTTGGCGTGGATGCTTCCAAATTTGTTTCAAACATTGATTTGGGAATTTTCTAACTTTTTTACAAAGATCGAGGCCATTAGATAGGTGGGGATCCTCATGGATCACTCCTCCCCACTAATAATATTTTGGAACACCAAAAGTATGGTTTCATTCAAAAAATAAGTGAGGGTACAACTCCCTCACTTTTCCAGTTTCCACCCATCATGCTTTACTTGGATGCACTCCATTTAGATCTACATGGAGATACTCCACATCACCTCTTCATGAATTCCTCACCTTTCTGTCAAGAATAACATCTTTGTACAACTTATCAAGATATTCATGAGAAAAATATTCAACAGAAGGAACTTGAACATTCTCTCCTTGATCCATGATCATAGGAGGCTTATATAGTTTCAGGTTTTCAACATTAACCATATAATACATCTGCATATATGGAGGTAACTCCAATTGGAAAGCATTGTCACCAATCTTATACAATTTTGTAGATGTACCATATCTAATTGGCTTGATCTTTTCACCTTCATCTTTAAGGCCTTCTTTAATAATTTATAACCAAACTTGATCATTAAATTGGAAGTGATGATCAACACGATGCTTGTCGTGCCTAGCCTTATACTTGGCTTGGTTCTTTTCCAATTGTTCCTATATGGCTTGATGAACCAATTGGATGTTCTAGATGAACTTATTGGATTTTTCTGCATCGTTATGTCCATTCACCACTAAATATTTCCCAAGAGTGAAGTCCAAAGGATACTTAGGAAAATATCCAAAACATGTCTCAAAAGGAGACCTCTATGTAGAAGAATGTATGGCACGATTATAGACATGTTGTGCATAATACAATTGCTCATTCCAAATATTAGGATGCTTGTTACAATATCCTTGGAGTAAGTGTAGCACTTCCCTTCTGACCACTTTTGTTTGTCCATCGGTTTGTGGATGAAAAGCAGTGCTCCTCTAAATCTTAGTGTCCATTAATCCCCACAATGTTGACTAAAATTTCCTATGAAAGTGAGAGTCTTGATTAGATGCAATGGATGTGGGTATACCAAAATGAACCCAAGCATGTTGGAAGAACAAATGTGCAGTCCCTTCTCCCGTCACATGTTTCTTACAAGGCACTAAAATACACATTTTGTTAAATCTTTCCACAACAACATATAGATAATCATGACCTTTCCTATAATAGGCAAATCCTCGACAAAATCCATAGACATGATTTCCCATGGACAAGAAGGTAAAATAAGTGGCATATACAAACCCAAGTTTCTGTTACTTTTTTTGCTAGTGGCATACATCACATATCCTTTTACATATTTGGACACAATTTCATACATTCGAGGCCAATAACAATAGCATTGTAACTAAGATATCGTTTTTCCTATAATGAAATGACTAGAAACGAGAGAAGTATGTGCTTCTCTGATCACATGCACTCTTTCATCTCATGGAATACACAATTGACCAATATGATATAACAATTTGTCATGTACCCGATAATCCGATTCTTCCACTTTAGTACTATGGATTAGTGTTTCATAAACATCCTTAAAATATTAATCTCTAGCTAATGAACTATGCTATAAAATGATGGATGCATTAACATAAGGTCTAGATAACATATTAACAACTTTGTTTTGTATACCTTTCTTATAATTGATTACCAAATGGAATTGTTGTAAGAATCCCATTCACCAAAAATGACATGACAATTGTAGCTTGAATTATGATTGGAGATACTACAAAGGTCGACGATCCATATGGATGATTGTCTCTTTGCCCATCAAATAATGTTTCCACTTCTTCACACTCTTAACAAAAGCATACAGTTCTTTGTCATAAATAGGATAATTTCTTACCGCATTAGTGAAGATCTCATAATGGTAACAAACCAATTTCCTCCTTTGTATTAACATTGTTCCCATGGCATAATCACTTGCATCAGTTTCAATCTCAAATGGTTGTTGTAAATTTGGAAATTCTAGAACTAGGGTTGTAGTAATCTTCACTTTAAAAGTCTTGAAAACTTTTTGTTGGTTGCCTCCCCACTGAAAGGCATGCTTAGTACTTGTTAAATCATGTAAGGGAGTCGTAATAAAAGAAATTTTAGTAATAAACTTCCCCCAATATTGAATTTCCCTAGAAAGCTCATAAATTTTGTTACATTATTAGGCTTAGGTCATTTCATAATGGATTCAACTTTAGAGGGATTAGTTCTCAATTCACCACCCCCTATAATGTAGCCCAAATAAACTAAATATGTTTTTCCCAAATTCACATTTAGACATATTTAGGCAAAATTTCTCCTTTTTCAAAACATCTAAAGCTCTCCTAAAATGCTTTACACGATCTTCTCAAATTTTACCGAAAATCAATATATCATCTAAGTAGAATATTACAAAATCATCTATGAATGGAATACATAGATCATTCATAGCCCACATGAAATTAGCAGGAGCATTACAAAGCCCAAAGGGCATGATAAACCATTCAAATAAACCTTATTTTGTTTTAAAAGCAGTTTTCCAAATATGATCTTCAAAAATCCCGACTTGACGATAACCACTTCTTAAGTCCAACTTAGTGAAATAAGTTGCATTTTTCAATTGATCCAACTAATCATGAATATGTGGAATATGGTAATGGTTCTTCATTGTAATTTTGTTCAATGCCTGGAAATCCACACACATTCTCCATGTACCATCTTTCTTTGGTACCGAAACAATGGGCGATCCACATAAAGAAGTACTTGGTCAGATGACTCCTTTATTGAGTAGCTCCCAAACTTGCTTCTTTATTTCTTCATTCTCAAGCATTGATAACCTACACATGCCAATGTTAGGGAGAGATGCATCTTGCTATAGCTATATCTCATGTTGTATCTCTCTCCTTGGAGGTAATCCTTGTGGTTCCTGAAACACTTCATCATAGTTAGAAATAATCTTAACTAATTCATCTTCATGTTTAGGATCACACCCTTTGAAAGCTTTGGATTTATCATCATCCTTATCTTTTACAGTCACAAGTGCAAAATTATTGCTTGCATTTACAATCCTTTTCATTTGTCATGTAGTAATAAGAGATAGGTTAGTCTTCCCATGATGGGATCTTACAATATACTCAATCCCATCCTTTGTAAGATGATACTTATTCTCCTCCCTATAGAAGATAGTTTTTTTGTCATACAAATAAGGACTTCCCAAAACAATTCTACAAATATAAATTGGTACGACATATAATTCTATCTTATCTATGAACTTAGAGGTGATTGCAAAGCCAAGATTACATTGTTTAGATACCTGTAATTTGACATCTTCACATACCCATCCTAAAGGATATGGTTTTGGATGAGGTTTAGTTTCAAGTCCCAATGTCCTAATATTTCTTCATAAATGAGATTACTTGCTAATCACTATCAAATAGTGTATCAATATTAGTATGTTTTGAGATGACTTTAATATGGAATAACTCACTTCTTTTCCTTTCATCATTCACAGTTTCAGATTTTAAAGAATGAGTATTAGTGCTAGAACTGGCATAAGAATATGTTCCTTGTGTTCCCATGGTCACGATCTTGGTTTCATCACCCTGAATCCGATCCAAGATACTGTTATATTTTAGTAGTAGTCTTCTTATTACCTTTATTATTTTCAAACCTGTTTGGTCTTAGTTCGAGATGAAGTTTCCAACACTTGGCCTCAATATATCCCTACCTTTTGCAATGTGAACATGAAGGATTCTCATATTCTTTCTTCACTGTGGTTATTCACTTCATTTTACCCTTTCCTTTGTGCTTGTCTTCAACTGGATGAACTAATTTCTTTGAGAAGTTGTCCTTGACATTCTTTCCCCTTGATTCAATATGAGTGGCTTGGACACAAACTTTATCAAGTTTAATTGGGTTAAACATGAGAATAGTATGTCTCAAATAACTACGTGACTCGCCAATATACTTCAAAAGAGTTTCTTGCATATAAAGAGGAATGCCCAATATCAATGCCCTCTTTCTAAACTTTTGAGTATAATATTGCACATTCTATCCTCTATTTTGCCTTAGATTCTACCAATCCATTATTGCTTGTACTGCATATACCCTAAAGGATAAAATTACTTCTTTAATGCAACTATGAATTCATACCAAGAAGATATCATTTTACCTTTCTTAAGGAGAACTTCGTGGATATTACTCTCCCACCAGATCAATGTTGTGCCTCCTAGTTGGAGAGTAGCCAATTGGAATTTTGCTTCTTCATCCACAACTTTCTAAAGCCTACAATATAATTTAATTTGATTGATCCAATGATCTAATATCTCTGCATTAAGCTCTCCATTATACATTGGCAAATCAAATTTCATGTCTAATTTCAACATAGGCAAATTAGAATAAACTTTCTTTGGTTATTTTTTCTATGGAATTGAACAGGAAATTGAACTTGAAGGAGAGGACACATATGGAGGGGTTTTAGGAGGGTCACTACCACCTCCTTCTCCTTTATCTTGACTTGGGCCTTCTTTGTTCTTCTTTTTCTCCTTATATAATTCTTCCACCATGGATTCCATCTCCAAAAAGTCTTGCCAAAACATCGCTTTAGATTTGAAGGGGTTTTCTTCCCTTGGAGATTCCATTGCTTGTCTTTGGAATGCACATCTAGAACCAATCTCAGGATTGTACTCTTCAAGTGAACCTTCTCCCAGCTCGGGCTTATACCTGGTTAGCATTCAACACCTACACTTATGCAAATCCATCAACATATGAGTTCTTCCTTGATCACTTGCTATTATACCAAACTTGATCCAAATTTAGTGCTAAATTCTTTGTTCTACTAATTTGGCTTCTTTCTCAATATCTCATAATTTTGTTAAAGAAATTGGCTTAATTAATTAAAATTAAACATTAAAAGATTGAAATTTAAAAATTAGATCTGGAAACACACCAAGAAATGCACAACAAATTGATAGCAAAATTTTCCCATATGGACTATGTCTCTGAGTCCTCTTCAATTGACGATATGATCCATAAAAAATATGAAAAGTACACTTTTACATTAGAAAATGGCATCAATATGCAATCAATTCTCTCCAATAATCCTTCATTATGCAATTGTGAATGTTCTAAGTGGGTGAGGTGAGCAACAATTCAAGAGATGTGAATTACGATGATTGTTCCCTTCATGTCTACGTTATGGTTGGGGACAAAGCAACAATACACATGCACAACTTCTACTAGGGATGAATACAAATTCTCCTATACTTCAAAGAGAGTTTGTATTTATGTTGATAACATTAGGCATGTATTTCTTCATAGGTTTAAGTGTCTAGACGTGTGAAGATCATCCAAATCATTCTACCTCGATACTTTGCTTTAATTAAAGGAATTATTAAAGTAAAGTGGTTTTATTAATTAGTTGAGTTATCTAAGGAAATCCTAAAAGTAATTAGTATTTAATCTTATCCATTGATCTCAAGTGAGGTGAGAAGTAATCTCAACCGTCAATCACTCTGGAGATTAGGATTAGGTCATAACTCAATCTTATAAAAGCAAGGCTAGGGTGAAGGAGAAGACACTTGATATTCTAGAGAGCAGAGAAGGAATTTTGTTCAAAGGATTAGATCGCAAAGGATTGTGATTCAAGGAAATCTTGGATAGGTGGAGAAGGACTTCCATCTTGAGATCACGTCAAGGAGAAGAGATAACATAGGCAATCACAAGTGGGTTTTAGTAGAGAGAAGCCACATGAAAGGGTTAATCCATATAAAGTTTTCCATATAGTCCTTGAGGCTGTGTACGCGGGTTTCAATGGAGACAGTCATGTATACATGGGTTTTCTTAAGGAAATGTGCGTACACATTGAAAATCATGCCAACTCTAGGTCATACAATAAAGAAATTGTTTCCAAGTTATTCTGCAATTCTATTTCTATCAATGGGCCATTATCCCTGTTACAAGAGCCCTGATTTTATCATAATAAAATCATCTCAGTACTGGTTTTCCCTATGAGGTTTTTCTAGGGGTATCTACCAAAAATATTGGTGTTTAAGTGTGCACGATTTGGTTTCTAGTATTGCTTTTGCTATATTTATTTGAGTTGAATATTCCTGTTGGAACACTTGTATTTTTTGAATACTCTAGTTATGAAAGGTTGGAGCCACCTATTTTCTAAGTGGTGAAATGATACACTTAAGCCTAAAAAGTCAGATTTCGGGATTTTGTGTATATCAAGATTATACCTACCAAAGCCCCAGTATCCCGACATGCAAAATGGTGATAGTTGGTTTAGTTTTAATCACCATTATTGAACCACTAAGCAGGGATTATCACCTTTTATTACCTCATGCTCCCGCGTTTCGGGTGTTACACATTGAATTCCCTTCGAACCTCCGACATGCGAAGTTGCGAAATTGTTTTAAGTCAATCTGGTTAATAACAAGAATAATGACATTTAAGCCATAGCTAATTTTTATCGCGATTTCACGACTCGACGGTTGTTACCTCAAAAACAACACGTTTGTACCTCCGATCCCCGAAGTCGCGATATTCATTAATTAATCATGGTTAATTAAAAGCTTAAGTCAAATCACAGTTAATCAACCAAATCGCACTATCGCAAATTAAGGGTTCATGGTTCAAAGACTAGAAGTAAAATCATCCGATACTGCGAACGCCGAAAAGGGGATTAAGGACTAAATGCATTTATTTAAAACATTGAACTGGATTAATTAACACCTTAAACCTGCACAGTCTACGGACCAAGAATTAAACGTTGCCACGATCCTCCTGAATCGTGAATTATCAAACATTTATGGCATTTATTATAAATTTAGTGAGGTTATTGATAGTAAGATCCCGTTTTATTTCTAAATATTTCTATTAAATGATTTAAACATTCTGTCAGCAAGGAATCACACAGACTTAAGTTCTTAAAGAGAAAATTTTTCAGTCATTATCTTAGATTTCTTTCTAATTTGCGCAGAGCCAGTTTGCCAAGATAACCTCTGTCCGTGTTTTCATTTTCTGTGCCAGGGGATCTAATTGCAAGGTTCTATATCATGGCTCCACGAAAAGAGTCCAAGGAAGCTGCCGAGATTCTAGGTCAAGGTTCAGATATTATTTCTGATACCTCGCCTAGAAGTATCAATACTATCAAAACATGGACGCATGTCTCCAACATTCTGCAATCTGAGCTGATAAATTTTCCAGATGATTCCAGCGATAACGAGAAAGACGAATTGTCCACCAAATACAAAATCATTGCTCAGTCAGAGATTCACAAGATAACAACAAGGCCACGAATTTTTCCCTATTATGATATGATTAGATGGGTGCTAGACCATGTAGACATCTCGACTAGGACAATATTCAATGAGCAGAAGGTGGCAATTGGGACATTCAGACCAGAGCATTTAGAGGCAATGTATAAATTGTCTCCCACACCAAACCTTACTCACAATGCCAAATTATTAGAGGGTTTCAAAACGAAGGAATGCGAGCAGTTTGGGAAAAGATTATACAATCTGATCAAAGACTGGGTTTCGCACCCCGCGGAATTTAGGGCTAATACTCATGGAATTTATTCAATCTCATATTTAGTGCCACAATTCATGCATATAGCGATGATGGCTTGTAGATTGTATGGGAAGGAGGACACCACTCACTTTTATCTCCCATGGGTACCGCTTATTCATACAGTAGCTTAGGGATTTTCTTTCGACTGGGACAAATTGTTGTCAGACAGTCTGGCCAATCGAATTACAAAATATCGAGCACAGAAGACGAGTGGGAAAACATCTTCATTCTTTATGTATGCTTACATCATGGATGCTATTTTCTTCATGACACATTTCCCATTAATGAGATGGAGTTGGACTCCAACTAATGTAGAACCTATTCATGTCTACCACTCGAAACTCTGGGAAGATAAATCCAAAGAATTCATCTACAATATTTTCAACTGGGTAATGGTACCCATGTATGTCTCCATATTCAGCCATCCGCCTCCCAAGATTTCAGATAACATCACGACCAACCTGAGAAGCATGGAAGATTGGTATATAGAAGCAAAGTTTTCATATATTAGGGTTTTTGGTACCTCTGTCCCCCCATATGCTCTGCCGCTATTCTTACCAGACAAGCTAGTATGTCACGAGATCACCAGGTAAATTGTGCTCAGTGGGATAAGCAAGGAGCTAAAAGGAGTATCGAATAAGGTACGACAACCCTTCCCCATTCACATTGGTACATATCCTTTATTAGATTTTGGCCATGCCAAAGCAAAGGATATGACCTTGGAGGAAATGAAATTGGTAGACATTGAGTTTAAGAAACACGACCCTAATAAGGTTGTGAGTAATCACATGGCGAGATCTGGGCTGAAGAGATACAAACACGAAGACTCACCTCATGATGAAATCTTCTGAGGTGCGAGGTCCTAGTCTGAAGTCTTAAGCCGGGTTCAAGCTCTGCTGCCCAGTGATATGGTCAATTTTTATAAATTCCAAGAGCACATGAGAAGTTGACTCCCCAAAGTTTTGTTGGATTACTGAGAGGGGGGGTGAATCAGTAATAGAGCAATTTAACCATATAATCTAAGTGTTATATCAATGAAGAATTATTATCCAATAACTGCAGAGTAAATAAGCAATGAACAAATGAACAATCATACACATACACAGTACACCAGTGTTTTACGTGGAAACCCAAATCGGGAGAAAACCACAGAATGCTTTTTCTTATATGTCTTGAAGAATTACATTCATTGGAAGCACCAACTTCCTTTGTTTTCCAGATGCAACTGGAAGGAGGCTCCAACCCCCTAGTTTCCCAGGCTACAACCTGAGGGAAGCTCCAACTCCCCAATTCTCTGGCTACAACCAGAAGGAGGCTACAACCCCCTATGTTCTCCGACTACAACCGGAAGGTGGCTACAACCGCCTGTCCTTGCCCCGTCTTGCCACCCTGAAGTAGAAGTAGAATGATGGAACCATTGTCACACTATCACTGTGAGATATACCGTTGTAAACCTGTACCAATAAATCTGAACCATGCATCAAACTGTACCATAAAGAAGTGCATCAACCATGCACCAACCTATAATCAACCTGTACCATAAACAAGTGCATCAACCATGCACCAACCTGTAATCAACCTGTACCATAAACAAGTGCATCAACCATGCACCAACCTGTAATCAACCTGTACCATGAACAA
>ML785550.1:331361-346357 GCA_009831015.1 Picea engelmannii
CATCAAGGGAATCATATAAATCAATTACTTGACATCAACCAATGACATCAATCAAACCAAACCATTTACATCAATGACATATGATCCAACAATCTCCCAAGTAATCAAACCATTGGCATCAATGACAACATGATCCAACAAGTTTTACAGGGAAGAAACTCACAACCTCCGGGTACAAAACAAGTAGAATATAAAATATCAACGGGTGAGAACCTATTGGCAGCCATTTTGATTTTTATCCTATCTCTATAAGCTGCCTACACAATTGTTTTGGAACCCTTGTTTCTCATCGCAAGTTCTTGAATAAAACAACACTATTATTTTGCGCATTCGCACACCTGCCTTTGTTCTCGTTTTCACGACTGCAAGCGTGAAAATTTTGATTTCAAAGTCATGTCAATAGCATTTAAATCGTCACTGGATTATTATGGTCACTCTTGTCTATGTGTTCATTGCATTTGCAATTCAATTATAGTCACGCAGTTGGCAAGACACCAAAACCTTTACTCATTTGACATTTTTTGTTGTTAATATGACTTCATTGTTTTTATAAGATTGTGGTGATGGTCTAATCATTACAATTGAGTCTTTGATTCAATGGTGGTTTGATGTTCTATTGTTTTTTGATCAAATTCATGGTCTCATAACAACGTATTAACATGATGATTAGACCCTTAATTCAATAGTTTCATGCAATGCATAAGTTTTATGGTCAAATGCTTATTCGAAATATTGTTTTGATTTAAAAAAAAAAAACATGAAAACACTATACTTATGCAAACACGCGGGTCGACTCATCATATTTTTCATTAATTGTGTGAATGACATTACTATTAACACATTGCAGTGGTGATTTGAATCACCATATGCGCCGTCGGTTGTACATTTGGATATGACTGTTTTGCATGGGCTGATCTAGCTCCACCACCCTCGCACACTCGGGCATTAATGCCTCCCTCCTATCCCGGGTTAACTCCGTTGGTTTTGGGGAAGTATGTGAGCTATTCGATCCTGTGAATACCCTATCCAAACCCTTGCCCATTTACCCGGCTCACTGTGTGCCCTTGCTTATGGCACCTGTGGTGCGCATAGATCCTAATGGCAGCCAAACACTCTTGCTGTTTGACAACACCCGTGAAGATTTGGAAAATAGTGGTTGGCTGGTGTTTATCTAGAGATTTGAGGGTTTCAACCTTTCAGTTGCCCAACAGTTCACCCTCACCTTCGACGGATGCAGGGCTAAGGTCGGAGACATACAACTTGAGCTAAATGAGGAATTCATAAGGTCATCTACAAGACTACTAGCTACAGGGAAAAGGTGGTTTAAAAATTCCAAAGTAGACGAGGTGCCGTGGCCACTCCTATTCATATTAAGAAAGATTGTTAGTTGCGATAGAGGTATGCCTCTCACTACCCTCAAACCCAGGTGGCATGATCTTTTGGCAATTGTTAAGCAGTTTGTGACCTGCGAAGGTTGTTATGGCTTGGTATTTCTGTATCATCTTCGGTTGTTGATGAATTTTATAGGCTACCCTCTGAATATGACACATTACCTCTTACGTAGTCTGTACAAGATGTCCAAGAGATTCAAGCATGAGAAGGCTGATAGCAGCCTTTTCCATCACTGCTTGATCAAACTCATTATCGTCCACCATTTGAGCCTTAGTGGTGATTCTTGGCAAGAATTCCTATCAAGGAATGGCTTTGCCACTCCCGAGTCTGTCCAAGTGGACAAGGTTGTGGTTACTGAAACTCTGGTTGGACCAGTCGTGCCACTTCATATCCTTATACCCCCTATCAAACCCTCGAATTGCCCCAACTTGGACCTACCCGATACCATGGCCGACTCATGTGCTAAAGACAATATTAAAGCCGTCAGAAGGCCTGTAAGGAAGAAAGGCAAAGGTGATACTGGTGTCAATAGTAAGGGGAAGAAAAATGCATGATGGATATCCAGATGTGCTAGGAACAAGCCCAAGCAAAACGTCGACCAGAAGCCAATAGTCTTGAGCGAGGATTCAGACTCTGACATTGAACGTTTCCTAGTTGAGGAATACCCCTATTCTCATGGCCTATGCTCTATGGAAACCTATGACTATGTTTCCAACTTACCTCCGTGCCTCAAGAACGACCCTAACTACCCAGAAATTAAGCTTCACGGTAAAACCCCTGGTAAATTGAAAGAACCATCGCCTGTGATGCCAAAGCCCGATCGATCATCGTGTACCCAATGCAATTCCTGGCTTGAATGTTATTACACCGACATTCCCCTGTTACAATCTAAGATCAAATCTTTAGAGGAACGAGTTACAATGCTATCAAAGGAGAACGACAGGCTACAAGCTAATGAAAAGAAACAAAAACCACCGGTTCAATTGTCTTTAGAAATGTTGAGGCAACAACGACCTTTGTCAATTCAAAGTTATCATGATCGAAGCATTTTCTTACTACCCAGGTATGTATTTCAAAAGAGATTTTGTTTTATGAGTTGGTTGAATTAATATAACCGATTGGGTGTGTCTTCAATTAGTTCTGTTCATTTTTAATAGATTCAAAATGACTATGTTATTTTCATTTTACCCAAAATGATATCGTTATGAATAATGTACAGAATATTTGTTTGCTAAACTCGGACACAACTATGTTTTGATTGATAGGATTTTTCATAACGATTGTGTCGGCCCCAAATTGGTTCAATTCATTTATGTTTGGTTTGATTTGCAAACAATACTGCGTGCCTTGAATTAGCATAATTATTTGTATGAGTTGGATTGGTATCAAAGACAGATTTGATACGACTCTGTTAGTTTGGATTTAAAAAAACGATTCTGTTGAGTGTTGGATTGACATATTATGTCTATATTGAATTTTTACCAGAGATTTGCTTGATATTCGTTTAGGGTCTGTTTCAATTGAAATAGATTCAAACAAGATTTCGTTTGCTCTCAATTAGCATAGAAGATTTGGTTATTTTTGGTATGAACGATTTCTTTTGTTTTCAACTAGTAATCAAACATTTGTTTAATAGTTCGAATATATTTCTGTTAGTTTTGGATTGATTAAAAATGATTTTGTTTGCAAATTAGACTAGCTACAGAATTGTGAGATTCTGTAGCTAGTCTTAAAATTTAGATTTTTGTTAGTTTTACAAATAAAATGTCATCTAAACCTATCTATTCTTGTCCACTTTCAGGTGCATATGAATTTCAATGACCAATTGGATATGTTGTGGTAGTTTAGGAGATACTTTTGTGATATAGGTTGTTAGCTTTAGTCAGGAATGGAGACTTGGGAGATTATTCCCAGATTTTTTGTAAACTGCTTTGATAATTCCCATAGGGATATTTTACCCTGTGGTCTTTAAATACTTCTTATTTTTTGTAAGAAAGGAATCATCACTGTCGGGAGAAGAAGGACTTTGGACTTATGAGGATACAAACTGGGATGAAAGTGGATGTCCTGTAACAACTTTAGCTTTCAATATATCAAACTTTTATTTCAAGTTTTCTTCATATCAGTTTGCAATCAATTATCGACTACTTTAGCTATCATAATTCATTGCAGGTTGATGTGATTTGGTTTATGTGTTGTCCATATCTGATCTCTCTTATTTTAAAAAGTACAACATTTACTTTGTTTCAATTTAAGGAATTAAAGGTTCACCTTCTTCGTTAAATGAATCATTTTGTACAAATCTTTGCACACAGATTTATCCAAATGGGATGATTTGTAAATTATAAGATTGCTGCCATTTTTTATGTTTTGTTTGTCCTGTCGTTCATATTCAAAGAGCACTGCTGCTTCCTGTCTACAAGAAGCCTGTGGAAAATTTGGTGCGGGTTTCCTCCCACCGAACAACCTGAATTGGATACTTTGCAAGGGACAAATTGGAAAGCATTATTACAGGTTAGTTTATTAGTGTTATTTTAAGTAGTTTAGATATATATATATATATATATATATATATATATATATATATAGTTCAGATTTATAGTTAATATTATTACTTCAATTGCTCAGCTTAGATAGTTTTCATTTTATTTCTTTCTCATAAAATTATAAAAATAAAAAAACAATAGTTTTGCTGTCATAGGACAGTTTATAACTGATTTTTCCAGGTTTTCATTTAAAATCTGTAATCTGTAAATATTGTACATCTGTGATTAAGATTTAATTCTGTTGATAATTGAACATTTAATTTCATCGAATTATTGTTGTATAATATTAGGCAATAGACTGTATATATATATTTTAGATGTGTTTATTAGTTTGCTTTAATTTTTGTTTTCATTTAGATTAGTTCCTTTAGTTAGTTTTCTTTCGTTTTCCTAGGACTTAGATCGGTCAATGGAGCCGCTAAAATCGTCAGAGTGGATCATCCCAAATGGCTTGGGTTATTTAGACAACCCTGGACTGGATCCACTTCTCCAGTTGACGAGCGTTCATTTTCGCCCATCAACAAATGGCGCTAGAATGAGGGCCTGAAATTTATTAATGGCACAAGGCGGTCGTAAGACTCCTCCAACACCTAACCACTCACCTATAGTGACAAGAAGCCATTCGAACGACAACATCCCCCCTCAAACAACAACCACATCAACCGACAATCTACGGATCACAGTTGAACCAACAACCCCGAATCCTACAGGTGGTGACGTACAAGAGATTGTTCGCCAATCTCTTTTAAGAACACATAGTGCTTTCGCTCGTTTAAGGCAACCAAATCGACCTTTGGACCAACCTTTAGATTTCTCTGATATCAGAGAACAAATTGGAGGCACTAACCTTACTTTGAACCCTACAGATCCAATCCTCACTCCTGCTGTAGGAGGATCTGGAATACCACCCTCACCACCTCCATCATCTCCTTCTTCTTCGGGAGAAGACTCTTCTGATGAAGGCAATTCCTCTTCTCAGCCTTCCACACCGCCTACACCAATGGCCAACCAGAACAATCGTGCTAGACCTTGGCTCGACCGGGATGCAGTAGCCGTACTTGGGGCTCAGCATCCCTTACCCAAACATCCAGAGAAGTGGCTTCCCAAGTTTGACCCTGACTCTAAACAGATCGCCGAAGATCACATTAAAAAGTTTATGTTATCTATAAGACTCCGTAATGTCAAGCATGAAGACATAGTCTGTAGGTTGTTCCCCTATACTTTCGAGGGCAATGCCTCTACATGGTACTTTTCCCAACAACCCCATACCATTGTGTCTTGGGAAAAGTTCGAATCCTGCTTTCTAGAAAAGTTCGGAGATGATAAGTCCCCGGAAGTCCTAGTTATGGATATTTCTAGCTGAAGAATGAACCCAAAAGAGAAAATTAAAGACTTTAATCAAATATTATTAACACTTAAGAACCAAATCCCTACGGACTCGATGCCTACCGAGAATCTTATCATAGCATACTATACCAAATCCTTGCATCAAAGTATAGACATTTGGGTAAAACGATCTAAGAAAGCCACGTTGTTAGAGGCCTTCAAGGAGGCCAGCCAGATTGAAAAAGACATCCTTAGTTTAAAAGACACTACTAGCAATGAAACGGAAACTAGTTCATCTTCCAAAAAGAAGATCGAAATCCTCCCTAGACCTGCTCAAAATAAAACTCAACCTGAAAGCTCAGATTTAGAAAACTTAACTAAAGTCATTCAAAAACTATCAAATCAAGTTATAGATTTGAAAAGGACGGCCGAAGAAGACTTCCACTAAGAATAATCCTGAGCCTCATGATAAAGGAAGCCTTCCTATAAATAATGTAACAAATGTAGATAAATTAGCTTTAGAAACTGCAAGTAAAAAGCCACAAGCTTCCACACTTAATACTCGCAGAAATGTACCTCTATTTTTGTTAACTTTCAAAATATTTAATAGAAACATGCACAATTGTATGGTAGACTCAGGAGCGTCATCCAATGTGATGCCATGGTCTGTATGTCCGAAGATCAACGCTGAAGTTGAACCATCCACTTTAAAAATAATCCAACTTGATCGAACTAGTGTTAAAGTCATAGGCAAATTAAGGAATGTGCTTATAAGATTATCGTCTAACCCCAAAGTTCATCAAGTGATTGATATTATTGTTGTGGATATTCCATAAGTGTATGGTCTGTTTTTAAGCAGAGATTGGTCGGAGCAGCTACACGGCTATTTCACGACAGATTGGTCTCACCTGTGGCTTCCAGAGAACGGAAAGCCCAACAAAATCAAGGTAAATCGTGAACGCTACCTTAAGTTCACGGTCACAGATTTGAATGATCCCAATGAACCATTTACACCTTCTGTCGATTCACCCGAAGTACAAGGGATGGATACTTTTTTTGGAAATTTCATGGCTGAGACTTCAGCTATCGTCAACCCAGAACAACAGTCCGAGATTGTAGCATATGTGCAGCCAACAACTTCTACACAATGGTCTTATGCACCTGATAAAAATCAAATTTGGTCTCTTTATTTTGATGGTTCAAAGTCCAAAGAAGGAGCAGGCGTAGGCTGCGTTATTATAGATCCCTCAGGTAACAAAACCTTGATTGCATGTAGGTTATAATTTGAATGTACTAATAACACAACGGAATATGAGGCTTTATTGCAGGGCCTTAGAAAAGCTTTAGATATGAACATTCAAAATCTGACTATCTTTGGCGATTCCGAAATCGTGGTTAGACAGGAAAGAGATTCTATCCACTGTCTATCTCCGCATCTTAAAAGCTACCAATCCTAGGTATGGAGTTTAATGAATAAGTTTTCTGCTTTCAATATAAATTCTATTCCTAGATTGAACAACTATGAAGCCGATCTATTAGCTAACGTAGCTTCCAAACTCTTTCCTGCAGAAGGATTGTCCCTGAACGCATTCTCCGTCAAACTGTTGTTCAGGCCATCCGTTCCCGACAACATCACGAATTGGAGAGTCTTCGACGACGACCAACAGATTATTAGCTTCCTGCATATGGAAGAAACTTTTCAAGGCGCGGTGATTGACGAATGCAATCACGATGACAATTTGCGCGACTTCACAGTAATACTAGATCCAAGATCTCCTGAATCTTCATCGGACATGGTAAATTCGATCCCTAAGTCTGTAGTTAGATTAGAGAAATTTTACGATCTTCAAGATAAATTCAAAAAATCAGTCAACTGTAAAACCAATAGTTCCTCTTTATCATATGAAAAAGTAAACTTAGGAACTAATGACAATCCATAGTGCATTAATTTAGGGTTGGGTGTTCTCAACAAGAAAAAGCCACATTTTTTAAATTGTTTAAAGAATTTAAAGATGTTTTTGCATGGACGTATGATGACCTTAAAACTTTCGAACCTAACATCATACAACACGTCATTCCTATGAAACCCCAAACCTTGCCCTTTCAACAAAAATTAAGAAAAATGCACCCTAAGTTCAAACCGACCGTAAAAAAAGAGTTAAATAAACTCCTGAATGCTAAGATAATTTTCCCAGTTAGGCACACTCAATGGGTTTCTAACCTTGTCCCTGTCCGAAAGAAAAGTGGGGAGATTCAACTATGCATCGATTTCCGAAACCTTAATAGAGCATAGGATAAAGACAACTACCCTATCCCACCCATGGAACAGATCCTTCAACAAGTATCTGGTTCTGAGAGGCTATCTTTATTGGATGGTTTCTTAGGGTACAACCAAGTCCTAATGTCTCCTCCAAACCAACTTAAAACTACCTTCCGCACTCCATGGGGCACCTATGCTTATAGGAAAATGCCCTTTGGATTGATTAATGCTGGTGCCACTTTCCAGAGAGCGATGGACATCGCTTTTCGAGGCTTAATCAATCAATCCGTTGTAGTTTACCTGGATTATGTTACTATATTTTCCAAAAACAAAACCGATCATCTAGCTCATTTAAGAGCTGTTCTACAGCGATGTCGTAAATACGACATTTCCTTAAATCCTAAAAAATCTATATTCCCAGTAGAACAAGGTAAAATCTTAGGATTTATTGTGTCAAGCAAAGGGATGATTATCGACCCCGAAAGGACTCAAGTCATCTCAAAACTCCCCCCTCCTACATCCAAAAAGTCTATGCAGTCTTTCTTAGGCCAGATAAACTTTGTCAGGAGATTCGTCTCCATTTTCTCCGAAATGGTCAGACCTTTACAAAATTTAATTAAGAAAGACGCACAATATCATTGGGGACCCTTAGAAAATCAAGTTTTTAATGCAATAAAAAAAGCCATAATAGACGCTCCTTGTCTCATGAGCCCCGACTTTTCGCAAGAGTTCACGCTCTACACTTTTGCTTCTGATTGCTCCTACGCTGTAGTCCTAACTCAAAAGAACGCTGAAAACAATGAAGTACCCATTGCCTTTATGAGCTCTACTTTCAAAGGCGTTGAACTTAATTACCCAGTGGTAGATCAGCAAGCCTACACTGTTTTCAAAGAAGTCAAACACTTCAGATCTTATCTTTTGAAATCCAGGAAGAAAATTATTGTCCCTTACCCAGCCCTCATAAATCTGTTAGTGCAGAAAGAGTTAGGCGAAAAGAGGGCGAACTAGGTTACTTCCTTGCAAGAGTATGACATAGAAATTACCCCATCTCAGATAGTGAGAGGCCAAGGGTTATGAAATTTAGTTGCTGATTCAGCAGTAGGACAACAAGAAGAGAACGATAGGTCAAACCTAGGACAACACAATCAAAGTGCAATCTGCTGTGCACAAAACTCTGTCAGTCCCTAGTATGATGATATAAAATTCTGTCTTGAACATGGGTTAGCCCCCCGTCACCTGGATCCCACTAAAAGAAGAGCATTAAGATTAAATTATGCCTCCTTTCATTTGGTTAATGGTATTCTGTTTCGTCAAAATTTTGATGGAGTACTAATGCGCTGCCTTGAGAAAGACGAAGCAGAAAAAATCTTACTAGAATTGCATGCAGGAGAAGCCGGTGGGAATTTTGGTGGTGACACACTGCCCATAAATTTTTGAGAGATGGTTATTAATGGCCCACACTTTTTAGAGACACCCATGCCTTGTGTCGCAAGTGTATTATTTTTCAAAAAGCATCCAGGCGGATACAGAAATCAACCTTTCCTTTGCAACCTGTTTTAGTAGACTCCCCTTTTCAGCAGTGGGGCCTTGATATTATAGGTCCAATCAATCCGCCATCCTCACAACAACATAAGTTTATCATAACAACCACATATTACTTCACCAGGTGGTCTGAAGTTGCCGCATTAAGAACTGTCAATACCAGTCAGATAATTGCCTTTTTAAATTCAAATATTATCACTCGTTTTGGTATCCCTGACTGTTTAGTATTCGATAACGCTTCTTATTTTTCATCTCTTGAGATGAGCGAGTTCGCTCTAGAAAAAAGAATTAAATTGAAGTATTCTGCTAGCTATTATCCCAGGGCAATGGATTGGTAGAATCAACGAATAAGAATTTGATTAAAATCATCAAGAGAACGGTATTTGAGAATCACAAAAACTGGCATAATGCACTATTAAACGCAATTTGGGCTGATAGGGTAACACCAAAAACTGTTGTAGGTAACTCTCCCTTTTTTATTTTCTATGACAGAGAAGCAATACTGCTACCACACATTCTTCTTCCCTCACTACAACTATCACAGAAAATATAGGAAGAAGACTGCCCCCCTTTGAAAAACAGAATTAACGCCTTAATGAAGCTAGAAGAGGTAAGAGCCCAATCTAAACGTAAGTTGGATCAGCATTAGCTAGTGGTTAAAAGCTAGTTTGATTCCAACTATGCCTTTGATAGGAACTTCGAAGTAGGTGATCTTGTCTTGAAATGGGACAAACCGCATGAGGGAAAGGGAGAGCACACAAAATTTTAGAACTTATGGCTTGGACCATTTTTAATTGCTGAGAAATTACGTCCCAGCTCTTTCCGGTTACAGAATCTAGAGGGACAGCCTGACACCTATCCGGTGAATGGCCAAGCTTTGAAAAGATATTTCACTTGATGACAACCCTTTGTATACTATGTACATATTTTTCTTTTGTCTACTTTTCTTTTATTGTTTTGGTTTTGGATTTTTGTCCTCTTGTACTTATCAGTTTTTATTTTTGGAAATACACATACTTGCATGCTGAACTGTTCAGACAAAGAAAACATAAAATTCTTTCACTAAAATGACTATTAAAAAATTGTAGAAACATCAATTATATACTTCTGAAATTTACATCTGTGTTGAACAAGGACTGTTGTTTGAAAGAAGTTAACTGATTTCGATCTGTGGGTAAAGCTTGTCACGATCATCCATTATCTTTTTACGCTGTCCCTGTTCCTTAAGGGAACAACTCAGAAGATGTCTCCCTACCTTAGAAAGTTGGTACTATAAATAAACCATCTCTGGATCTTAATGAAGGACAACTCTAAAAAATTCTGTTAAGGTCTGCAAAAAAAATTAAAAATATATGCTAAAATATCATAATTTTCAGCATCACCCCGCTCAATTATATATCTTTAAAAAACCAAATAAATCATAAAAGAGCTGTGGGAAGTGCTTGTAAACCCACCAAGATGCTGAACAGGTCTGCTGGCATTGGGTAAATGCATGCATGATGCTAAGACAACTTCGTCGGGGTACTGAACAGGCTCGTTGGTAGCGAAGCAATGTCGAGTATATGAAAATTCGTAAATATGAAACCTCTTGACCTTAAAATGTCCTTTATTCTGATCTGGAACTTCTTGGTAGGATACGGATGTTAGAGTGGGTTAAATGGAAACCCTGTCGAGGCTATGGACGCCTGCTGGCAGCAGTGGCTCTATCAATAGTATTGGGGATTTTATCTTTAATATCGTGGCTCACTTGTCTTAAGACTATTATCAGTTTTCATCCTTTAAACACTGCTGGAATATTTGATTAACGATGATGTTTAAACAATTTTCTGGTTGTTGTTTTTAAGTTAGAATTTTTCTCATTATCATAATCTGAATTTGTTCTTTTGGCAGAGATAACTGCTTCTACCAGTGTGTCGCCATTGTTGGCAGCCATTTCACTTTTTATCCTATCTCTATAAGATGCCTACACAATTGTTTTGGAACCCTTGTTTCTCATCGCAAGTTCTTGAATAAAACAACACTATTATTTTGCGCATTCGCACACCTGCCTTTGTTCTCGTTTTCACGACTACAAGCGTGAAAACTTTTATTTAGAAGTCACGCCAATAGCATTTAAATCGTCACTGGTTTATTATGGTCACTCTTGTCTATGTGTTCATTGCATTTGCAATTCAATTATAGTCACGCAGTTGGAAAGACACCAAAACCCTTACTCATTTGACATTTTTTGTTGTAAATATGACTTCATTGTTTTTATAAGATTGTGGTGATGGTCTAATCATTACAATCGAGTCTTTGATTCAATGGTGGTTTTATGTTCTATTGTTTTTTGATCAAATTCATGGTCTCATAACAACGTATTAACATGATGATTAGACCCTTAATTCAATAGTTTCATGCAATGCATAAGTTTTATGGTCAAATCCTTATTCGAAATATTGTTTTGATTTAAAAAAAAAAACATGCAAACACTATACTTATGCAAACACGCGGGTCGACTCATCATAGTTTTCATTAATTGTGTGAATGACATTACTATTAACACATTGCAATGGTGATTTGAATCACCATATGCGCCGTTGGTTGTACATTTGGATATGATTGTTTTGCATGGGATGATCTAGCTCCACCACCCTTGCACACTCGAGAATTAATGCCTCCCTCCTATCTCAGGTTACCTCCGTTGGTTTCAGGGAAGTCTGTGAGCTATTCAATCCTGTGAATACCCTGTCCAAACCCTTGCCCATTTACCCAGCTCACTATGTGCCCTTTCTTATGGCACTTGCGGTGCGCATAGATCCTAATGGAGACCAAACACTCTTGCTGTTCGACAATGCCCGTGAAGATTTGGAAAATAGTGGCTGGCTGGTGTTTATCCAGAGATTTGAGGGTTTCAACCTTTCGGTTGCCCAACAGTTCTCCCTCACCTTCGACAAATGCAGGGCTAAGGTCAGAGACATACAACTCGAGCTAAATGAGGAATTCATAAGCTCAGCTACAGGACTACCAGCTACAGGGCAAAGGTGGTTTAAAAATTCCAAAGTAGACGAGGTGCCGTGGCCTCTCCTATTCATATCAAGAAATATTGTTAGCTGTGATAGAGGTATGCCTCTCACTACCCTCAAACCCAGGTGGCACGATCTTTTGGCAATTTTTAAGCAGTTTGTGACCTGCGAAGGTCATTATGGCTTGGTATTTCTGTATCATCTTCGGTTGTTGATGAATTTTATAGGCTACCCTCTGAATATGCCACATTATCTCTTACGTAGTTTGTACAAGATGTCCAAAAGATTAAAGCGTGGGAAGGTCGATAGTATCCTTTTCCATCACTGCTTGATCAAACTCAATATTTTCCACCATTTGAGCCTCAGTGGTGATTGTTGGCAAGCCTTCCTATCAAGGAATGGCTTTGCCACTCCCAAGTCTATCCAAGTGGACAAGGTTGTGGTTACTAAAACTCTGGTTGGACCAACCGTGCCACTTCATATCCTTCTACCCCCTGTCAAACCCTCGAATTGCCCCAACCTGGACCTACCCGATACCATGACCGACCCGTGTGCTAAAGACAATACTAAAGCCGTTAAAAGGCCTGTAAGGAAGAAAGGCAAAGGTGATACTGGTGTCAATAGTAAGGGGAATAAAAATGCACGATGGATATCCAGATGTGCTAGGAACAAGCCCAAGAAAAACGTCGACCAGAAGCCAATAGTCTTGAGCGAGGATTCAGACTCTGACATTGAACGTTTCCTAGTCAAGGAATACCCCTATTCTCATGGCCTATGCTCTATGGAAACCTATGACTATGTTTCCAACTTACCTCCATGCCACTAGAACGACCCTAACTACCCAGAATTAAGCTTCACAGTCAAACCCCTGGTAACTTGAAAGAACCATCGCCTATGATGCCAAAGCGCGATCGATCATCGTGTACCCAATGCAATTCTTGGCTTGAACATTATTACACCGACGTTCCCCTGTTACAATCTAAGATCAAATCTTTAGAGGAACAAGTTACAGTGCTGTCAAAGGAGAACGACAGGTTACAAGCCAACGAAAAGAAACAAAAAACCATCGGTTCAATTGTCTTCAGGAATGTCAAGGCAACAACGACCTTTGTCAATTCAAAGTTATCATGATCGAAGCATTTTCTTACTTCCCAGGTATGTATTTCAAAAGATATTTTGTTTTATGAGTTGGTTGAATTAATATAACCGATTAGGCGTGTCTTCAATTAGTTCTGTTTGTTTTTAATAGATTCAAAACGAATCTGTTATTTTCGTTTTACCCAAAATGATATCGTTATGAATCATGTACAGAAGATTTGTTTGCTAAACTCGGACACATCTATGTTTTGATTGATACGATTTTTCATAACGATTGTGTCAACCCCAAACTGGTTCGATTCATTTCTGTTTGGTTTGATTTGCAAACAATACTGCGTGCCTTGAATTAGCATAATTATTTGTATGAGTTGGATTGGTATCAAAGACAGATTTGATACGACTCTGTTAGTTTGGATTTAAAAAATGATTCTGTTGAGTGTTGGATTGACATATTATGTCTATATTGAATTCTTACCAGAGATTTGCTTGATATTTGTTTAGGGTCTGTTTCAATTGAAATAGATTCAAACAAGATTTCGTTTTCTCTCAATTAGCATAGAAGATTTGGTTATTTTTGGTATGAACGATTTCTTTTGTTTTCAACTAGTAGTCAAACATTTGTTTAATAGTTCGAATATATTTCTGTTAGTTTTGGATTGATTAAAAACAATTTTGTTTGCAAATTAGACTAGCTACAGAATTGTGAGATTCTGTAGCTAGTCTTAAAATTTAGATTTTTGTTAGTTTTACAAATAAAATGTCATCTAAACCTGTCTATTCTTGTCCACTTTTAGGTGCATACGAATTTCAATGACCAATTTGATATGCTGTGGCAGTTTAGGAGATACTTTTTTGATATAGGTTGTTAGCTTTAGTCAGGAATGGAGACTTGGGAGATTATTCCCAGATTTTTTGTAAACTGCTTTGATAATTCCCATAGGGATGTTTTACCCTGTGGTCTTTAAATACTTCTTATTTTTTGTAAGAAAGGAATCATCATTGTCGGGAGAAGAAGGACTTTGGACTTATGAGGATACAAACTGGGATGAAAGTGGATGTCTTGTAACAGCTTTAGCTTTCAATATATCAAACTTTTATTTCAAGTTTTCTTCATATCAGTTTGCAATCAATTATCGACTACTTTAGCTATCATAATTCGTTGCAGGTTGATGTGATTTGGTTTATGTGTTGTCCATATCTGATCTCTCTTATTTTAAAAAGTACAACATTTACTTTGTTTCAATTTAAGGAATTAAAGGTTTACCTTCTTCGTTAAATGAATCATTTTGTACAAATCTTTGCACACAGATTTATCCAAATGCGATGATTTGTAAATTATAAGATTGCTGTCATTTTTTATGTCTTGTTTGTCCTGTCATTCATATTCAAAGAGCACTGCTGCTTCCTGTCTACAAGAAGCCTGTGGAAAATTTGGTGCGGGTTTCCTCCCACCGAACAACTGAATTGGATACTTTGCAAGGGACAAATTGGAAAGCGTTATTACAGGTTAGTTTATTAGTGTTATTTTAAGTAGTTTAGATATATATATATATATATATATATATAGTTCAGATTTATAGTTAAGATTATTACTTCAATTTCTCAGCTTAGATAGTTTTCATTTTATTTCTTTCTCATAAAATTATAAAAATAAAAAAAACAATAGTTTTGCTGTCATATGACAGTTTATAAATGAATTTTCCAGGTTTTCATTTAAAATCTGTAATTTGTAAATATTGTACATTTGTGATTAAGATTTAATTTTGTTGATAATTGAACATTTAATTTCATCGAATTATTGCTGTATAATATTAGGCAATAGACTGT
>ML785550.1:352122-368970 GCA_009831015.1 Picea engelmannii
AGAAGGAGAAGAAGGAGGTGATGATGGAGGTGAAGGAGGAATTTGAGGATGATCCTCTTCCTCTTCACTTTTTCCCTTTGAAGATTCACCCAAAACTGGTCTCTTTCGTTCCAAGTAATCCTCGTACAAAACTTTCACCATCTACGACATAGCAAGGAAAGTTTTCCGGAACTCTTTCTCATCCTGAGAAAGCCCTTCTTCTGATGCCATCTTCTCGCTATGAGAAGCTTTCTTTCTCGATCCAATTAATGGATTCTCTGCAACAAGCTCACCTTCACTACATTGTAGCTTTTCCATGGTTAACATGCAAAAATCAAATCCAAACGTCAACTAGCTCTGATACCACTTGATCCGTAAAGATCTTTTAATGACTGTGGTTGAGTTTTTAATTGCATGTGTTAATTAACCCTTTGAAAAGATTAATGAAAGAATGAGGAAATAAGAGGAATTATGACAGCCATATACATATATGCAGATCTGAAATGAAGTAATAAACAACAAACCATAACAAGAGAAGTGATAACGGAGTTCGACACAAAATTGCCTACGTCTCCGGGCCTTTGTCTCCGTGGGGGAGGCTTCTTTATTTCTGTTCAAAGCTCAAAAAATACATCACAATAGTGCCAATTGGCTACAAGACTGATCTGGTCATGTTCTTCCAGATCTCTAGAACCCAACAAAAGAAACGACATGCAAAATGGATGATCGAAGCTCCCAGAAATGGCCCGCAAGCGTCTGCTCCTTAATAGCTTCCCTGCATAAAAATGGCTTTGGCTTGGCTTCCCTTCATCATAACTCTACTCTGACTATCCTCTATGGACTCAAACAGGCCTGGTTTTTATAGATCCGAAGTTGGTTATCCATCCCCAACTTTCTCCCAAAATCTGGCCTTCAAAAATGCCCAATATCTCCCAAAAATGGCTAAAATCCATTAGTTATAGGCATGGATTTAAAAATAAATAAATCCAAACTATATAATAAAAACCCACTTTGTATAAAAATATGGGCTTAATCCCTCAAATCACACACACGCCCCCCTATTCTGGTCACATGCACCTTAATATGGCCAAGCACTAGCTTAAAGGGCTGAGCGCTGGCCCATACTCGGCGCTAGCTCCTGGTCGTGGGGCGCATTTCATGTGACCGTTGATCAATGATAGACCTCCGCGCGCCTTTGAAGGAGATAGCCCCTAGTCTTGTGGGATCCCCCTGAGACCCAAGGGCTGGTTCCTATCGTGACCCCCACGCTCTACCCTGTCGCTTGGTTCTATGGTAGGGGCGTGTGAATAGACCATAGGCTGGCTCTATCATTGATGGCCAGGTCGTATGGGAGCGTAATACAACCACGGGCTGGGGCTAAGCCCCAACACTTTCCGCCCCCAAATAAACTTTTTAATCAAACTTAAATATAATATTTTCCATTTGATTATTAAGAACTAACAGTGGAGCAGGTGGTTAGCCTGGTCCTGCCAGTCTGTAGCTTGGAGGAGGTCGGGGGTTTGACTCCGGTGGAGACCCCAAAATTTTGCATAACACCGGAGAGCCAACCAGAGGGTTCCATGTGGCAACCCATGACTGGGCCACGTGGCACCACGTTATTCACCCGAACTGATGCCACTTATCAATAACTAACTGGTTCACTTGTCTGCCGAGTTGTCAGCTCCGTACTGCCATGTCACTGCCTTTTCAGCATGCCACTGTGTCTGCCATGTTAGTCTATGCCACATGTCACCCTTACAATGGTGACACGTGTCACCCTCTGACTAGTCCAATCCCTGTCGTATGCCACATCACCTTCCATGTGTCATCACCAGGAGTTGCTGCATCAGCTATTCGGCCTGTACAGTCAGCCTGCCACGTGGCACTGTATGGACTGTACAGTCACCCATTTTTTTTGCCTATTTGGGTTTTTGATCAGAATGTGATATCTTTCGCATACGACGTCCGTTTGACGAAGTAAATATATGGCCAGAATCAGGAATACGAGATGGACGCAATGGCGTTGGTTTCGTCGGATTTTGAGCACTTCCATTTTGAGCCTTTTCTAGCCTTGACAAGCTCCTGGATTCGATTCTGGATCACTTCATTAAATTTTTTCCTGCTTATTTTCTTCTTCTGTCACAAGGTGATATTCTTCCCTGATTGATGCCTCACATTGTTCAACAGGTCTATGTTTTCTCTCGCTTCATGCATGGTTTTAAAATTTAACTTAGTTACGGAAAACGACCTTTGATTTCGTTATACTATTAATTCGATTTTGGGATTCTTTCTCATATAATCTAAAGGTGAAACAACAACCAAAACTTTATAAAAAACTCTATTCCTTTATGACTGTGCCTATGGAAAGACAACCCAACATAGAACCTGGTCTCTTAGATCAAACCAGCCTCGCTTTAAACCTTTTCAATACCATTCTGAAAACTGCTACTACCCGGGCTGAACTCGAACGTTCATGGGCAGCCATTGAACGAGACATAAACATTCAAGAACAATTGGAAGCTAGACCCAAACAACTCATAAATCAGCCTTAGCTTCTTTTCCCAGTTGTTTTCTTCCTTTATATCTTTTACCCTCTTTTTGGATGCCTAGACTCAATACTTTATAGCCTTTAGTACAAACTTTGGAACAACAATTCCAGTGGTGTTTTATTTTATTTTGCGAGTTGCTAATCTGATTTGTAGTAAGGAAATCACTAGATAACAAGATACATAGGTCCCAGAGTAAGGATTTCAACATGGTATTAGAGCCCATGCTTTGAGAGGAAGCTAGATCTTAGATCCATAACAATTGATAGAAAATCTATCACTATTGTAGGATATCTTAGCAAATCCATAACCAACAGGTAGAAATCAAAGGACATATTTCAGGGAAACAGTCATACTGAGGCAACACTAGGGTTTAATAGTCGTACAAAGTTGTACGCAGGTTGCAAAAGGAACCAACACACACATACATGGGTTTTTTTGGATATAGTCGCATATACATGGGTTGCAGTAAGAAAATACACATGCATACTCAGGTTTTAATAAGGGAAATCACGTACATATGCGGGTTTCAATGGTGACAGGCATGTACAAGTTCGTTTAGGTCAATACAGGGGAAGTTCCAACAACATGTTATTTCCAAGGCAGTTTATTAGGTCTAAGGGATGACAGTAGCACCTCTGAGAGTTGAAGACAGATTGGATGGAGAATCCAACTTCCTAGCTTGGAGAGTAAGAATGACTTTGGCATTAAAGGAGTATGACCTTTGGGAGTTAGTGGACAAAGAAATTGTTCCACCAACATACTCGACAACTTTGGAAGTTCATGAGAAGAAGGAGATCAAAGATGAGAGGGTTATCTTGGATTCAATGAAGGATAATCTAATCCCTCACCCATCTGAGAAGAAGATGGCCAAATATATGTTTGATGCCTTGGTAGGTTTATTCCAGAGCACTAACATGAATAGGAAGATGGTCTTTAGAAATAAACTCAAATCGATGGAAATGGATAGATCTGAAAATGTTACCAGCTATTTCATGAGGATCACTTAGGTACATGATTAGCTTGCAACCATAGGGGAGAAAATAGAGGATTCAAAACTTGTGAATGTGGAATTGAATTGTCTTCCCAAGTCACGAGAACCATTTGTCAAGGGATTCCATACTCGGGAACATCTCCCTAATTAGCAGATTCTTTGGGATGATTACATCCAAGAATAGACATAGGAGGAGTCTAAGAGCAACAAGCAGGTAAGTAGCGATGATAACTTATCTCTTGTTAGTAAGAAAAGAAAGGGAAAAGGAAAGAGTTCTAGCAAGAAGGGTAACAATGATGGAGGATCATTGCAACTAGGTAAGAAGAAGGACTTGAGTAAAATGAAGTGTTTCTCATGTCATAAGAATGGACATTATGCATCTTAGTGTTCAAAGAAGAAGAAGAAGGGTAACAAAAAGACACATAAAACAACATCAACAAAGACACAACTAGATGAGTTTGCAACGAAGTTTGAGAAGGATTTATCACTAGTTTCTTGCCTTTCTACCAATACATATACTAGGAGTGTGCTGTACTTGGACAATGACGCATCTTTTCATATGAAAAAATCACATGAGCTATTTAGTAATATGACAGAGAGGGACTTCGATGTTCATGTGGATCTTGTTGATGATGCTAAGTATGCAATGAAGGGAGAGGGAAAAATCACATTCTAGCTTGAGTCAGGAGGTTCATTGGATTCCGAGGATGTGCTTTACATACTAAGAAGAAAGAATAATTTTCTCTCAGTATCAACTATGGAGGATGGGGGTTTTTCTGTTACTTTTCAGAGAGGGAAAGTACTCATTGTCCAAATAAATATAGCCCAAAAAAAACAATGGTATTTGGGGTTAGAGAGGGCACTTTATATAGGTTGTGGGACAATATTGTTCAGGATTTGGTACATGAAAATGACAACCTATGTGAGCTATGGAATAAAATGTTAGGACACTTACACTATAGAGCATTAATGATTCTGAGGGGGATTGTTACAGGTCTTTCAGAGTTCAATATTGAGAATCAGGGAGTGTGCAAAGGATGTGCACTTGGCAAGAATGCCAAGTCTTCTTTTCCGAGTAGTGAGAGTAGGTCTAAGGGGATCTTCGATGTTTTCCATTCAGACGTGAGTGGGTTGATGTCACTAGAATCAGTGCAAGGATCGTCATACTATGTGACATTCATTGATGAATTTTCTAGGAAAACTTGGATCTTCTTTATGAAGATCAAGAATGAAGTCTTCAGTCAGTTTCATGAGTTCGGGTCTGGTGGAAAACCAGACAGGGAAGAAGATCAAAGTCTTGAGGTCAGATAATGGGGGAGAGTACACCTCCAATAAATTCAAGGATTTCTGCAAGGAGGATGGGATCAAGAGTGATTTGATAGTCTCATACAACCCTCAATGGAATGGGGTTACAAAGAGAAAGAATTAGTCCATCATCGGTTCTACTAGAGTTGTGATACATGACCAGGAGTTGCCTACTTTTATTTGGGAAGAGGTGTGTAACATGAAAATATATGTGCAGAATAGGATTCCTCACAAGATATTGGGGGAAAAGACTCCAGAGGAGGAATTCTCAGGATTGAATCCAAAGATAGGACATATGAGGATCTTTGGATGTCCATGATACATCCATGTGCCTATGGATAAGAGGACAAAGATGGAGTCTTTAGGACATAAGGGTATATTTGTGGGGTACAACGAGACCTCAAAGGCTTAAAAGATATTGATTTTAGCGTAGAGGAAGACCATTTTGACTAGACAGGTTAATTCTGAGGAGAACTTAGCATCTAGGAGATGTCAGGAGTCATCAACAATGACAATGGATAAGGAGAAATAGGCTTCGAAGGATGAGAAACAATCATCAACTCAGACTTGAGGTGGGGAGGTAGATTTATCCCCTTCTAGTCTTGTCAGAAGACCTAGGTGTCTATTACAAATATTGAGGGATGCTGGCGAGGGTCCTAGGAGTGTGGTCAGAGAGTGCATTCCTCTGAGAAAGTTTCCGAACTATATGGCACTTATGAGTAGCATCATTGATGTCGAGCCTTCCAATTTTGAGGAAGAAAAAAATAAACATGTATGGAAGGATGCCATGGTAGAGGAGTACACATATTATAACATCCCCTAGCCTAACTTAGGACAATTATGTGTGGAATACTCATACAAAATAAATAAATATTGCTAATTTATTTTCTTATAGCTTACTAGCTATGAATTACAACTAGATTTAACTATTATCTGATACCATTAACTTCATGCATCTACAACATGATAAAACAATATGAATGGAGCTTAAATAACTCAACATAATAACATATAATATTTCTCAAACACAGAGTGAATGCACAACAATTTAACTCATAAATATAATACATAGAACATATAAATGCTTATCTTCTACTTCAGTTGTGCAACCAGCTTCTTGGGATGGAAGTTCCACCCAACCATATACTTGTTTTTCCAAATCTCAATAGAAAGTCACCCCCGAGTTGGGAATAACAATCCACAAAAGAGGGTGGTCTCTCATTGTCCACTCATAGCTCAAAAAACTCACAACCCACTGGTATTATTACAAAACTATCCCAATTTTCCACCAACTCTCTTCCTCTAGAGCTTCCCAACCCAAGGAATGCACCCCTTCACTGATCTCAGTCCCTCATGTGTCCCCTTCATTTATCAGGGTCTCTCTGGAATATGTAACTAGGAATCTCTCTACTGGAAACTCACGGGAACTCATTACCAGTAAAAATACCAACAAACAACAACAAACACTTGTTGTTACAGTCCAATTCACATAGGAGTTCACCCTTCGAGCCTGACAACCTGACTCTTCAATATTCTACTCCAAATATGCCCCAAAATGCTCCAAATTCTCCCTCCATGGTTGCTCCAACTCCAAGCTCTTCTTCTCTGCTCTCTACTTGTTTTTCATGCTAAAAATTTGATTGTCTAAAACTGTTTTAATTTCCCATACAAATTTCCTCCCTTTGGCTTGTTTTCTTGACTCACACACTTCCCCAAGATGATTGTACTCAACCCCCATGCTCCCAATAACCGCGAGATGTGACTTCTCACACCCACCTCTTACATGCATACAATGATTGGCTTTTGGGACACTCAATCATAAAATAGAGTTTAATATATAATGATAATAAAATTCAGGAATGTAGGTGGAACTAATAAACATGGGTAATTCCCCCTTGTAACCCTCTCTTAAACATTCTCCTAGACCCTCCCCTCTCTTGTGGATTAATTCAACCCCCATCTCTGTCCATATCCCCCAACAATTGGAATCACATTTTATTATTAAAATTCAGAAATACAATTCACATACACATCGCTTGGCCTTAGCCACACATTATCTACATTAAGAATTAATTAAAATGGGGATTATAGTGGGAACATTAGACCTCTATTATGAGGAATGATGTTTGTGAAATAGTTCCAAGACTGGAGGGGAATTCAGTTGTGAGTTACAGGTGGCTCTACAAGATCAAGCATGTTGCATATGGAAGCATTGAGAAGTTCAAGGTGAGGTTTGTGGAGAGAGGGTTCTCCCAGAAAGAGGGAGTGGACCACGAGGAAAAAATTGCTCTAGTCTCTAGGTACGGTTCTTTTCAAGATATTATTTCTAAGGTTTTAGTTATGAGGTGGAGGATACATCAGATGGATGTGAAAACAACTTTCCTCAATGGGATCATTGAGGAACAAGTATACATAGAAAAACCTCAGGGATTTGAGGTACATGGGGGGGAGTCTCATGTGTGTAGGCTCAAGAAAACCTTGTACAGACTCAAACATAAACCTAGGGCATGGTATTCCAGGATTGACGTATACTTGCAGAGTATGGGATTGACCAAGAGTGAGGAAGATCCTAACTTGTACTTCATATGTGTTAGGGTGGATCCACTCATCTTGGTTATGTATGTAGATGATTTGTTTCTCACAGGTGTAGAGGATCTTATTGCAGGGTCCAAAGCGGATTTAGCTACTGAGTTTGATATGAAGGACATTGTTTTGATGCATTATTTCTTGGGGTTAAAGATATGGAAGATATCAAGAGATATCTTCCTTGGTGAAGGGAAGTAAAAAGTTGATATCTTGAGGATATTCATGATAGAGGACTGTAGACTGATGACTACACCTATGGTTACCAATCTGAAGAAGGTTATCACTTGAGATTCTGAGTTGGTGGATCCTAGGATATACAGGCAGTTGAGAGGGTCCTTGATGTATTTGGTCAACACCAAACCATATATTTGTTTTGTTGTGAACACTTTGAGTTAGTTCATGGTGGAGCTGAGGCAGGTGCATTGGATAGCAACAAAGAATGTGCTCAGGTACTTGAGAGGTACAATGGAGTATGGATTGAGGTATCTCAGAGGAAATGGAGTGGAGTTGCAGGGATATTCAAACTTAGATTGGGCAGGGAGTACAATAGATAGAAAGAGCACCTCGGGGTGATGCTTCAACTTGGAACCAATAGTGATTACATGGTTCAACAATAAGTAAACTTTTGTAGCACTCAGTTCAACAATAAGTAAACTTTTGTAGCACTCAGTTCAACAAAGGCAGAGTATATGGTGACAAGTATGGCTGGCTGTGAAGCCGTTTGGCTTCGTAAATTTCTTACAAGTTTATTTGATCAAGAATTGGAGCCTACGATGATATACTATGATAATAAGAGTTGTATACAACTCTATGAGAATCCAGTATTCCATGATAGGTCCAAGAATATTGAGATTAGATATCACTTCATTCGAGATAGGATCTAGAAGGGAGCAATGAAGCTTCACTATATTTCCACAGATGAGCAAGTTGTAAATATTTTGACCAAAACCTTGGTGAAAGGTTTGTGTTATTCTAAGACAAACTTGGATTGGTGAAAAATACCTTCCTTGCTAAGAGGGAATGTTGATGTTGAGAGCATCAAATAGGAATTTCCGCATAGGTCTAAGTGTCTAGACATGTGAAGATTATCCAAAGCCTTCTACCTTGAGACTTTACTTTAATTAAATGAATTATTAAAGTAAAGGGTTTTTATTAATTAGTTGAGTTATTTAAGAAAATGATAAAAGTAATTAGCATTTAATATTAGCCATTGATATCAAGTGAGGTGAGAAGTGATCTCAATCGTCAATCACTTTGGATATTAGGGTTAGGTCATAACTCAATCTTCTAAAAGCAAGGTTAGGGTGAAGGAGAAGACACTTGATATTATTGAGAGTAGAGAATGAATTTTTATTAGAGGATTGGATATATTGGATAGGTGGAGGACTTCCATCTAGATATCAGGTCAAGGAGAAGAGAGAACATAGGCAACTTCAAGTGGGTTTCAACAGAGTGAATCCACAGGAAAGGGTCAAGCCTTACATATTTTCCCGTACAGTTCTTGAGGTCGTGTACACGGGTTTCCATGGAGACATGTGCATATATGTGGGTTTTCTTAAGGAAAGGCATGTACACCTTAAAAAGCATGCCAGATATGGGCCGTACAATAGAGCATACTTTATCATCTTTGTTTGCAATTGTATTTCTCTCAGTGGGCCACTATCTCTGTTACAAGAGCCCTAATTTTATCGTAATAAAATAATCTTAGTACTGGTTTTCCCTCCGAGGTTTTTCCAAGGGTATCTACCCAAAATATTTGTGTTTATGTGTGCATGATTTGGTTTCTATTATTCCTCTGCTATCTTTATTTGTGTTGAATATTCCAGCAGTTTATTTTTGTTTTGTGAGCTGCTAATCTAATTTGTAGTAAGGAAATCACTAGATAAAAAAATAACTAGGTGTTAGAGTGAGGATTTCAACACTTCAATGATCAGAGTTCCAACAAAATGTATGTTTAACCCTGCCATAACTGTGTCTTCTACCATGCCTCATGTAATAATTCTTATCTCATTCACCATTGAAATTGTCCTGAACCTAAATCGACAATTCAAAGTCAATGTTCATCAACTTCATAATCTCCTCCACCAATAAAGAGATACCCGAGGTAGGGCACCAAATGATTACATTTTTTTCATGGTAAACTCAAACTACCTTCATAACATTGAATCGGTTCAACATAACCCCAAATTTCATTGACTCATTGAGCTATAGAGATCATGTGAGCACATGAAATGGCGGGGATGATTTTGCACACACATTTGACGCTAACAGGAACTGGAAACTCATCCAACTGGCTAGATATTCATTGAGAATATCATAGCATTCCGCGTCCTTGACACATTGTATCATGATAAAACTAAACATGGATGCATTTCTTGGTTGATTTGGATGCTTCCAAATTTGTTTTAAACATTGATTTGGGCATTTTCTGACTTTTTTGCAAAGATCGAGGCCATAAGATTGGTGGGGATCCTCTCGGGTTAGTATGAAATTAATGGAGAAGTTTAATATGGTTACTAGACTACCTAAGGTTCCCCCCCTGATGGTGTATGTGAAGGGTATGTGGTTGCAGAGCATCACTAGGATGCATTTGAAATAGGGTAGGAATATAAAGCAAAGTCTTACTTGGAACTTACCCAAAGTGACCTATGTACAATGGAACACCATAAATAGTAGATGTAAGGTATGTTTTGACTTTCACTAATGATTTCCCAAGTATACTTAGGTATATTTCTTGAAGAATAAGGATCACATCTTTGAAAAATTCAATGAATTTAGTGCATTGGCTATAAAACAATGTGGTCAACATGTGAAATGTTTAAGATCTAACAATGGAGGAGAGTTTGTGAGCAAGGCCTTTGAGAGCTACTTGTCATATAATGGTATCTCTTGGAAAAGATATGTACCTTACACACATTAGGAGAATAATGTTGTTAAAAGGAAAACTTGGACCTTGGTAGAAATGGAATGGTGTTTTCTTCAACCTAAAGGGATGCTAACTAAGTTTTGGGTAGAAGTTGTTTACTGCTCAAACTACCTTCTAAACATGATTTTGACCAAAGTTGTATGGGGTGTGAATCCTTTTGAGAAATGAAGTTGGAGAAAACCCTTAGTCGACCACCATAGAACATTTGGATGCATATCTTGGGCTCATATTCCAAATTATAAGATAAAGAATCTAGATGCAAAGAGTCATGCTTGTATCATGATGGGATACTCTAAAGAGTTGAAATCCTATAGGCTGTTTGATACAGTCAAACAATAAATTATTTGTAGGAGAAATGTTTTCTTTTTATGAGAAGACTTCAAGTCTTACTTTTTTGAACTCCTCATATTGATTATTAAGTAGTGATACACTTGAAATTATGAATAATTTTGGATTGACTACATCCACAAATATGTCAATAGGTTTGTCAACTTGATAGTTAAATCATGTACCAAAATTGACTTATAGTTGACCTTCCATAGTAGATTCAACCACAATTTTTGGACCACTTGATCATTCAACTAATAATAATTTTGATGTAGGTACAACCTTTACAAAGAAAATATGTCTTCCCAGATGGGTGGCTAAGATTATATGCATTGTTGGTGTTAATGTAGGTGATATAAATGACTCAAGGAAAACAAGAGGTTAGAAACATCATGGTACTATTGCTCTAATGGCACATGTGCTAGAGGCATGTAATCTTGATAGATATGTAGATGCACATGGTTAACTTAAATGGGATAATGTTATGATTGATATCTATTCCTTGACAAAGAATAACAATTCGGATTTAGTTCCTTTATCGCTAGGAAAGAATGTGGTGAACTATCGATGGGTATATAAGACAAAATTTACAACTAAAGTGTTGTTTAAAGACACAAATCTATCTTGGTAGCAAAAGTTTTTTCTCGAGAAAAGGTATCAACTACATTGAACCTTTTCCCCTATTGCAAAGCTGAATTTTGTTCAATTGATTTTTTCACTTTCTACTTGTTTTGAATGGGAGGTACATTAGATGGATGTAAATATTTCTTTTTTACATGGTGAGCTCACTGAGGAGATTTATATGAAGCACCCCATATGCTTTAAGAAGGACCATAATGTTGTATGTTAGTTGAAGAAATCCTAATATGGTTTGAAACAAGCCCCCAGGGCTTGGTATGAGAAGATTGACACGTTTTTCCTCAATCTTGATTTCAAAATTGTGAATCATATCACATTATTTATGTTTGGTATGTAAATGATGATACTTTGATTATGACACTATATTTTGATGATTCAGTGATGACTGGAAATAGTGTTGATCTAATTTTGGATTTGAAGAATAAATTAGTAGAGACATTTGAAATTATTGACCTTCATTTGTTGCATTTCTTTTAGGGCACATGGGTCTTACTAATGGATGACAATATTTTTCTCTCTCAACCAAAATATGCACTGAATCTACTACAAGGATTAAAAATGGAAAACTATAAACCATGTTCTACACCTCACTAGTTGGGAGTTAAGCTCACTAAATAGTTCAGTTCTTTGAAAGTCAATGCTACTCTCTATAGGCATCTTGTTGCTAGCCTTATTTTGTAACTCACAATCAACCTCATATTTCCTTTGTTGTTAGTGTGGTCTCCAGGTTCATGCAAAATACAAGGAAGATCCACTTGAAGGTTGCAAACAAGATTGTTTGTTACATCAAGGCCACTTATCAACTTTTTATAAAATATTACAATAAAAATATGAACTAGTTAGTCAATTATATTAACTCAGATTGGGTTGGAGATGGAGATGATAGGAAGTCAACTTATGGATATGTATTCATCTTGGATTTGGACCCATAGTCTAGTCTTTTAAGAATTAGAAGGTGGTATATATTTCGACCACATAAGTTGAATATAGAGGTGTGGTTAATGTTGGCATAGAGTCAATATGGATTCACAACCTAATGGTGAGCTCACATTTCCATTTGTGGAATTGACTATAATGTATTGTGACAATCAGAGTGAAATACAAGTAGTTGAGAACCTTGTTTCTCACAACAAGATGAAGCATGTAGATATTCATGCTCATTATTTTTTATAGTCAGTACAAGATGTTTTTATATCTCTTGTTTATTGCAAGACATTACTACTATCTTTATAAATCCTTTAATATAAGCTAATTTTATAAAACTTCAGACCATGCTTGGGATTGAGGAAGTTCCAATTATGGGGGGCGGTGTATAGAACTAATTTCACCTCCCGAATATCTAGAGGATTGTGCTAATGAGTGGAGGTGTTAAAACAACATGTTCATCACACCTTTGGATATTTTGGAAACAATCAATTGATAAATAAAGGTCGAGTAAGGGGCTCAACTAGGCAATTGACTAGTTGGTCAAGTTGACCAAGACAATTGATTGATACATAGGTCAAGGAAGGAAGAAAGAGATCTAGGGATTCCCTAGTAAATCAAGATTGATTATGTCTTCCTCATTCCAAAGAAGTTAGTTATACTTTGAGGCTATATAGATGGTCCTATGGATCGGTCTATCATAACATGCGAATGGAAGTTTTATGAAGTGTTGTGTTTTCCATTTTGTGTTAAGATATGCTCACTTGTGATTCAATGCAATAATGATGTCCTTAGGAACCACCTCTTCTTGAAATTCACAACTCTTCACTTCTACAAATTCCATGGTTCTCTAACTTTCCAACACCAAGTTGGGGGAGAAGTTCCTACTAGTCAATTATAGGTAGTTTTTTTTTTAAGATGCATGCAAAATTTCAGATAGAAAGAATAAAGTGTATAAGAGTATATGGAGGAATTTATCAAATATACTGATTGTGTATGGTTGGGGGTGTGGTATACTCCGACACTGTTTGGTCTTTCTCCCGATGCATATTTTTCCATCTCATGTACTAGTCATCATAGTTTCTAACATGGTAGAATTCCTGCTTGGCACCAAAGGCTGCCGAAGTGAGTTGTATATTAAATGTTGTAGACTCATATCTATTCTTTCTCTCTTGGTAAATTTCCCACCAATATTTGACATGGGGAAGGTATTTAAGGAGTGTGAAGGTGATCTTGTAAATCTCAGATAAATTTTGAATAGAGTAATAACCCTCTAACATATTTAACCATTTCTCCATAACATCTACATATATATGGCATTAAAATAAAGGAATATCAAAGTTAACTTGTACCATGAAGGGTTTCACACCTTCGAAATGGTTTCTTGTTGAATATTCCTTGGCCACCGTTGGAAGTCTTTGAAGGATCTAAGTGAAATTGTCCATCATTTTATTCCTTTGTCACATGAGGTCTTACTTGAGAAACAACTAGAAAGGATATCCTTCTCCACCATCTCTCTCTTTTTATACCATGTGAGTCCACTTGGACCAACAAGAGTAGTTTTCCCCCAGTGAAATTATATCGAGACCCAACTCTCTGTACCCTAACCTTGTTGAAGACATGCACTGAGAAACAACAAAGACCAGATTGCTCTGATACCACTGATTTGGATTGTATAGAGAACAAAATGTAAGGTAGGAATATGAATGGAAACACACACACACATAAATACTATATATATCACCTTAATACAATTAAAACCAAAATTCTATTAGTGAATGGAATAGGAAAAGACTGTAAAATGCAAAGCATTTCAAACTAGCTAGAATGGTGGTAGCTTATCTCTAAAGGGAGAGGTGAAAGCTATGATAATTCACAATAAGACATTAGAAGAGGTTGAAAATAGTAATTTAACATAAATTAATAAACCCTAAGAGGAAAAACCCCTAAATACCCAAAACCCTAAATGTAGGAGATGAAACACCAAAAGGATTGCAGGCCTCACAATGACTAGTTGATATGCTAACTTCTCGGGGGAAACTTTTGCATACAATTTTTGTTTGGGGTGCATAGTAGCCCATTGGAAAGATATAATGGACAAGTACAATTTTTGGTAGGCTCAGGAAATCCATGGCCACCCAAGCCCCCAAATGGCCAAAAAATGTCATTTAAGGCCTCAAAATAGCCCCAAAAGTTTGGGACCTGAAAATTTTAGATAATTTTTTTTTTATGAAGATGGAGAACCATGTTGAGTTAGTGAAAAAGGTGGGTGGCCATTGATGTCCACATGGATCATCAAATTTAATTTGATATAAATAATATCAAAATCATAATCACTCAAGCTCTAACCAATGCCTTTGTCTTGCATTCATATAATTATGAGAAAATATATACTGCAAAATTCTATGATAAGATATTAGCTCAAAATTTTAACCCACAAGATAATGCCTCTAAATCCTCAAAGCATAGAAAACTACTTCCCACTCCAAATCATGAGTTGCAAAGTCCTCCTCATGTGGTCTTAGCTTCCTAGAAGCACATGTAATCAATCTCCCATTCTGAGAAAGAACATCACTAAATCCAACCTTAGATGCATTTGTACATAGTAAAAAATATTGATCCATATTAGGCACCTTTAGTACCAGGGATGACGTCAATAACTACTTAAAAATAGAAAAATCTTGCTCATACGATTTTTTCGATACAAACCTCTCTCCTTTATTAACAAAATAAGTGACCAGGTTAGCAATTTTGGAAAATCCCTCCACAAACCTCCTAGAGTATTCAAACATGCCCATACAACTACACACATTCACATTTGTTGGTGCCAACCATTCAACAATAGTTTCTATATTTACTATTTCTGATGAAATACCATCTCTAGAGATGATATGACCTAAATAGTGAATTTATAACTAGAAAAATGAACACTTTGACATCTTGGCATACAATTTGTTCTCCTTGAAGTAGTGTAACACCAATCTCAAATGTTCCTGTCGGGCTCCCAACAACTCCCCATAAATTTTTACAAAATTTAGGGGTACCCATTCGAATATTGGAAAAAATAGTTTTTGCATTGTGTTTTGATTTTTTCTTGCTTGGTTTGAAGAATATGATTTGTTAATTTCCTTTCTGTGACATTTGGTGTGGTGTGCTTTGATCGATTCTTAGGATTATTTGAATCTTTTGGTTCTCTAGATATTCACTGTGGTGCACATACTCATAAAAACTTCTTCGAATTCATTCTGAAGCTCGAATTGTTTGAAATAAAGATTATTATGATCTTTCACCAGTTTTTCCTTTGCTTGTCTTCAAAGCATTAATTTGTAAATTGAACATTTTGATGTTGTTAAATAATTCATGAAAATTTTTAATTTTTAAAAGTTTTGATGAACAAAGATAGACTAGAAATTGAAAATTGCTTAAGGAATGGATATGTTAAGAACCAAATATCAATATAGCATAGAAAAACCTCAGAATAAGTGCTCAACGCCTTGAAAAAGAGAGATTCAGATAATAATCCTCTTCGAGGGGGCAACCTCCTTATGCCCACATAAATGTACAATTACAAGATGATTCCAAATGAAAATGTCTTGTTGGTATATATAGGAGACTAGGAGGTATAATTACAACTAATGGAATAAAGCTGACATATATAAAATAACATTACTAATCTAATATGCCCCAATTAAGGGGTAATGAACCACTATTTAGGGCTTAACATGCCCCTCCCCTTGAGACAAGTGTTGTCCGCAACGCTTGAGTAACTTTGGATGCTTCTGTATAAAATACTCATCTTCCCAAGTGGAATCTTCAGCTGGTAGTTTCCTCCATTTAATGAGATACTTTGAAATGGATTTATTCCTTAGCTAGTGAATTCTTGTGTTAGTGTTGGCTTCCAGCTCCAATGTGATTTTTCCTTCCTCGTCAAGTTTTGGTAATATAGTTTGAACTGGGATCTTGTCACCTATAACCTTCTTTAAGCATGAAACATGGAAAACTGAGTGTACTTGTGACGATGCAGGCAACTCCAATTTGTATGCCATAGTACTAATCTTTTGCAACACCTTATAAGGGCCATAGTACTTTGGTGATAATTTATTATCCTTCTTGGCTTGCTTGAGGGACATCTGTTTGTATGGTTGTAGTCTTAAAAACACCCAAACCCCTACTTCAAAACTTCTTTCACTATGATGTTGATCTGCTTGTTGTTTCATGTGATTTTGTGCCATGGTCAGGTTGTCCTTTAATATTTGGAGAACTTGTTGTTGATGCTCGATGTGATCTTCCACTGCTTGAAACTTAGATTTTTCTTTTAGAGAAGATGTGATGGAAGGAGGGTGGTATCCATAGACTGCCATAAATGGTGTCATTTTTGTTGCAGTATGAAAGGAAGTGTTATACCACCATTCTGCCAAGGGTAACCATTTGAACCATTGTGTTTGTTTATCATAGACAAATCAAAAAAGGTAGCCTTAAAGACATTTTTTCACTATCTTGGTTTGTCCATTAGATTGAGGATGATAGGATGAGCTATGAGCCAATTGAGTACCCAAACAAGAAAATAATTCTGTCAAAAAATGTCCAGTGAAGATGGGATCTCTGTCACTTACAATAATCTT
>ML785550.1:398445-442950 GCA_009831015.1 Picea engelmannii
TGTATTTTCCTTTGTGTGTGATGATATGGTCAAAGAGTGGAGGATTGAACATTGGTGATTACTTTGATAAATTACTAAATGAATGATCAGGCATCCATCGCAAAGGAAAATACAAACCCTTTGTGGCATGATGGAAGGGATCATGTATGATCAAGGTACTAATTATTTGAAAATATGGTATTAATGAAAATTTAATCATACAAGAGAGAATTGTACCTTTTCACTTATCCTGAGGTGATGGTATTGAAGTGACAGGGCAACACGTATATCATCAAAAGTAAGTGAGTGGCAGAACCCTGTAGAATGGAAAAAAATAGAAAACAACCAAGAGGAGTGATGGTCCATAGCAAATGGTGGAACGAGTTATGGGGATCCATAGCAATCAACATTTTTAGACAAAGTTGAAGGATTAACAAGAATTATTGGAATGGATCTGTAGCATTCAACAAAGTAAAATATGATTTGAAGCAATGGTGGAATGAAAGATCTACAACAAAGGTGATCTATAGAACAAATAAAAGTGGTAAGAAAAACAAGAGGTGTTCCTTTTTTTTTTTTTCTCTTTTCTCTTTTTTATTTTTTCCTCTCTCTCTCTCTCTCTCTCTCTCATTTCCATCATTACCTTAACCACACATATTTTTCCATTTTCAGTGATATTTTCTCGGACACCACCTTTGTTACCATTTCCATACTTGGTAAATTTCATTCTTCTCTTGACCTTTCTGCCACTATGTAACACCATGTTTCCCCCAGTCTATAAATATAACTATATGGGCCAAGGAACTATGGAAAACTTAAAAGTGTGAACGTTTGATTTGATGGACCTTTGTACAAAAGGGTCGATGAATGTAAATTCTATTATTCTAATAGAAAATGGTTACGTGTGGCATGACTGCTGAAAGAGGGGATGTGCAAAGAGAAAAACCACGAATGATATGAAAAGGTGGTGGAGGGGACCAGGAATGGTTGCGTTAACCTCCATCGAACTAGTACCATGCTGGAATTAATTTCTTAGATTAGAACAACCCTTTGACCTAGGAATGAATTTCAGTCGTGCTGGTAGGTGGGAAGACCTCCTCAAGATTTAATGAGGGGATGGGGTAGATCGCCCATCCGTAAGGCTTCCAGACCAAATCGTGGACTGGGAATTCAAGCCACATGTAATCTTGTTGAGGAAGGAAAGAAAGGAAGCGGGGTGGGCAGAGGGAAGACCTGCGAAAAATGCAGAGACGAGAGCGGAAGATCTTAGGTCTGAGGGAAGTATGAAAGAGGAACAATGAGTTCTGATCACAGAAAAGAGAGATTGACCCGGGAGAAGGAGAGTAACCTTCATTCTTATCTATTTCTTTATTGGGAGAAGGACAGTAACCTTCATCCCTAACTTCCGTTGATATGGAAGTAAGAGATTGAATCTCAAAGAATCATGGCTTAAGCTTGGGGGTGGCCAGTGATAAATCCATTGGGAGTGACTGAGCTTATGGTTGGTAGGAAAGGAGAACCCCTTTCAGTAGTCACATCACGCCCTATGGTTTTGATAAGTGTTTTCTTACCTTGTGCTTTGAATTGTAATTAATGGATGCATGTGAGTATTTATATGTCTATAAATGGTTCTTTTCTATATTAAATGATTAAGTTATGAGCATGTGTTCATTCCCTTGAGAACCTAGACTTCTTTTTGTTTCTTCCACATGCTCTATTTTAATCACTCGAAGGCACTTTCCCCAGGGAATTACATCACCTTTCTAAGAGTTGGAGCAAGCCTCTTGGCATAGCTACCATTTCAGTAACCTCACAAGTTACCTTTCCTTGATTTAGAGCTTAAAGATCTACGAGTTGGGAAGGTTTTTCCTTCAGACCAGTAGTTTAGGAGACTTTGAACTCATGCCTAAGTCCTTAACCAAAAAACCCAACTAAGAGAAAGGATCATATCCCAAGAGTTATCTGAAGATCCACATGACCTGGGTCTAGGAAACTTGGAGCTCGAAACTCTGAGATGTCAGATTGCATGATAGTCAAGTTGAACCCCACAATCATTATGAACCTTTGATCTATTAACGAAGATCGAGGGTGGGAAATCATTGTGGAGTGCAAAGGTGAAAGTAGCAGATGCGCTGGTTCATGGCCCACAATTCACCATTACCATTGATCTCGTCGGGCTGGAAGATCAACGAGTTCGGTTCAACTAGGTTCGGCAAGTAGTTTCAGATTGTGGAGGTTGAGCTCTCTGATAAAGAGCACGAACGTTGGGACCGCACAATTGCTGTGAACCATCGATCGAAGAACACCTCAGTATCAGTCGGATCATGACCGCTGGACCTTGAATAGTTATGATATGGGTGGTCGTGAGCCCTTTTGGAAATCCTTGGAGTGACAGAGTCCCTCTGTACCATCGGTCTGAGAGAATAAAAAATATCAGAAGAGATAACTTTTTCAAGAGCGAAGGTGGGACCCAAGATAGTCAGACTCGCAGGAGGAATGAAGGCTGAGGCCTTTGAACATTTATCAAACTCTTCCAAGTCATAAGAAGTCAAAACCACAGAGGAGAAGCGCTGGGAAGGAACAATTCCTAACCATCGGATCTAAGTGAAAATCGATGTTAGTCGTTCGATCTAAGGTAAAGTGCAAAAGTTTTAACGTTTGTGTGCATAGGATGGTTGATTGGCCAAGGTTCCCAAGTTCCGAAGTGAATTGGGACCATTCATCACCAAGGGGGACAAGTGGCACAAGATATACAACTCTTGAGTGAGAGATTGGTGTCAAGGAGAGAGCGAAATCGCATAATACCCAAAGTAGATCCTGACCATTGATCACCAAGAGACACATGTCAGTAGATCGTTAACTCCAAAGAAATAACTTCGAGAGTTTCAGTTGAGTGCTAAAACTCCCGAAGCCTGGAGAGCCAGAGAGATGAAGTGAATCTCAACCGTCAGATTGAAAGGGACACATGGTAGAGATCCATTGTCCTCGGGTGAAAGCAACCCGAAGACCCGAAGAGAATCTGGACCGTTATATCTAGAGGGCACGTGGAAATCGATCGTGAACTCAGGGAGAATGTAATGGATAAGAGTTTGAAATCGCTGAAGCCTAAACAACTGAAGCAACTAGGAGCCATCTATTTGAAGCAATAAACATGTCATCAGATCACGAACTCCGGATAGAACCCTCCAAAGGAAACGAAGCAATGAGGATTTGAAGTTTGAGATTTCTGAAGGCTGAAGTCTCGAAGTGGATGAAAGTCATCGATTTAAGGTGGATGCGTGGTGCCATATCTAGCACTCCGGGTACAAAATACTCCGGAGGAAAGTAGAGGGCGAAGGCGTTGGAGTCTCGAAGTAGAATCTCAACCATTGATCGAGAAGGGAGATGAAGGCCGTTGATCCGGTCTTGGTTGAAAAGTGATAAAGACCCAAAGTAGGTCTTGGCCATTGATCACGAGGAGGGGTACATGTCGATGGATAGATGTCTCTCGGTGAATCGCTCTAGGGTTTCAGTTGAGAATTGAGACTGCCGAACTCTGAAGACCCGAAGTGAATCTAGACCGTCTGATCTAGAAAAGACATGGCATAAATCTATGGACTTTGGGTAAAGTCCCAAAGTAATTCATAGCTTCTAGATTAATGGGGACATGGCAAGAATCTGTGGATTTCGAGCAAAGACCCGAACTAGGCCTTGATCGTCCGATTCAAGTGGACACATGACATAAATCCACATACTTCGAGGGGAATTAAAAGTTGAGACTTGAGACTCCCGAAGTTCGGAATCACGAAGCGATCATCGTCATTGATTAAAGAGGAAGCATGGAAAGAGATCTGTCACTATAGGAGAAGGCAAGGGTTGAGAGTTGAAATTCCCAAAAACCGAATCAAAAAATAAATCACAACCGTTGATTTAGAAAGGTTAGATTTGATCCATAGATTTGGAAAGGATAGATCTGAGCCGTCAAGTTCAGAAGCATCGTCAAGGTCATGAGCTCGACGATCCCATTCCATTGTGATGCAGGAGCATCATCAACAAAGCCCACGTGGAGGGACAACTCAACGCCATAACATGCCCTTTTAAATTAATTAGAATCTAAAAGCTGGCGTTTAATCTGCAAATCTGTTTTGAACGGATGATTGAAGAAGAGTGAAATGCTTAGAAACTGAATGATTGCGAGAGGTCTGGGAGTTTCACTCTCAGTATTGAATGTAATGGAGTTTGATTAGTTGTTAGTTGTTACTTCGATGGGAGAGGTAGTCATAGGGAACCCTAGGAACCTTCCTGTATATGTAGATGCATGGCATGCACAAATGAGGTTGCTGGAGGAGTATTGTCATTGAATAGGAAGTAGAATAGTTTGTTTTGAGAGAGCTAAGACTTTGTTACAGTCCAGCCTGGACATATTGTAATCGAACATTCATCTCAATATAAAGAAAGAAGTTTTTCCTACATATGAACTTTCTGTGTGTTTATGTATTTGCATTCATTGTTATGCTTTTATATGTCATTCAGGTTTGAATGTATGAAATGGTGAAGTATTGTATGATTTTCAATTGTTTCTTATCTTAGAGTTTCCAAGTGCAAGGAGTGCACACAGTCCACAAGGAGTGCGTTGATATAGGTGAGTTAACCTCAAGGAAATCTCAAGAGGGATGTCATTGAACCTTCATCAGTAGAAGTGCAAGGAGTGTAGAGGAAGAACTCTTTGCTGAGTTTAGAGAGAAGCAGAGTTACTAAGAACTCTGTAAAGCTCTTCCAGGTGGGCATCAAGCAGGTGAAAGTATGCACTAAGGGAACTCTGTGTTGAGTTCAAGAAGAACCAGAGTTACTAAACACTCTGTAAGTAGAATCTCTACAAAGTGTGCATCGAGCCAGGAGAATGATAGGATGGCGAGAATAATTTCTTGTCAATAAATCCTTCGGATCTGAGTTTGATGAAATCCCAGAAATGTAAGGAGTGCATGAGAGATCATAACCTTCGAAGAGGATAATATCGGAAGAGATAACACAAAGAGTGCGTAGGGGACAGACTTATTCTAAGTCCAAAAGATAAGAAGAGATAGCGCTTGAAAGAGTGTAAGCGAGACCCAAGATAGCCGAGTTCACGAGAGAAAGTTCAAAGGTCGAACACCTTTGAAGACTGACGAAATATTCCAAGTCAGAAGGAATTAAAACTCAGGAGGAGGAGAGACAACAATCGTCTGATCAGTTGTGGGGAGGAGCCTGGACCATTAGATCAACATCCAATGAACATGAGAACTGTAGGAGAAGAGAAAAGATCCCATCTGTTGGCACAGGGGTAGGCCCAGGTTCAATGCTACAACAACACACCAACAAAACCCTAACTATCGACCCTTTCGGCAACACCTGCGAAGAATATGAAGTCTCACCTGGGGTAGAGGCAGGGGTGGTTGTGAGACTCAGGTGTCTGCAACCTTAGCTGGGACACATATTTGTGATTATGATACTTAATAGAGCACTTAGCACCGTCAGATCCTCAATATGAAATCAATATCTACTTCACTGATAAAACAAAGCCTCACAACATTCACACTAATCTAAGGTAGTTAAGTACTTAGCACACACAGATGGATCAGATCTAGCAGAAGCAAGCACTAAGCACATTCATAAAAGTCAGATCTAACATTCTTACACATCATTAGCACAAAGCATGAATAGATTTATCTATCTCTATCAAAGCACTTAGCAAGAGAGTCATAAACACATTAAGACAAGCACAAAGCATAAAAACACAATGTTGACGTGGTTCACCCCCACCCTGGGGCTACATCCACCAAATCTTCTTCTTTATTGTCTTCGATCAATAGGTTACATGCACAGAGCCTCAAAAATCTTACTCCGCATAGGACAAAATATCTACGCAGTTTGCTAGATTCTTCTTCCTTGCATTCCAACACTAAGCCTTCCATAATATTGTTACAATGACTTGCACTTAACTCTACAAGTCTCACACAGTATGCACAAAGCACTTATAGACTCCACTTGCACTTAGCATACATTCACATCACATAGATGCACCACCACTTCTATCTAGCCTAAGCATCTATTTATATATTACAAAATAAGCCTAAACATGGCTAAACCCATGGGCCAACATCCCATTCCTGTTACATATTACCACATCCCAAAAAGGACCCAAAAAGGGGCCTAGATCCCACGATCTCTGCTTCGTCTTGCGCTCCTCCTTTGACAGGATATCAAAGTCCAAAAATAGGTCAAACTTGACCAGATATCATCAAAAACTGGTCAAGGGCCAACAGGCCCCCAACACTCACTTATGACTCATCCCAAGTCACTCTGATGTAGGAACCTTTGCTTCGAATGCTTTGAGCTTGGCTCGAATTGCTTCGACTTGCTGCTGTGCTACGCGCTCGTTTTCAGCAATTTCTTGAATGCCTGCATCATTCACATCTTCTTCCAAGCACTGTTCTGTCGCGACGTTAACCTGCTCCAGTTCTGCTCCCTGGCCTTCTACCTCTGTAAACAACTAATAGACCTTATCTTGTACCGGTTGGAGTTTCTGAGTTATCTCCATAACTCTTCTCTGGATATTATGGATTTGCTACTAGGCGGTTTGATGTTCTTGATATCTCTTCATTCTCTCCACAACCAACAGAGACTTTAGCTACACCTGTAGTGTTTCTGCGTGTTTCTTCACTTCTTGGAGTTGTGACTCCAGTGCCTGCAACTCTGGATTCTCGATAAGTTTCTCATATGTCTGGGCAATGTGATCAATGAATTACTTGCATTCTAAGGTAAGGGTCTTCAGTCTATCAACTGGGTTGCGGGCATTGGCTCTTCGCTGGTCTCTTACCTCCTATGGAGTCTCTGGTACAGTGCATAACTCTAAATCTACTATGTGCTGCTGGAGTTGCTAGATCACTTCTTCAAGTTGCACTACTTGCTGTGGAATTCTCTCTTCGGCCTTTACTTCTACGACTATCACAGATAAAAGCACTATGTTGACCATTTCTTTTACTTCAAGTTGCTCTGTGATCAACTGTTCCTTCTCTTTCTGTAGCTATGCTTTTTCTTCATCCCACTTCTCTTGGAGAGAAACATTTTCCCGTTCTGCAGCACTGCGTTGTTTGACAAGAACTCTCTGTACTTGTGTCAAAGCCTGAGTGGTTTGTGCTATTTCCTCTTGCACTCGTCGAAGGTGAGCTTTGACTATATCAGCTATGCAGTGGAGTTGAGCTGGCTCATATCTCAGTTTTGGTGTTCCTAATGAAAGAGGCATAGTGGAGACTACGTAGCTAGACTGTAGTGCCTTTTGTACTACTTGGAGCTCAATCTCGATTCTATTGTACATTGCTTCTTGCTTAGCTTCTTGTTTCTATGCTATCTCCAATGAAGCATCATTCAGGGCCGCGATAATTAAATTGAAGTCATCTGAGGTGAGTATGGTCTACATCTTCATCATAGTGGCCTTCGATTTCTCTGGGGAGGAAGGTTTCAGAGGTGAACCTTTCCTCTTTTTCAGGGAATCAACCTCATCACCCTACTGCTGCTTGACCTCTGTGTCATTCAACTCTGCATCATCACCTCCTTGCTCGGGTGATATGGAAGTGATCTTCATGGATGCACTGTCTAAATCATGGACCTCTTCGGTCTTCTTTGTCTTACTTGGCCCGGGTGTATCCTGTGCAGTTTTTGGATTGTCTATATTGGATATATCCATAGGGTCTGCTAGAATGAGGAGGTCTGCCGACCAGTCCTTGGTGATCTCATCCAAGTCCTCCTCCATTAGCTTGTATTAGGACTAATGTTGTTTCTTGTGCTCGTCAGCGCCCGCTGTGATATAAATGAAATGGCAGTCCACGCTGAATTTCATCAAAGGCCGGAACCTGTGTAAAGTATTCAGAGTTATGCAAGGCACAGACTATATGGCTACCTTAAACTGGTTTTAATATGCGTGGAACACAAAATTTGACCTCCATTGCTTATTCATGTCATTGGAGTACCACAATGTACTAAACTTCATAGCCAATGGTTCAAATGGCTCGATGTCTGGGAAGGTTGCACCTTCCGGCATCTCCTAGGTGATGAAAGTGATTAGGATCAATAGCCAGTTGAAGTGGAATTCGTACCCTTGATCTTGGTATTCTCTATAGTCAAGTTCTAATTGGTTCACTAGGTACTGCACCCAATTCATTTGTAGGCCCTCCGCGCACTTTCCTGCGAGGTTGACTACAAAACCAGTCACTTGCGTGGGTTGGTTATTTCATACTAACTTTCCTGCGATCAATTGACAGGTGAGGCGCACTGCACCACTTTGGATAGAATCTACCTTGTATCCTTGCCTTCCTTTCTCGACATTGCCATAAGTGTCCTTGATCCTTTGAGCGAGAGCACAGTCCATGGCTTTTCGAAGATAGAAATTCTGTGGGTCAGTCCTTGCATACTAAGCCCGGTGATCTGATTTATGAATGTCAGATCCACTGTTATGCGATGGTTTAACCATAGCTAACCTCCATGGTAATAGGACAACACCAATTTGACACATGCATTTACCTCCTGGTGTCGCTCGATGTGCGAAATATTCATAACGTTCAGCATGGGGGACTGCACGAGGTTATGGTTCCATGATTGAGGGACGATATTCAAATTCTTTCCCTTTGTTCTGGTCAGGTACTTATGTGGGAAAGCATGTTGTAGACCTTCTTGTCGCCGAGGTTGAAGTTGCTAAACTTCAACATTGCAATATTATATTGGTCTACGTGAATTGTGCATATCCCCTTCGAGAGGTATGCAGTGACCAAGGTGTACTCAAAATATCTAGGTACGCTGTCGCAGTTTACAACACCGCTCAAAGGTGGTATATAGGTAGGTAATATGCTTGGAATCAACTTAGCATTCATGAGATCATCCCTGTGCTTAGTTCACTTCTCATCTAATGGTCGGGATGGTCCGACTCGAGCAATTGATGGAGAGCCTAGAAGCCCTCTCGTAGATGATGCTTGCACACCTGTGGATAATCCTCTCTCTGACATGACTCTTTCAGTCATCAAGTCGATCAAAAATTCTTCAAAAAATTTCTCTACAATGCTCAATTCGTCTGACATACACACTCAGAATTAACAATCATGGGTTTGGAGAATAAATTAGACACAGTAGTGAGATAGAGAGCAAGAGTGCAACAATCACTGTATCAACTCAACTTAGTCCGTGGGTTGAAATTCTCAATTAGAAAAAGTGTTCTCGGTGCATGGTGCGATGGGATAAATAGGTAACTTGACAATGATTCGCTTTCAACGGGTATGAAGCCTCCATTAACCCCGTTCTGTCTGTTATGGCGGGGTCCAACGGTCTGATAACGAACCATAATTGCCTTTCTACATGTTCAGAGCATCGATCGAACAATTATAATGTCCACAATGGATATATTTCTTCGCCATGGCGAAGTGCCATGTGTCACTATTATGATATCCTGGTGAAGCTCCAATTTTGCAATTTTTTTGTCTGCGAAGTTCCCTATGGAATCTTCTATAACTTTTCAATATTAGCCCTCTTCTAACTTAGATTTCTAGCCTTCTTTCCAGTGAGCTTCGTCTTGGTATGTCTTTTTCCATTCCGATTCTTATCTTCGTTTGACATAGTCACTGTGCACTACTGAGATTCTTTCCTAAGATTTGAGGGTAATACTTTTTCTTTATCTGGGATAAGTACTTCAATCTTCTGTTAGTCTTCTAGGGTTCTTGCAACTTCAACATCAGGGTCTCTAGTGTTAAATAGCTTCGATTTGTTCCCCTGTTCTTCAATCAAGTGTGTGATCCTTCTAGTCATGAAATCTTTTAACTCTTGCTTCTTCTGTTCCAAAACTTTTTCTTTTTCCTTTCATTTGACTCGATCTCTGTCAATCCAAGGTTTTACTATTAACATGGTAAATGGGGCGCTGTCCTCAATAAATTTAATAATCTCAAAATCTTCTTCTGTCGAAGTTCCATTAACGTGCATAGGTACATGAGGGAGCTTCCCACATAGGTTTACTAGTTTTCCTCTAAATAATCCTATTCATCCTAATGAAGGAATCATAGCAGGCTTCCCTATAGCTTCCCAAGATCTCTCTGTCATGATATTCACCTATGTTTCCTCATCTAGAACACAGTCAATGTCGAAGTCTCCTATTCTTTCTTCGACGCATTCTTTTTCTTTGAATATCTCTAATAAGATGATATGTCAGTGGTCATTCAGAGTTTCTTTCATCTGTAACAATACTTTCTCTGATTCTTTCTGGGATTCTATTATTTTTGGATCTGCCTTAGGGTTTTCCTAGTTCAGATTCATTCCCTCAAGCTTAGCAATCATTCTAGGGAAATCCAACACTTCATGGTCCATAGCTTTGAAACAAAGACAACTAGGTCTTCTTCTAGGGCATTCCTTAGAAATATATCCTGGCCTTTTTCAGCTATAACAGAGGGTTAAACCTCTCTTTATTTTAAATGATCCCCAACCTTTCCGGTACTGCGTGCTAGGATCATAGCAGCTAACCTGCAAAAAATTATTTCTAGGATCCTGCGTCCACTTGTTAGTCCAAACATTCTTTCTATGCATAGGTATAACATATCTTTCACTATTCTTGTCAAATCTATTAATATCAAATCTTTCTTCATCTATCAATACCCTAGTTTTCGAACTAGGACAAACTCTATTAAACATACCTAGATCCATACTCTAGAAACAAAAATTTCCACTTATCTTACTTCTATAGAGCACAAATATTTCAGATCTAAAACTTTTCACTATTATTACCTTTATCAGAGCACAGAGCTTGCCAATATTACCTCTTTTAATCAGAAATTATCACTTTTACCTTTCTTAGAGAACAAAGATTTTAGATCTTGATTCTCTCCTCCAGATCTGACTTCTTTTCTTCAGATCAGGTTTCTTTTTTTTAGCACAGAGATTTATAAATCAAGTAGAATACTACACACTAGAGTGATAGACCTATGCACAAAGCTTTCACAACTTCAGGATGAATCTTTGCACAAAGTTTCTTCTTTCTCAGTTCCCAACAATCATAGTTTCAGTCTTGGCAACATAACCATTTATTGGCACAGGGGCAGACCCAAGGTTCAACGCTACAAGAGCGCACCAACAAAACCCTAACTACCGACCCTTTCAGCAACACCTGTGAAGTAGATGAAGTCTGACCCGAGGTAGGGGCAGGGGTGGTTACGAAACTCAGGTGTCTACAACCTTAGCTGGGACACATATATGTGATTATGATACTTAATAGAGCACTTAGCACCATCAAATCCTCAATATGCAATCAATATCTACTTCACTGATAAAACAAAGCCTCACATAATTCACATTGATCTAAGGTAGTTAAGTAATTAGCACACACAGATGGATCGGATCTAGTAGAAGTAAGCACTAACCACATTCATAGAAGTCATATCTAACATTCTTACACATCATTAGCATAAAGCATGAACATATTTATCTATCTCTATCAAATCACTTAGCAAGAGAGTCATAAACACATTAAGACAAGCACAATGCATAACAACACAGTGTTAATGTGATTCACTCCCACCCTGGGGCTACGTCCACCAAATATTCTTCTTTATTGTCTTCGGTCAATAGGTTACATGCACAGAGCCTCAAAAACCTTACTCTGCACATGACAGAAGATCTACACAGCTCGCTATATCCTTCTTCCTTGCGTTCCAGTACTAAGCCTTCCACAATCTTGCTACAATGACTTGCACTTAACTTTACAAGTCTCACATAGTATGCACAAAGCACTTACAAACTCCACTTGCACTTAGCATACATTCACATCACATAGATGCACCACCACTTCTATCTAGCCTAAGCATCTATTTATATATTACAAAATAGGCCTAAACATGAGTAAACCCATGGGTCGACATCCCATTCCCGTTACATATTCCCAAATCCCAAAAAGGACCCAAAAAGGGGCCTAGATCTTGTGATATCTGCTTCGTCTCGCGCTCCTCCTTTGACAAGTTTTCGAAGTCCAAAAATAGGTCAAACTTGACTAGATATCATCAAAACCTGGACAAGGGCCAACACCATCCATTGGATCTGAGCGTAGAGGGTCAACAACCATTGGATACAGATGGAGGTGCACGAGCCTTAACGTTGTGTACATGCAGGAGATTGGATTTGTCAAAGTTCCTAAGTCCCAAAATCCCGAAATCATCAGGACCGTCCATCAAAAAGGGACGCATGGTGAGCGATCAACGTTTCATTGACTCACATATCAGAGAAGTCAAAGGGGAGAATCATGGGAACTCATGAGGCCCAAGTTCATGATTTGATAGGGGCCGTCATATCTCAAAGGATCTGAGCTGTTGATTTTTGCTCTGAAATATCAGCATTTCAGAAGTCGGGAGCGTGGAGGAAGTTGTAACTCGGATGTCGCGAATCGTGAAATCTCAACTAGATCTGGACCATCGGATCGAGGAAGGATTTGGGCCATCATATCTGAAGCATCAAGAGTTCAGACATCAGGAGAACAGAGGTGAATCACATTGGGAATCTCCAACATGCAAAATCCTGATGCACTCGGAGGTTTGGCCCCAGGTCATAGAGAGGTGTCATATGGAAAGAGGATAAGCAAATATCTAGTGCCCATTTGGCGTTGAGGTTCAAACAACGCTAAGAAGAGAACCTGTGGGTCACATATGACTTGCGCATTTGAGGAAAGGAGATGTCTTAGTGGGTTTAGGTCTAGCAGAGACCCAAAGAGTCGACCCGACTCAGTTTCTTGATCGATCCTAGAAGGGGGGTCTGTGTCAAGTGGTATCAGAGTTTAGTTTTTGTTTGTAGACCATAGACAACAGAAGGACAATGAAGGATATTGTCTGATACTATCAAGTGGTATCAGAGAAGAATTTTTTTTCTTGCTGACAATTGGCAAACGAGGAAGAGAGATAAAGGAGATAGTCTGATATCATCAAGAGGTATGCACATTGATTTTTCCGTATATTTTAGATGAAGGAGATAGAGAAGACAATCTGACCACATCAAGTAGTATCAAGAACTTAATTGTGTCTGCAGATTGTAGGCAAAGGTGAAAAGGTGAATATAAATAATATGATGACATAAAATGGTCTTAGAAACTGGAGTTTTCCTGTAGAATAACGGGTAAAGGAAAAGGGACAAAGTGCTGATTCTCTATAAATATTGTTGCAAAATGTGCAACAAATGGTAGATAACCAGGAGGGATGAAGACAAAAAATATGGCTATTAAAGGCCATGAGCGTGGTCAAAGAGGAGACCACCAACGGAAGAGTAAAGAAGAAATTGACAAGGAGCTAATTGAGATAAGAGCAAGAATGGAACAACTGACATTGAAGATGAAATAGGAGACAAAGGTACACTGGAGGTACGAATGGCCTCTGGACAAGAAGGTAAAATGGTTTGTTCAAAATTTGTTGGCCAGAAAACAACAACAAGAGTTGAGGAAGTGGCTGAGGCATGCTGAAACCCTTAGTGACACAAAAGATGAGTTGATTCACATCTTTGAACCAGAGATTGGGAGAAATATCAGTGATGATGAGGAGAAGAGATTAGTTGAGGATATCATAAACTTCCAGGGGGGCAGAAGTGAACTTTCAAGTTGCTAGGTGGGCAATGAAAGGAGATCAGTGGATGGTCTTATAGACTGCTAGGAGGGCAGTGATGGAAGTTCAAGTTGCCAGGTGGGCAATGGAGAGAGATCGAGTGATCTCATAGACTTCCAGGTGAGCAGAGAGAAAATCCCAAGTTTCCAGGTGGGAAAGGGAGAAGAGATGAACTCAATTGAGAGTTCATATCAGTAAGGAGTGATGATGGAAGAAGATCATAGGTGTGTTCTGATCATTGGGGGAATTCAAATATTCCTGCAAAATAGTCCAACAAAGGCTAATGCAAGTGTTGTACATGAGGAGGTAGTGCAACAAGAATCCAAGAAAGAGGCCATGGAGCCAAATGATTTTAATGCTAACTATGTCTGTGATGCAGGTGCAACAGAGGAAAGACAACCAACAAAGACTGTCAAAAAGGAGGAGAAGGAGAAGACATTGATGTTTGCCCCAATAGAAAAAGAGGATAATTCAGATGAATTGCTCACTCAATGGGAGAAAGAGATGAAGATGTTGGAGGATTGGTTGGACAATCCAGAACCAGAAGATGGCTATCAGGAGACAATCATGCATATTTCAGGAGAAGAGCATTCAACATAATTGCTAAAAATTTTCAGCTAGGAAACTAAAAGGGAGATAACTACAGCATTGGAGCTTGCGGAAGAAGAGGAAGCAAACAACATAGATTTTGTTGAGCTGTATGAGGAATTAGAAGCCCAGGAGAGAAAAGTAAATATGTAGAGTAGGAATCTCCAACATGCCAAATTGGAAACAGGTGGAGGAGCATACTAGCCTGGGGAGCAGTTGGAGGAAGTTGGAGTTGAACCAACATAAGAGGAGATGACAGAAGTCAGTATGTCAGAGGAGGAAGCTGAGCAACAACTCAGTGGTGAGATTGCAGAACTAGAGTCTGCAACAGAGTGGCCAACTAATGCCACATGAGATGAAGATAACATGAAATTTCAGATTGATAATATTGGTGAAGAGGAGAAAGAACACACATTTCAATGTTCCCAAGAGATGGAGAAAGAAGAGAATTCGGTGGAACTGCTCAAAATTTTCAGCCAAGGAGATGAACATAAGGCAACTGTAGAATTGGGATCTACAGTAGGGGGAGAAGAGAATTCAAAGGAATGGCTCAAATTTTTCAGTTAGGAAGCTAAGCAAGAGATAACTGTAGAATATGAACCTACAATAGAGGAGGAAGAAACATATAACATGGATCTTGTTGATCTGTGTGAAGAGATGGAGGCCTTGGAGAGAAGGGTAAAAATGAAAAATCATCTTATCCAACAAGCAAAGTTGGAAATTGATGGAGAGAAAAGGCAACAGAGCATACTACAGGGGGAAAACCAACGAATGGACTAGCTAGACAAAGAAATAGAGGAGACAAAGAGATTGATGTTGGAAGCAACACAAGAAGAAGTCATCAGAGAAGTATGTGATAGAAGAAAACTTGCAGGAACAAGATGGAAAAATAAGTTTAAAGGAAAAGGAGAAGATGAACAGCTCCAAGAGAAAGTATGGGACCCTGGAGGATCTCTACAACATGGCAGAGGGAGCCATGAGTAGGAGCTCATGTTTTTCCCAGCAGTGGAGTATGATGCAGGAGCATCGTCAAGAAAGCGCACGTGGAGGGACAACTCAGCGTCATAGCATGCCTTTTTAAATTAATCAGAATCTAAAAGCTGGTGTTTATTCTACAGATCCATTTTGAACGGATGATTGAAAAAGAGAGAAACGCTCGGAAACTGAATGATCACAAGAGGTCTGGGAGTTTCACTCTCAGTCTTGAATGTAACAGAGCTTGAGTAGTTGTTAGTTGTTACTTCAATAGGAGAGGTAGTCAGAGGGAACCCTAGGAACCGTCCTGTATATGTAGATGCATGGCATGCCCAAATGAGGTTGTTGGAGGAGTATTGTCATTGAATAGGAAGTAGAATAGTTTGTTTTGAGAGATATGAGACTCTGTTATAGTCCAACCTGCACATATTGTAATCGAACATTCATCTTAATAGAAAGAAAACAATTTTTCCCGCATATGAAATTTTTGTGTGTTTATGTATTTGCATTCATTGTTATGCTTTTATATGTCATTCAGGTTTGAATGTATGAATTGGTGAAGTATTGTATGAGTTTCAATTGTTTCTCATCTTAGAGTTTCCGAGTGGAAGCAATGCACACAGTTCGCAAGGAGTGCATTGACAGAGGTGAGTTAAACTCACGGAAATCTCAGGAGGGATACCGTTGAACCTTCATTAGTACAAGTGCAAGGAGTGCATAGGAAGAACTCTTAGCCAAGTTAAGAGAGAAGAAGAGTTACTGAGAACTTTGTATAGCTTTTCCAGGTGGGAATCAGAAGTGTGTACTAAGGGAAATCCATGTTGAGTTCATGAATAACCATAGTTACTAAACACTCTATAAGGAGAAGCTTTGCAAAGTGCGCATCGAGCCAGGAGAACGCCAGGCGGGCGAGAAGAATTTATTGTCAAGAAATCCTTCAGATCTGAGTTCGACGAAATCCTAGAAATGCAAGGAGTGCGTGGGAGATCAGAACCTTCGAAGAGGATAAGCTCAAAATAGATAACACAAAGAGTGCATAGGGGACAGACTTATTCTAAGTCCAAAATCTCATAAGAGATAGCACTTGAAAGAATGTAAGCGAGACCCAAGATAGTCGGGTTCACGAGAGAAAGTTCGAAGGCCGAAAACCTTTAAATACTGACAAAATATTCCAAGTCAGAAGGAATTAAAATCTTAGGAGGAGGAGCGACAACAACCGTCTGATCAGTTGTGGGGAGGATCCTGGACCATTAGATCAGGGTCCAACGAATAGGAAAAGCGCAGAAGAAGAGAACATATCCCATCCATTGGATCTGAGCGTAGAGGGTCAACAACCGTTGGATCTAGATGGAGGTGCACGAGCCTTAACGCTGTGTACACGTAGGAGATCAGACTTGTCAAAGTACCGAAGTCCCAAAATCATCAGGACCGTCCATCAAAAGGGGACACGTGGTGAGATATCGTCATTTCCCTGACTCGTAGGAGGGAAAAGTCAAAAGCCAGATTTATAAGAACTCACAAAATAATCATAGCTGTTGATCAAGGAGAGATCTGGACCATTGATTGTCCAGGGAGAATTTCAGGGTTTCAGGGATTGGAATATATGAGGAGAAAATTCTTTCAACTTTGTGAAAGACGAAGTCCTGAAATCATTAGAGCCATCCATAGAAAGGGACGCATGGCGAGCGATCAACGTTTTGCTGACTCGCACATTAGAGAAGTCAAAGGGGAGAATCGTGGAACTCGTGAGGCCCGAGTTCGTGATTTGATAGGGGCCATAATATCTCAGAGGATCTGAGCTGTTGATTTGTGCTCTGAAATATTGACATTATGGAAGTCAGGAGCATGGAGGAAGTTGTAACTCGGAGGTCACGAATCATGAAATCTCGACGAGATCTGGACCATTGGATCAAGGAAGGATTTGGGCTGTCAGATCTGAAGCATGGAGAGTTCGAACATTGGGAAAATGGAGGTGAATCACATCAGTCCCCGACACATGAAATCCCAACGCGCTCGGAGGTTTGGCCCCAGGTCATAGAGAGGGGTTATATGGAAAGAGGATAAGTGAAGAGCTAGTGCTCGTTTGGCATTGAGGTTTGAACAACGCTCAGAAGAGAACCCGCGAGTCTCATATGACCTGCGGATCTGGGGAAAGGACCTGTGTAAGTGGGTTTGGGTCTAGTAGAGACCCAAAGAGTCGATTCAAATCAGTTTCTTGATCGATCCTAGACCGGGAGGTCACACAACCCTTAGGAGAGAAGGGGGGTCTTCATCATATTGTGAGGACTGACGGTGCACAAACTTTAAAAAGTTGAGGGCGGGCTGCAATCTAGACCACAGTTTTGGAGAAAGGACACGTGGAGGCTCAAGGTGAATTATGGGGAAAAAAGTAGTTTGGTTTCAAACCACCCTTGGCCACGCCCATAATCGCGTGGTTATGTAAGGCCATCGCCCAAGGTCATATCAAGGAAGGGGCTTATTAGAAAAGGAGCTAGTGCCCAGACTATGAGATTTCACAGGTGCAAGAGGAGGGTCGTGGGTACCTTTAGACCTGCTGCAAGAAGTTGAAAGGGTCTGTGTCTAATTACATAATGAGATCATCAAGGTGTCAGAGAGTCGTTTGGCTCCAGAATCGAAGATTGTTGACTGGGAGGTCGGATTGGTTCCTCGACCTTCCAAATTAGAAACCATGGATGGAGAATCTGTCCTTTAAGAAAAGCGAAATTTTTTATGCCTCGTCATGTGTGTGTTACAAATTGGTATCAAAGCATGGTTACAACACTTGGCTGCTTGGGCTCATGTATGAGTCACGTAAGGAGGTATCATATATGCATTTTCTCCTTCAGGAGAAAGACTGTAGATTGAACTTGTGATTTTGGGAATTCTTGTTGAATTTCAACAAAATAATTTCTTTAGTCCTTTGTCAAAGTGATAAATACTCTTACTGGAGTAGGGATATGCTAATTAAAATTTATAATAAGAATTGAATGTGGATAGCTGAAGGTGGCATGGTTCTGTCAAGAGTAGCTGAAACTCGAAGGATGGATGACCTGGTGTTCGTAACACTGCTTCTTAGCATGGGCAGTTGGAACCTCAGACACCGATGATGGATGATTATATAATGGTTAATACCTTTGTGGGCTTAAAGGAATCTGATAGGATCAGGTAGGATCCTTGGCAGTTATAGTTACTGCTTTACATTAAACTCGGAGTATATAACTCCTCATGACCAGAGAAAGGTGATATGGGTAAAAACCTATGGACGCTGAGGCAAGGAGGTTTTCTTTCTAGATGTTGTTGCATAAAGAGGAAAGTGACCTTGGTTGGTTATTTCCAATTGAGAAGGAAACATCAATACAAGATATGACTGTAAGATTAGTCCTATAAGGGACTGAAAATCTCAAACTAAAGAACACAGATGATGAAATTAAACTATCAAGTGAATGCATGAGGTAAAAAGGTGCAAGAGATGCACCTACATATACATGATCATAAGGATGATTGGAAGATCCTTGGGAAAATGATATAGAAGCCTAATATGTCCATGTGTGAATGACATGGAAAAGGTGCAAAAAATACGCTAGCATGATGAATACTTAGCTGTGTTTAATTATGCTTGAGTGCATGGTTTTAATGCATTGTGAAGCTTCTTAATATGAAGCATGATATCAATACTAGTTAGGTATGAATGATATTAAACGTGCAAGTGATGCACATGTATGATTAAAGAGTATAGTTTTAGGCACCATATGGTTGCCCTGATGAGTGAAATATAAAGCAAGAATTTCTCTTGTCCAGATTAAATGAATACTATGGATGCATGGCTGACTCCATTATGAAGAGTCATGAAAGTTTTGTTCCAAATAAAGCTTGAGGGGAGTGTATTCCCTTTTCCTCAGGGAATACTAATTTAAATAGATGAAAGAGTAAAAGAGAAAAGGTGCTCTAATTGTCATGATAAGAGGCAAATGATTATGCCTTTGAGAATCACATGAGAATGATTGTGAATGATCAAGGGTTGATTGATTTTAAAGTAGAAATGTATGTGGTTAAGTACATCATGGATGTAAGTAAACAAAACTAGAATATGTGTGGATACAAAATCTAGATACATGGTAAAAAAAAATCCATGTTTATATTTCTTAGAAAATGCTTAGTAACAAGATGAAGCTAATTCAAGGTTGAGGCCATCACAGATAGTGATGGATATGCAATAAGGATGTTGCATGCTGAAGGAGTTCCCTGTGGAGGAACTGTGTGAAGACTCTGTCAGGAAAACAAAGTCACAACCNATACGAATCCTGGATTACATTTTGAAAGCATCATGTAATGAATAGAAGACTAATGGATGAATAAAGAAGTATGTTTGACTGAATAGGCTTGGTTGAATCCATGTTAAGAAAATGCAGTGAGGTCTTTAGAGACAAATCAACTAGGCTGAAAAGTCCCAGGCAATGTAGAAAAAAATGGAAGAAGGGGGGATCCCCTAATTCCTTTATTGCTATGTGTTATGTTTCCTCTGGAAAGAGAAAGTTGATTCACTGATAAAGGTAAATGTCTTGATACCATAGTGATGATGATTGTATTACTGTAGAAACAATTGAGAACTATCTGTATTGTAGTCATGGAAACCCTTGAAGATAATGTGATGACGTACATAAAGATATGCTAGGACATTGTGAAGAAGTTTTATGGATTTGGATGTTATGTTACATGCATTTTAATTGATATTACAACTAATGATGCATGTTGTGTATAGAAAGGAATTGGAACTGTTGAGGAAAAAAGTTACTAATAATGGGCAACCTCAAGTAGAGGGTGACCATGGGAAGCATGTGGTCGAAAGATTGTTGACAGGACTATGAAAATCACTCTAAAGGACCACTGATGAGGTAAAGATCAGAAAGAGGGTGCTAGCAACCAAGAACATGTATAAAAATGTTCATGCTTATGTGGCTCAAGGTATGAATAGATAGGGGTGAGAAACCCTTCTGAAATATTTTGTTATCTCGTGTTATGCACAGAATTTTGAAAGGGTAATTGTATGCCCTGGATACCAAAGTAGGGTCTGGCTCAGGAAGGAGAACCTGAATGTTGGAGGTGTGAACCTTTGGAAGTGAAGACTAATTGTATGATGCAACAACATTTGAAATAAATGATCTATGTTGACTCAAAAGGTCAAAACAATTAACTAAGAAATCATAGAAATCCCCTCGATCAACTACAGATCAAGATCGTGAGGATTGCAAAAGAAAACCCTAATCGAATCGGGTTAATCAAGAACATGACAGAGGAAATGAATGCAATCTGTTCATCGTAAGGAAACCGATATCATTTGTCAGATTGAATTCAATATCCACTAGAGTTAACAGATCAGATGCCAGTCATTCAGTAAGATCAACGACCTATATTCACTACAGAGCGCGAAGGCAGAATTAACGGGTGTGCTAGTTCACGGCCTACAAGCAACCTACACCGTTGATCTCATTGGGGTGGATGATAAAAAACCACGATTAAAAGAGTTGGGAAAACACCTTTCGGATTGTGGAGATTGAACTCTCCGATAAAGAGTGAGCTAGTTGAGGTTCTGTAATCCCTTGCAGCCGTTGGATCTGGGGAAAGACAGATCTTCATCGTCGCATTGCAGACAAGAGGTTTAGCCAGGATCATAGCACCCAGAAATGGGAGTTGAAAGGGTAGCACCTGAAAAAAATAGATCTAAGGTCACAAATCTCAATCGCATGGAGAGAAGATGGAGTTCCTCTAGGCCAGTCAAGGAAGACAAAGTCTAACACTCTACGTTAGACTGTGGTCATGAATACTGGTTCTAAGGGAATAAAGGTGCTCATAGCTAGCACATTGCATGGATTTTTCAGTAAGGAAGGAGGACCTTCCAATGTTTTACTTACATTATGTAAGCGTTGAAGGAAAACAAATTGGGTGGCCATAAGTGTTGGCACCCTAGTTATTAATGAAGGAATAATGCTTAAAGGCATTCATGTGAAACTTTTGAGTTTCATGTGTACCGATTTGGGATCGTGATCGACCTATAACAGGAAGCATGGTCCTTTTGTAAGAGTGAATGAAAATGAATAAGCCATGTGGTGAAGAGGTTGGTTAAATCCCAACACACCATGGCCAAGAAACTTTCATAAAGTGTGACAAACTTGAAATCAATGCAAGAGTGCATTGGGTATGAATGTGGCTGTGAATACTGACACATTTGTTATATCCTTTGAAATGTTGAAATACGTTTTGAAAGGTTTGGTATGTTGAAATGAGGCATAGGCAAGGAATGGGATTCCATTTTCATATTTATATAGATGTGATGAACTGTCAGTATGCATGGTTTTGAATATAGATATATATGTACATGGATGCATGAGAGACTAACAATTTGTTTGGATGTGAAAATAATGAATTGCAGGGTGACCAATTGCCTGCTGAGCCAAACTGCAAGGAATGATATTTCCCTTTTTTTGAGAAAGTGAATTTGATTGTTAGTATGCACAACTCTGAAATTGTTTGTGAAGATGTTATAAAGGTGTAATAAAATATATGTGCATGGGAAACTAATAATTTGTTTGGCTGATTGAAGTTGAAAGTCCAGGAAGCAAAGGGGTCTTGGATATGGCAGCGTTGTAAGCCCATAAGGAAGACCAATTACCTGCTAAGCCAAACCACTATGGGAAGGAATGTCCCATAATTATGAATCTGGTTCATGCGCGGAACAAATATGAAAACAAATTATGAAATTTGGAAATCTATAGGTGACATATTTACAAGAAAATTTTTGAATATAAAATTTATGATGATGTCTCATGAATTTCTGTATGCCTGTGATATGGGTGAGAAGAAAAGATCTGTCCAGAAAGGATAGATGATGAAAAATGGCTACTACTGAGCCATTAGAACCTCATGGTAAGCCATGATTTCCTAGAATATATTGTGTTGAGGTAACACAAGGCATAGGGATGCCTCGATAGAGAAAGTTTGAGGGATGCCTCAAATGTAAGGATCGATAAAGTCTCTGAGTTCTTCTTGTGTGAGAAAACCTTGGCAAGGCAATATGGATCACCTGAGGGACTATATAACAGAGAAGGGGATTCTTGAGCCTTGGCCCAGAAGGTAAGTGACCGCAAGGAAGATGAGACCTTAATATTTATTGTAAATTGTTGATTGGGATCATGCACATGATGGGTAGTTCTTCCTGTGCGAGAAAACCTTGGAAAGGAAAGATAGATCACCCGTGGGACTATATAATAGAGAAGGGGATGCCTAAGCCTCAACATGGAGGGTGAGTGACCACAAGGAAGATGACACCTTGATAGTTCTTGTAAAATATTGATTGGGTTCATGCATCCAATGGGTATGTCAAGGAAAAACAATGAGCCTGGATAACAAAACAACCATGCAGATACAAATCCACAAAATGCGCAGATAATTATTGTGCTAAGATTATGAAATTTTTCCTAGAAATTTTTATGCAATGCTTTCTCATAAGACTATGATTAACGTGCTTGTTGTCCAAGAATTATTGAAAGAAGGTAACCAAGATTAAGGGTATGAAAAAGGACCTGAACAAGAAAGAAGGATCAAGATTTTTGAAACAACTGAATGGGAAAGGCATGATAGGTGTTTTTGAGAAAGAACACTGAGGACAATGTTCCTTTAAGGGGGAGGGAATTGTTCAACCCTATTTCCCCTAGTATCTAAATATAACTATATGGGCCAAGGAACTATGGAAAATTTAAAAGTGTGAATGTTTGATTTGATGGACCTTTGTACAAAAGGGTCGATGAATGTAAATTTTGTTATTCTAATAGAAAATGGTTATGTGTGGCATGACTGCTAAAAAAGGGGGTGTGCTAAGAGAAAAACCACGAATGCTATGAAAAGGTTGTGGAGGGGATCATGAATGGTTGCGTTAACCTACACCGAACTAGTACCATGCTGTAATTAATTTCTCAGATCAGAACAACCCTCTGACCCAGGAATGAATTTCAGTCGGGCTGGTAGGTGGGAAGAAATCCTCAAGAGTTAATGAGGGGATGGGGAAGACCGCCCATCCGTAAGGCTTCCAGACCCGACCACGGACTGGGAATTCGAGCCACACACAATATTACTAAGGAAGGAAAGAAAGGAAGCAGGGTGGGCATAGGGAAGACCTGCAAAAAATGCAGAGACGGGAGCGGAAGCTCTTGGGTCCGAGGAAGGACTGAAAGAGGAACAGTGAGTTATGATAACAAAAAAAAGAGATTGAGTTGGGAGAATGAGAGTAACTTTCATCCTTATCTATTTCTGTATTGGGAGAAGGAGAGTAACCTTTATCCTTATCTATTTCTGTATTGGGAGAAGGAGAGTAACCTTCATCCCTAAATTCCGTTGAGCTGGAAGTAGGAGATTGAATCTCAAAGCATCGTGGCTTAAGATCGAGGGTGGCTAGTGATAAATCCATTGGGAGTGACTGAGCCTATTGTTGGGAGGAAATGAGCACCCCTTTCAACAGTCACATCATGCCATATGGTTCTGGTAAGTGTTTGCTTGCCTTTTTCTTTGAATTGTAATTAATGGATGCATGCGAGTATTTATATGTCTATAAATCGTTCTTTTCTGAAATGATTAATTTATGAGCATGCGTTCATTCCCTTGAGAACCTATACGTCTTCTTGTTTCATCCACATGCTCTAGTTTAATCACTCAAAGGCACTTTCCCCAAGGAATTACATCACCATTCTAAGAGTAGGAGCATGCCTCTTAGCATAGATACCATTTCGGTAACCTCACAAGTTACCTTTGCTTGATTTAGAGATTAAAGCTGTACGAGTTGTGAAGGTATTTCCTTCAAACCAGTAGTCTAGGAGATTTTGAACTCGCACCTAAGTCCTTAACCAAAAAACCCGACTAAGAGAAGGGATCATAGCCCAAGATTTATCTGAAGATCCACGTGACCTGGGTCTAGGAACCTTGGAGCTCGAAGCTCCGAGATGTCAAATTGCACGATAGTCAAGTCGAACCTTGTAATCGCTATGAACCATCGATCTATGAATGGAGATCGAGGGTGGGAAATCATTGTGGAGCATGAAGGTGAAAGTAGCAGACGTGATGGTTTTCTTCTCGCAATTCACCATTCCCATTGATCTCGTTGGGATGGAAGATCAATGACTCCGGTTTGACCAGGTTGGGCAAGTACTTCTAGATTACGGAGGTTGAGCTCTCTGATAAAGATCACACAAATTGGGACCCCACAATTGCTGTGGACCATTGATCGATGGACACCTTGGTATCGGTCGGATCATGACCACCAGACCTTGAATAGTTGCGATATGGGTGGTCGTGAGCCCTTTTTAAAATTCGTAGAGTAATGGAGTCCCTTGGTACCTTTGGTTTGAGAGAATAAAAAATCTCAGAAGAGATAACATTTTCAAGAGCGAAGGCGTGACCCAATATAGACAGACTCACAGGAGGAATGAATGCTGAGACCTTTGAACATTTACCAAACTCTTCCAAGTCGGAAGAAGTCAAAATCGTAGAGGCGAAGCACTGGGAAGGAACATATCCTAATCGTTGGATATGAGCACAAAGGGATGTTAGTCATCTGATCTAAGGTAAAGTGCATGAGTTTTAACATTTGTGTGCATGAGAGGGTTGAATGGCCAAGGTCCCGAAGTCTCGAAGTGAATTGGGATTGTTCATCACTAGGAGGGACAAGTGGTGCAAGATTTACAACTCTTGAGAAAGAGCTTGTGGTCAAGGAGAGAGAAGAATTGTCGAAGACCCGAAGTAGATCTTGACCATTGATCACCAGGAGACATGTGTTAGCAGACCATTAACACTGGAGAAATCATTTCGAGAGTTTTAGTTGAGAGTTGAAACTCCCAAATCCCGGAGAGTTGAAGTGAATCTCAACCGTTATATCGGAAGGGAAACGTGGTAGATATCCATTGTCCTCAGTTGAAAGCAACCCAAGATCCAGAGGGAACATGGCGACCGATGGCGAACTCCAGGTGAAAACACTCTGGGAGAACGTGATGGATAAGAGTTTGAAATTGTTGAAGCCCGAACATTCGAAATAGCTGGGAGTTGTAGATCTGAAGGAGGACACATGTCATCAGATCATAAGCTCTGGATAGAATGTTCCAAAGGAAATGAAGGAAGGAGGATTTGAAGTTTAAGATGTCCGAAGGCTGAAGTCTCGAAGAAAATGAAAGTCGTCGATTTAAGGTGGACGCGTGGCGCCAGATCTAACACTCTGGGTATGAAATACTTCAGAGGAAAGTAGAGGGTGAAAGCATTGGAGTCCCGAAGTGGAATCTCAACCATTGATCGAGAAGGGAGCTAAACGCCATTGATCTAGTCTTGGTTGAAAAGTGCTAAAGACTCGAGGTAGGTCCTGGCCATTGCTCGCTAGGAGGGGTACGTGTCGATTGATTGACGTCTCCGGGTGAATCGCACTGGGATTTCAGTTGAGAATTGAGATTGCCAATCTCTGAAGACCCGAAGTGAATCTGGACCGTCTGATCCAGAAGAGACGTGGCGTAAATCTATGGACTTCAGGTAAAGTCCCGAAGTAATTCATAGCCACCACATTAAGGGGGATGTGGCTAAAGTTTGTGGATTTCTGGTAAAGACCCGAAGTAGGCCTCAATTGTTTGATTCAAGTGGACACGTGAAAGAAATCCACATACTTTGAGGGGAATTAAAAGTTGAGACTTGAGACTCCCGAAGTCTGGAATCACAAAGTGATCAACGCCGTTGATTAAAGAGGATGCGTGGTAGGAGATCTGTCACTATAGGTGAAGTCAAGGGTTGAGAGTTAAAACTCCTAAAACCTTAATCATGAAATAAATCACAACCGTTGATTTAGAAAGGTTAGATCTGATCCGTAGATTCGAAAAGGATAGATCTAATCCATCAAGTTCAGAAGCACTGTCAAGGTCGCAAGATCGACAATCCCATTGCATTGCAAGGACCAAAGGTCTGTGAACTTTAAAAAGTTGAGGGCGGGCCGCAATCCAGACCACGGTTTTGGAGAAAGGACACATGGAGGCTCAAGGTGAATTGTGGTGTGAAAATTAGTTTGGTTTCAAACCAACCTTGGCCGCACCCACAATCGTGTGGTTACATAAGGCCATCGCCCAAGGTTATATCAAGGAAGGGGCTTATCAGAAAATGAGCTAGTGCCTAGAATCTGATATTTCGTAGGCGGGAAGAGGAGGGTCGCAGGTACCTTTATACCTGCACCAGGAAGTTGAAAGGGTCTGTGTCTACTTATATAATGAGACCATCAAGGTCTCATAGAGTCACTTGGCTTCAGAATCAGAGATCCTTGACTGGGAGGTCGTATTGGTTCCCCAACCTTCCAAATTAGAAACCATGGATGGAGAATCTGTCCTTTAAGAAAAGCGAAAATTTTATGCCCTGTCGTGGGTGTGTTACACACAATATGCTATCACTTCCCTAACCCTTTTAATCATGGAATTTCTTGTTGTACTCATCCTACTTGCTACATTATTGCTACAACTGAGTTCTATTACTCTGAAGAAGATATGGGTGGAACCACTATTCACCATGAACCCATTACTATGGCTCAACTACATGTTCATCCTAAAGTGATCCAAATATTCATAAATGTAGGATCGTTGGAATATTTTGAAAGGTTTCATGGTTTTGACTTGGTTATTGCACTAGAATTATCCCTAGAGTTTAGATTATCCATGGTTGTGATATGAGGACTCTGAGTTCAAGTGAAAAAATACATTATATCTAGAGTCATTGGGTTACCATAACTGGTGAGAGGTGGTTCGAAAAAAAAGTTAGATATGAATAGGGATTAATTGAATTTCTTGTGGGAGATGAACATGTTGAAGTTGGAGTGAAGGGAGTTAAGAGAAACTCACTACCAAGACCCTGGAATGAAGTTTCCTATTTTCTACAGAAGCACCTTACTTGTGAAAGCTTCCACATTCTTTTGTTTGGATAAAATTTCAAGTTACTAATCCATCTACATCACCAAAAATTAGTCAATATTCCTTATTTCTCATTTTGATCTCTGCAACTTATAGATTCTCATGCTAAGGAAAGTATCAATCCCAATACCAGTGTTACCATCAATTCTTAATTAAATTACCGGTATTGGATGATCTTACACATACACATAGTACATGGGAGATGATTCTACAATCATTCTTGAGGGTAGCAACATTCCTTGCTGTAGAAGAGGTTACTACTGCAGAACTAGATGCGCATTTAAAATAAGAGGAATAAAGAAGTGGTAATGTTGTATAAGAAGGGGAGCACACAGAAGCCATTAAAACATAATATACAACATAAGTTCAAGAGAGACTCCATGAAGAGGATAATTAGGTTCAAATAATTGGAGGAACACATATGGAAGTTGAAGTTTCCAGATGTCCAATTGTGGAGGAAATCAGTTTGTCAAACCATGAGATTGAACCATTTGGAAAGAGTAAAATAAGAACTAAGAAAGGAATTCCTCCAACTCACTTCTAAAGGAGAAGAACGAGGTCTACGATTGGAAATAGGGTCATTGATAAACAAGTATCAATAGACTTTCAACAAGATACATAACTACTTACTATAGAACTATCTTTGTTTTCTCAAGAAAATGTTGCACCTGAAGGAAATTTTCCAAATAATCTAGAATAAAACATTCCAAACGAAGTTGCACCAGTTCCTATAGCCACTTAGTCAAAGAAGATAAGGATTAGTACTATACTAGGTAAGCATCACTTATAAATTCCCTACAACACACTTCTCTAGCTTAATTGCAAGTTTAAATAGGAAATTAAGACTTTGTGTTGTAAGCTGCATGCTACTTGACAAAAATTAAAGTTATATAAATCTAGATGACAAAGTGATCACCCAAATCTCTATGGAGATTACAGATGAGCTTATTTGTTATGATAGTAATATTATAGATCAAATGGAAGTTGACTGAGTCATAAACTTAGAAGAATCCTTAATTGTGCAGTTGACTAATAAAGAAACTATTACCCATAAAGTTTATCAATCTTGTAAAGACCATGAAATAGAGCCCGTGCCTACTATGAAATCAATTTGGGTACAAATTGAAGAACATACAATGCTAGTTTTCTTGAATTTATAAGGTTGAGAGAAGAAGTTGCTAGATGGAAAGTAATAGAAAAATCTATTGAGAAAGGTGTGGCCCCATTAAAGGAACATATGCATACCATCAAAATAATGAGGGAGAAATGGGATGAGTTTTATGCCATTGATAAAAGTAAATGGAATCAATGGAAATAAGACATGGAGAAATTTCTTGAGCTGTAAACAAAGGTAAGAAAACTCAACTAAGAAAATAAACACTTGAATAATATGGATGAAGATGTGTTGAGCAATAGAGGACCTTCTCTGGTCTATGCATTATATTTATAAGAAATATATTTTATGTTCTATTTGAAAGAAATAGATAAAGGTAGACCTAGAGATTTTAGAACAATTGACTCATTTATGGAGGAATTTGTTGCTAGTAGCCTAGATGACAAAAATATATTATGTGAGTTATACTAATATGAGGTTTTATTGTTTCATGATGGAATATGGAACCCAAGTACATTTGTGGGAAACATTCAGTTGAGAGAATTCACATCCTTTATGCACCATCAAATAGAATGGAAAGTTGCATAACATTCCTTGGAATACGATGAGAAAAATTGTGGCTTGTGGGTTAGAGGGGAGAATAACAATACTAGAATAGTTCTTGGGATGCACTACTTATTGTTGGAGGCACCAAGATGGAGACCATTTTCTAATGAAACTCAACAAGAATCTATTTTGTATTTTGAAAACAAAATGAAGAACATAATATTAGAGACCTTATTGGCTTGTGGATATTAGTGGGATCATTTACCAGAGCGGTTAAAAGAAAGAGAACCATTTGCTTACCTAAATTTTAGTGAGGTTAAGAACAAAGTAGAGAGGTACATAACATGCATGAAAAGGTATGGTATTAACTGGATTGGCTTAAAATTCAATTTTCTATAATATGGTGCCTTGCACCCTAGTATCAACAATTGTACAAATGGAGAGCACATGAAGAGAACGAGTTTTGGTAGATTCTTGAGAGGAACAAGGGGTACTACTCAATGTATAATGCTAGTTATCCCTCTTACAATATAAACAATATCCATAAGACTCATGCATACATTTATTCCAATTCAAATTAATTATTGAGGTTTCCTAAGGTTGAGAAAAAACTTTAGTAGGGGGGAAATGATGAGTGTTTATTTTGGCATGATTACTACCATGTTTATCCTTTCTATTACATCCCTTTTTCCATTATTATTAACCATTTTATAAACATAGATGCTACATGTACTTGTTTATTTATAGTTTGGTATTTTAATGGATTTTGATTACGTATTAGGAGAATTTTATATTCTTTGTATCTAACTTTCATGTTTAAAGAGATGATACAAATAACACTAATAGATTATGTGAATCCAGACTTTGAGCTACAAGTTTCCAATGGTGTGGAACCACTACTACAGATCCAATGGGTTCTATCCAACTTGTTATGGGATTCCATTGATGTGGAAGCCTTACTAGAGATCCACATTCCAACAACATTATTCCTTGCCACCACATATCAAATTGCTGTAGAACCATGACCCCACTTCATTGTTGTGAAATCCATAGTAGCAATATGAATTATTTAAGTGTGTGATCTTGTTTTGGAATAGAATCTCGTTATGTTTAGTTAGTTGGAATATGTTGCCTACTTTGTAGGCTAGATACTTGGAAACCACTTTTGTAGATATTATCTCATTTTGTTTTCTGAGTGGCTTGAGAATATTTGATTCTCAAGAACACTACAATTAGTAACATTAATTACTCTTAAAATCAATTCTTATAAAAAGAATCATCAACAACTGTACAAAAGGGGGGGGGATACACAATTTGCTGCATATATTTTTGTTAATATACTTACGTTGTTTCATTGTTGGTTTATCCATGTTGGAATAAAACAGATTTAGTCTAAGTGTTGAGTTAACTTATTAGGTGATGACCTACTGACCTATTGTTCCCCACAGGTGCATAATTCTTCACTAAAATTCTGTTGCAGTTATGAAGTAGAACCACTCTCCAATCTTCACGCGCCAAATCTCCTTAACAGAGTTTTGGACTAACTTTGTTTATGACTCATAACTTCTGTGCTCCTATCTAGACGTTATTTCCTTGTGACCGAGTGATAAATCCTTGGGATTATATCCTTAAGCGCTTATGCCTTGTGCTTACTCCATGTGACTATGCATCAAAACCATGGATGCAGATGTTGGATACTAAACTTTCTCAAAATGATGTGAACTTACCCCTTTCTCTTCCTGATCCAGTGGATTAACTCGTGGGTATATTTAATCCCCATAATTAACATACATCATTGATCACACCTTTCAATGGATGATTGGATTTATATCGTCCACCAACCACTGACTATATTCCAAGATTCAACACTTAATTGTCTCAATCCGATATGAGATGGTTGCTATGTCACTTTCCACATGTTTACTTCTATGGCTGTACATGTATCACCTTTTGAATGACCGTATATGTTGGCTGACATGTGTTGGGATCAGACTGTCGAAGCACCTATGCTCACAACACTTTACATTTTCATCTGAAGTCTAAAAAAATATGGACCATTCATCCCGCTGATGATCAACGATCACGATCTCATCATCCATAAGTCTATGCCAAGGGTTCTGGACCATTGATATGGTGTACCTTTTTCAGATCCAATCTCCACCGTCAATTTCCCATTGAATGATACAATATTTTTTTCTCCTTTCCTTTAACCTGGTCGTACTTCCATAATGCCGATAAGGCTCTCCTCCATAGATCTGGTTCTATAATGAATGAAATGATTTATTTCCAACCACAGGGACATTGGATCGCCGGGCACCGGTTATTCACAACTTAACATTCATGAGTTTTATTCAGTTCAGTCAATTAACTATTGTGCAACACTATCTTCCACACAAATAATGACCATCGATTTCCCTAACAAATGAACGATCATTTTTAAAGTTTCATTGACCACCAGGGTATTCGATTTTGTTCGATGACTTACTCCTGATTTTTGATCACTCACAATGATCAATGATCAATGGTTGAGATTTAGTCTCATCATGGTCTCAATCTAATGCTCGTATTTACACCTTCACGATCCAATAGTTCATGACCTTCCTCAACACGTACAAGGGATTACTTTGTTTCAAGGGAAATTTTATCATGGATCCATTCCAACGAACCAAATTTGAACCTAGAACATGCAATCAACAACTCGACAGGATTCCTTTTTGAATGATGGGGAAATTAACTCAAATTCTTCTAACGATTCTTGACTCAATAAATCATCACAGGAAATAGGGAATGCCAATACCAATAGGCACATACCACAATGTTGTCTCTATTAATCATTTACATTGTACATGGGTTTCCCACAAAAACCCTCTCTGGCCACTATGGATTGATTTTACATTTGATTGGCCTCTAATTTATCCTTTCACAATCTCCCCACTATTGGCCTGATTTTCTTTCAATTTTCCACACCTCTCATGCTCACAGGATTAGAAATTAATACAAAAGGATTCTGAAACTACAATTTGTTTCAGATCCTAAAATCACTTGCACAAATCCCTAGGATCCTCTATATCCACTAAATCTTCATTTTAGATCCAAAATAGACTTAAGAGAGATACAACCAACCCTAATATCTCTCTAATTCCTCACAACTCTCGATAACTAACTCAATTACAATGCATTCCAAAACTAATACAAGATTTCTAGAATTCCTCCAAACATAGGAATTTTAAACATTTAAACAATTAAATTCAAATAAACTCAAGACCCCTAGGTCTAGTCAAACCAAGTTTATTTTGGATGAAGGATACTCCTACATCAAACTCCCAAGGAGTAAAAAGTGTTCATGATCTCATGATCATGAGTTCCATTAACCGAAGTCCTCTCGGATCGCAAACCTTATGCTACTGCTTACTTGCCTTGCTATCTTGCTGCATTGTTTCTTCTTGCAACTTTCCATTTTCTCCGCTGATGTAAATTTTCCTTGATTCAAGTTGTATTTTCTGAGACATCTTCACCATCAACATCCTCATTTCTCCAATATCCATGTCCATTCTATCCTCTATTTGGTATATACTGTTGTAAACTTTCTGCTGAGATTTGCTGTTGTTGTTGTTGATTGGCTGTTGCATGCCTTCTTCATATATCCATCTCAAATTATTTGATATATTCAACTCTTCTGTAGAAAACTAAATCATATCTTCAGGATTCTTACTCTCAATTATGCAATCTCCCTTGTCAATCCCTGGATTGATCAACCAGTCCTCAAGCATCTTTAGTTCTTCCTCAAAATCAATGAGTACTATATCAGAGTGTTGTCCTTTAAATTCTTCTTTATTTTCTACAACAATAAGCTTCCTTGATAAAAAGTGACTTAGGTACTGATCATCTTTATGAGACATTGTTGTCTCCTTCTTCTCTATGACATAATTTTGAATCTGTCTACCTTCTCTTTCTTTATCTTCTGCAAACATACAAAAAATGTCACATTAAAAAACATAAGGTTTGATAGCCTTGTTTTCTTCCTCTGTTAGCACATTATTATGCTGATCTTCACCATCATCTTCTTCAAGGATATATCCTTTCTCTGGTTCACAAAAGTGAATTCTTTCCTCTATCAGTGACCTCTATCTGAACTCAACTCCTCTGAGTTTCTTTTTCTTCAGCAAAGAACTCAACCTATGCTTCAATATATTCAAGATTTTCCCTAGCTTCCTTGCAAACAATTGCATCATAGGCCACTTGATTCTCTTTCTTACATTCCATCCTTGTCTTTGGTTTTCCTCTATCTTCCTCTATATCATTTGTCCAATGTAACTGAGTTGTACTCTTAACTCATCCATTTCTTTGTCAATCTCCTCTTGACTCATCCTCTTTATGCCATTTTCCTTGGCATTCTCCTTTCCTCTACTGTGTATTCTTCCAGAACCTTCATAATGACCATCGATAGTTATTTTCATATAATCTCATGTGAACTTATCCTAGTCCACTATGAGTTGCATCAAGCCCTTCTCTATAGAAAATCTCTTATACCTGCTACCTAATACCAACTCAATCTTCTCTCTTGAGCTTGACCTCTTGGTATCCATTGGTTTTATCTCCTAGAACCGTCTGAGCATCTCTATACTCCTCTTTGGATTCTGCACTTTGGCTCACTTTATTTAGATAACTCTGATTTGTCCTCTACACTTCCAATATCAGTTGGAAGTAATTACAACATTTGTTGCTGCAAGGTTGTACTACAAATTCTTCACTTGAGAGCTCTACTTGCCCTCTGTCATAACCCTATTGGTTGTAACGCTGCTACCACTCCTTCTCTACTACCTGAAAATAAAAATCTTCATAACCATAGTTAATTTTAAAATACCAACCATCACCTGTAAGATCTATCCATGAGATATTATCCTCCACATTTAATAAAATTGAATGGAGAACTGCCTGTCACAATTCCTCTGCAATTTCTAATGTACTATGTAGATGCTCCCTTTGAATCATATAATATTCCACTAACTACAATCTATAATCTACAAGTTCTCTGCTGAATTTATCCTTTACTCTGTACCCCTTATAGAGTTCCAAAGAGCATTTACTAGCTCTAATACAAAAAATGATGACCTTCCGGAAAAATTATTCATTAAAATTCTTCTACAGTTCTGAAGGAGAACTACTCTCCAATCTTCACACGACCAAATATCCTTAACATATTTTGGACTATCTCTGTTTACACCTCAGAACTTTCATGCTCCTATCTAGGTGCTATTTCCTTGTGACTAAGTCCTAAATTCTCGAGCTTATATCCTTAAGCGCTTATGCCTTGTGCTAAATCCATACAAATATGCATTGATACCATGGGCATGGATGTTGGATATCTGAATTTCCCAAAACGACGTGAACTTACCACTTTCTCATCCTGATCCGATGGATTAACTCATGGGTATATTTAATCCCTGTGATCAACATATGTCGTTAATCACACCTTCCAATGGGTGACTGGATATATATCTGTTGGAGTTACTTCAAACACACCTAGGATTTATTTTTCCTAAGGTTTTTCCTTGTTTATTAGTCATAATTATTCATTATCCAGTCTCCTTTATTTTAGGAGAGAATATTCCACCTGGAGAATATTCTCTTTTAGTTGACACTTCAGTTTGACTAGTTGAGTTGAGTTTAGATGCTACATTAGTTTTGTCACCATGCAACATTGGGATCATCACCATGATAATGCACACTTGCCTTGGGATCATCACCAGACTGGTGCATTACCCTTGATTCCCTGATCTAATCCTCACTACTCTGTTCAGTTAGTTAACTGAAGACTAGTTGACTAGTTAACTCAACTAGGTGGTAGTTCACTCCTGTAACTGCCTAAGAGACTAGACTAGGTGGAATTTCACTCCAGTAATTGTTGGTGTGTGTCCATATCACTCTAGACAACCACTATGGTGCATTGGTTCTCCCCCAATGCACACTCATTGAGTTATACAAAGTATATAATGTGTAAATTATTCATTATTCATAACGGTTAATGATAATTCTTATATTCTTTCTCTCCTTCTTCTTCTTTGTCAATTTCTCTCTGCAAATGTGTGTAGTATTTTCTATCTAGATATATTATGTGCAGGTTCAATATATTTACATGGTATTAGAGCTGACCGATTTCTAAGCAAAATATACACCAATTTGTTTTTGCAGGTACAAAAGATTGAAGACAACAGAAAGATGGATTTCCAAAAAGAATTCATTCTTACACCTTACAACTCTTTTTCATGGAAGGAGAAAATATTCATACATATCTGAACCAGAGGGTTGTACAGGTTAACCTTGAATATAAATACATAACCGACATCAACCATAGAAAAATCCAAGTACTTAAATCGCATGGATGCGGCAGTCGGAACAATTTGCAGTCTTATTTCTCCTGATATCCTTTTTCACATATCTTCCTATAAGACTCCCAATGAATCCTGGAAAACCTTGGAAGGGATCTTTGGAAAACAAGATGATATGAGGGGACACATGCTGGACGTGGAACTTCTCACATTGGATCCAAAAAGCTTCGACAATATCCAATATTTATTTGCAAAATTCAAGGATTTACTGTTGCAACTCAAAGCTTGTGGGGTTGATAAATCGAAGGAGGAGAAACAAATGGTTCTCACCATTCTCTCCAAGATTGGTCCTAAATTCTCTGTATTCATATCCACATTCCATTTTTTCAAATTCACCTCTGGAGCCACCTGGAAGATGCCTTCGCTTGAGGAATTTATCGAATCCCTGACACAAGAGCAAACCAAGCTCATCAACATTGGCACAATCAAAGTCCCAAGTGAGAATGCACTCACTATGCAATATGGAAGCATCAAATATCAGAAATATAAATATAAATATAAACATAAAGCTCATGCACATTCGAAGAAGGAAGGGTACACAAAACCCTTCATCGATGCCTCCGGATCCAAAGGGGAAAAGGGAAGAAAAGGGGATAAATGCACGTACTGTCACAAAGGATTCCATCCAGAATCCACATGCATGCAAAATAAAATAGATCTAATGTCTAAAATACTTTGGAAAAACAACCTTGGAGATCACATCCTTGAGGGTGCCAAGAAGAAGAAACCAAAATATCTGAATCCCAAGAAAGGCAATTCTAGCCATGCCTTGATTGCCATCAACTCCTCTCCCGATGCTTGGATCATAGATTCAGGAGCATCACATCACATGGCAGCATCAAAAGAAATATATTCTTCATTGGATTCATGCAAAGGTCCTCCTATTTTGATGGGGGACAACTCTTCAGTAGAAGTCACCGACAAAGGAAGGATTGAACTCAACAACGAAATCTTCGAGAATGTGTTGCACTTTCCCAAAATTTCCGTCAACCTTCTCTTTATGTATCAGATGGAGAATTCCAAGACTGGAAATAAATTCATATTTAAACCAAATTCCATGGATATCTATGACATGGAAACCAACTCTAGGGTTGCTACTGGTGAGGTAAATCATTAGTCTAGATTGTATACTTTTTCTGAATTCATTGAACCTGATTCTGCTTTACTGCATACTCATGATGATGAAATTAGTAGGATATGGTACGAAAGGTTTGGACATTTGAATTTTAGATACATGCAACAACTTAGCAAGAAAATATTGGTTAATGGTCTACCAGACATCCATTTCTCCAAGGGAGTATGTGGGGGATGCGTTCTCGAAAAACACCCTAAAGAGAAATTCGATAAAGGAAAGTCTCAGCGAGCTTCCACACCTTTATATCTGATCCAAAATGACCTTATGGGTCCTTTTCCGCATCCATCCATCAAAAAAGTGAGGTTTTTTCTCATTTTTTTTTGATGATTTATCACATTTTTCATGGATCTACTTTCTCATGAAAAAATCCGAGGTCTTTCAACACCTCAAATATTTCAAAGCCTTGGTTGAGAGACAGTCCAGAAAGAAGATCAAAGTCCTCCGAACTGATAATGGGGGAGAGTATGTAAATCATGAGATCCATAATATTTTCCATGAGGTAGGGATCCAGTTGTAGCACAAAGTTCTCTATACTCCACAACAAAACATAGTTACTGAGTGGAAAAATAGATATCTAAAGGAGATGGCATCTTGCATGTTGCATGCAAAGTCACTACCACATAGACTATGGGTCGAAGCACTTAATTGTGCAACATACATCCAAAAAATATCTCCCCATAGATCTGTTAAGGATAAGACCCCCTATGAGGCTTGGAGTGGCCTCAAGTTGGAAGTGACCCACTTTCACATTTTTGGTTCATGTGCATGGGCCCAGATTCCATCTGAAAAGAGGAAGGCACTTGATCCACATAGCACCGAGTGTATTTTTGTTGGATACCCTGAAGGTGTGATGGGATATAGGATTATTGATCTTTCCTCGGATTAGATCATCATTGAGAGAAGTGTCCAATTCGAGGAAAGTGTCTCATATGCACCTCAACAACTACATGCAGAAACCTTCATGCTTCCACCTGTCCGAGATGATGAGCATGCACATGCTGACTCTTCTTCAGATGAGAGTTATGATTCAAAGGACTCAGATGATTAAGATTTAGAGTCAGTACAATTAGATGCATATTTAGAGCATCCAGATGCATTTGCAGAGCCAGAGGAGAGACCTAAGTGGGCACATAATACTCTTTAGGATGTAGGGGATCTCATCGATGATCCAACCGATACTAGAAGGACTTGATATGATTTCGAGGAGCCTCCTATTGCACTCATTGCCATTGAACCATTTTCCTCCAGGCATATTTTCTTAGTTCAGTCTTCAGATCCATAGTTTTATGGCGAGGTTGCTGGAAATCCCTTTTGGGAATCCACCATGTAGGATGAGTACAACTCCCTCCTCAAGAACCAGACTTGGTATCTAGTTCTCCTTCCTTCTGGGAGAAAACTTGTTATATGCTGAGGGGTCTACATGACCAAGAGTGTAGTGGATGGACATATTAGGAGATACAAATCCAGGCTTGTTGCCAAAGGCTTTCAATACGTGCATGGTTTTGACTATGATGAGACCTTCACTCCAATAGCGAAGATGGATTCCATATGATTGGCACTTGCCATTACAACAACCAAGGGATGGGAAGTCCATCAGATGGACATGAAGAATGCATTTCTTCATGGTGATCTATTTGGGGAGATCTATATGGAGTAGCCTAAGGGATTTATGCAGGAATCATCTTTGGTTTGTCAACTGAAGAAGTCTCTTTATGGCCTCAAGCAGGCTCCGAGGGCATGGTATGCCAAGATGGACTCCTACCTGTTGTCATAGAACTTTGTACCTTGTAAATCAATCCCAAATGTCTACATGCTCAGGACGACTGATTCACTTCTACTTTTAGTTCTGTATGTTGATGATTTGCTGATTACCGGTACCTCAACTTCAACGATTGCTGCAGTCAAGAGGATTATGCATGACATGTTTTTGATGACAGACATGGGTCCGCTACACTTATTCCTTGGACTCGAGATCATTCATGATGCTTCACTCATCAAACTGTCTCAGGCCAAGTATGCATGAGATCTCCTTGAGAGATTTCACATGATAGACTGCAAGTCTGCTCTGACTCCTTTCCTATCAAGATTCAAATTTGAGGATGGCAGGGAGACTCCACTGGTTGACAACACACTGTATATACAACTAGCGGGTAGATTTTTGTATCTCACACACTCCAGACCTGACCTCTCCTATGTAGTTGGCGTAGTTTCTAGGTTCATGCAGGAGCCGCATGAGCTACATTGGAAGGCTACAAAGCGTATCCTTCAATACGTACAAGGCACCATCACCTTTGGGATTCATTATGCAACAGAATCTACATTAGATCTCATAGAGTTTACTAATTCCGACTGGGCTGGAAATAGCACCGATTGCAAGTCCACATCTGGTTACTCACTTAGTCTTGGTTCTGGGCCTATCTGCTAGTCAAGAAAGAAGCAAGCTACCATTGCTCTATATTCAGCCGAGGAAGAGTATAGAGGGCTAGTTAACATAACAATTCAGGCTATGTGGCTACAACATTTTCTCACTGAGTTGGACATTCAGTTTCGTTGACCGATCGTCATCTGGTGTGATAACCAGAACACTTTGAAGTTCTACAGAGATCCAGTTCATAGGCAGCGAATGAAGCACATCGAGATCCACATGCACTACATATGGGACTTAGTACATGAGGGTATCATCGTCCTATAGTTCTATCCTTCAACATAACATACAACATACGTCTTCACCAAGACCTTCACTGAGTAGAAGTTCCATTCTCTACGAAGTCATCTTGGAGTGAAGGACACAATTGCCTAGCAACTGTAGTTCTTCTTTTTACATACATTGTACCTTGAGGGTGTTTTTTCCCATGATATTTTCTATCTTTCCTCACTTTATTTCAGTGTATCTTTTGTATTTGGGTACCTAATATGGCCTCATTGCCGGGACCCATTCTTTATTTTCACCATAGTGATGTTCAGGGGGGGTGTTGTAGTTACTTCACACACACCTAGGATTTATTTTTCCTAAGGTTTTTCCTTATTTATTATTCATAATCAGTCATTATCCAGTCTGTTATATTTTAGGGGAGAATATTCCACCTGGAGAATATTCTCTTTCAGTTGACACTTTAGTTTGACTATTTGAGTTGATTTTAGATGTTGCATTGGTTTTGTCGCCATGCAACATTGGGATCATCACCATGATAATGCACACTTGCCTTGGGATCATCACCAGACTAGCACATTACCCTTGATTCCTTGATCTACTCCTCACTACTCTCTTTTTAGTTAGTTAACTGAAGACTAGTTGACTAGTTAACTTAGCTAGGTGGCAGTTCACTCCCGTAATTGCCTGAGAGACTAGAATAGGTGGCAGTTCACTCTCGTAACTGCCGGTATGTGTCTAGATCACTCTAGACCACCACTATGGTGCATTGGTTTTCCACCAGTGTAGACTCATTGAGTTATACATAGTATATCATGTATAAATTATTCATTATTCATAACAGTTAATGAGAATTATTCTATTGTTTCTCTCCTTCTTCTTTCTCAATTTCTCTCTGCAAATGTGTGTAGTATTTTCTAGCTAGATCTATTCTGTGTAGGTTCAACACATTTACAATATCATCCATTGGCCACTGGATTTATTCCATGATTCAACACTTAATTGTCCTGATTCGATATGATGTGGATGCTACGTCACTCTCCACGTGTCACCTCTTGTGGTTGTACATGTGTCTCCTTCTGAATGGACGCATACATTGGCGGACATGTGTCAGGATCAGACTGTCAAAGCACCTACGCTCACAACACTTTACATTTTTTTTCGAAGTCCGAAGTTGAAAAAAATATGGACCATTGATCTTGCTGATGATCAACGGTCACGATCTCATCATCCATAAGTCTATGCCAAGGGTTCTATATCATCGATCTGGTGGAACTTTTCCAAATCTAATCTCCAGCATCGATTTCCCATTGAATGATACAAGGGTTCATTCACATTTCCTTTAACCTAATTGTACTTCCATACTTTCTATAAGGCTATCCTTCATATATCTAGTTCTATAATGAACGACATGATTCATTTCCACCCACTGGGCTATTAGATCACCGGGCACCAGGCATTCACAAATTAACACTCGTGAGTTTTCTCTAGTTCGGTCAATTAACTATTGTGCAACTCTATCTTCCATGGGACTGATGACCATCGATTTCCCTGATGAATGAATGATCATATTTTAAGTTTCATCAGCCACCGGGGTATTCGATTTTGTCCGATGACTTTCTCCTGATCGTTGATCTCTCCCGATGATCAATGATCAATGGTTGATATTTAGTATTGTCATGATATCGATCTAAAGCTTGGATTTACACCTTCAAAATAAAAAAATTCATGATAATCCTCAACACATACAAGGGATTACTCTATTCCAAGGGAAATTTTATCCCGAAGCCCTTCCAGAGAGCCAAATTTGAACCTAGAACCTAAAATCAACAACAATTTGAAAAAATTCATTTTTGACTAATGGGGAAATTAACTCAAAGTCTGCTAATGATTCTTAACTAAATAAATTGTCACAGAAAATATTAAATTCAAATACCAATAGGCACATAACACGGTGTTGTCTCTATTAATCATTTACACTGCACATGTGTTTCCAACATAAACCCTCTCTTGTTACTATGGATTGATTTTACATTTGATTGGCCTGTAATTTGGCCTTTCACAGTCTCTCCCACTATTGGCTTGATTTTCTTTCAATTGGCCACACTGATCCAGGTGGATATCGGTCACCATCCACCTTTTCCAACTGGCTCAAAACAATTTTCTGGCTATTTTGGTAATTTACTATTTTTGGCAGTTTTTCAGGTCCTAAACTTTCAGAGCTGTTTTGAGGCCCTAAACGACGTTTTTTGGGAAAACAGGGAGCAACATGGAAGTTCCTTTGATGTTGTTCACACAAAAATTGTATTCCTAGGATATATATTTCTAACGAGGTATCGAGTGCCCCAAACAAAGATCGTACGCAAAAGTTATGCCCCTGGGAAGTTGATGTATCAACTACCTCGATCGGGGCCCACAAACCTTTTGGTTTTTCATCTTCTGGGTTTAGGGTTTTGGATTTTCCTTATGTTAAAAATGCCTTTAGAGCCTCATTTTAATAATCATATTCCTGTGAATGAGCACAACCATCACATCTCTTCTTAGAGATAAGTCACCACCATTCCAACAAGCTTGTTTTCCACTGCATTTTACAGTTTCACCTTATTTCCTTATTGAATAGAAAACCAATTTTACTGTATCTTTGTTATTTTGTGTTAAGCACCTGTTAATAATCTATAGTCATTTCGTTCTGCTCATAAAATTTAGATCAGTGGTATCAAAGAAGGCTTCTCTTGATCGTTTTTTAGTGCATGTCACCGACAAGGACCAAGTAGAGAAAGTTGGGTCTCGAGCTTGTCTCTATTGAAGAACACCTCTCTTGTATGCCCAAGAAAACATCCATGGCGAAAGAAAAGAAAAACAATGGATAAAACGATCCTATCAATCTATTTCTTGAGCAAGCTCTCACGTGACAGAGGAATGAAATGATGGAGAATTTTTCCCACATCCTTCAATGCCTGCCAATAGCAACATGCACATCTTTATCAAACAACCACTTTGGAGGCACCTCGCCTTTAAAGGTACAAGTTAATTTTGATATTCTTGTATTTTAAGGACAGATAGATGCATAAGCCCTAGAAAAATGGTTAAACCTGCTAGAAGGTTATTTCTCTGTTCACAATTTTTCTGATAGAGAAAAGATCACCTTTGCACTCCTTAAAGCTCTTTGCGATGTCAAACATTGGTGGGAAACTTACTGGGAGAAGAGTTCCACAGAGGATTTTGGAATATATGGGGCTGAGACCACTTGGGATTTTTTTGTGGATGCGGTGAAGGAACAATATTACCTTGTTGGCAACTATGAGGACCAATACATGAGATGGACCACACTGCGGTAAGAGAGGGCCCAAGAAGTTCCCGAGTTCACCAATACCTTCCATACCTTGCGCACCAAGCTGGGTATCAAAGACTCTGAGCAACATCTGGTTCTGAAATACCGCGGGGCTCTACACAGATACATCCAAATTAAAATGGATTTTCTAGACATCTCATCACTCATTTCTGCTTATCGATATGCTGTTAAAATCGAGAAGAAGTTTAAACACCAGAAAAAATGGTATTTCAGATATGCAAATATGCAACAACCAAAGTATGAGAAATAGGGCCCTAACAAACAACTTCTTAAAAACTAGTCTAAGCCATAGGAAAAGAAGGGTCACAGGAAGACAAAGAAGGACACCAAAAAATGGTGCGTTTTCCACAAAATCCCTTGGCACAACACCAAGGAATGTTTCTCAAAACAATCATTGGTAGTCGAGATCAAAGACAAGGAGCCGAACCCTGATTCAAAATATGATTTTGAAAATACTGGTAAAAGACAGATCATCGATGCAGACCCCACTGCTATTGTCGTGACCGTAACAATTCAACCAGAAGAACCAACAGATCCTGAAGATGGGGAGTTCGTTTTTCATTCAAAGATGTGGGTGAAGGGGACCCCGTTGCATTTTATTGTTGATAGCAGAAGCCAGAAGAACCTCATCTCCACAAAGGTCGTCAAATAGTTGAGATTGTTGACAACACCACACCCACAACCATACAACATCAGGTGTCTTCTCCAAGGACAAGATCTTCATGTCAACCAGCAGTGTCGATTTTCATACAACATCCAACCCTTCAAGGATGAGGTATTATGTGATGTTGCCCCACTGGATGTCTGTGATGTTCTCTTGGGCCAACCATATATGTGGAGACACCATGTTGTTTATGAGTCTCAACCCCCTAGTGTCATTGTTTCTCTGCGGGGTCATCTCTACAGAATACTAGAGGTAGCTCCGACTAGTGTTCCACCTAAACAGTGTCGCAAGGTAGTATCTCATACGACAAAATTCAACTTCTTCACAATTTGTTCAAAAGGGGAACAAAAGGACACTGCAACCACTATAGCCTCACCTCAAGCACCTTCTATCCAACAAAAGCAGGTCTTCAAGGTTGCAACAAAGTGCAAAGATTCCTTCTACACACCATCCTCTCATGTAGCTCAACTTGTGGAAAAACCTCAACCTCAACAGGTTCATGACATACTTCCACAAACTGAGCAGCGCGACGTCTCCAACAAGGCAAGCAACTCACCAAGATTTAGATTCAACAAACACTTTTTCCTCTCCCCTGAGCACTCAATGCAATGGAGACCATTTCTTCCTAAGGAGGGAGGATTGATCCAAGTGGATATTGGTGGCCACCCACCTTTTCCAACTGGCTCAAAATAGTTTTATGGCAATTTTGGTAATTTACTATTTTTAGCAGTTTTTCAGGTCCTAAATTTCCGTGTTAATGTTTATGCCAATATTATAGTTCTTTGCATTTCATTAGATAAGAGAATAATAAGAACAAGATCACTGAGAAATACACATTCACAAGAGACAAAACATTTATCCTGGGAAACCCTCTAGGGGAAGAAAACCAAGCAAAAACTTCCTTATCATAAATAGCTTATACAATGTTCAAGAGATAAATCAAACCAATAGATAAAGTCCTCCCCAAGAGATGCGCCACTCTTCTTCTCCTCTCTCCAACTGGTAATTTTAGCTTTCCTCATAAGATATTGAGCAAATGAGTTGTGTGTTAGAAGTGAGGCACTAGCCTCTTATTTATATCAAACTGGCATGTGTGAAAGGTCACAATCTGGCAGGGCCGACCTCTCACTCTGGGTGGGTAAACCCACCTTTAATTAATTATGGGTCTTCGATTATAATTGTTGGGGCTGACTTCTTATTCTGCACTTTGTAATTGTCCGATGACCAATCCGCAAAAGGGGATTTGGTCCTTATACAATTACCGACATGATTAATCCTCAATGGGGATTAATCCAATAACAATAATAATAATAATGACATGATTAATTCACAATGGGGATTTAATCCAATAATAAAATAATAATGAGAATGCTCTTCGTAGTTACATTATTTCAACACTCCCCCTTAACAAGAAGGGTATTCTTCATCAGCATCAAGCGAGAGAGGTCTGCATCATCAGTGGCATCTGGAGGACAATATCGTCAATATCATCTTGAAACATTGTCTAGCACATTTACGAGTC
>ML785550.1:446852-496079 GCA_009831015.1 Picea engelmannii
CATATTAGAATAATCACACCTGGGTTGCATCATTCCTCTGAATGTGTTGGATCTTGAGATCCTTCTGGATCTATGGCAAAAGATCCCTTCTCCTGCAAATACTCTTTAGGGTTTAACCATTAACCATATGTGAGTACACACCTTGGATATCATTTGTAGGTAGTGGCTCCATCTGGTAGAAACGATAATCATTACCAAAAACTTCAAGAGTGATTGCAACTGGTTCTATGGCTGCAATTGCAACAGGTACTGCAACTGCAATTGGTTCTGAGACCGCAACTACAACTTAGGGTTTTATGAGGAAACCCTAATTTTTCAAACTTCAAATTTTGAAATTCTGATCTAGGGGATAGGTGCGCTGAGCTGAGGCGAGTTAGCTGGTGCAGTCGGAATTTCAAAAAACCAACTTTTACCCCTTCAAATCTGATCTGCAGATTTCTGAACTAGTGCTTCTGGTTTTCTGGTACTTCTGGTTTTCTGGTACTTTGTGAAACTAGGGTTTCACTTTTAGGGAGATCTAACCATTGAAAAGGTGCGCTCTAAGTGCCAAAATGATCCTTGGGGGAGGGCACAACTTTCTAGCAGGTTAGGGAGCTGAAAATACTCACTTTTGCAAAACCCTAATTTTTGGGTACGGTAACAGTGACGTTTTTCCTCTTGCAAATTGTGCTTCCTTCAGGTTGGCTCTGATTCCATGTTAATGTTTATGCCATTATTATAGTTCTTTGTATTTCATTAGATAAGAGCATAATAAGAACAAGATCACTGAGAAATACACATTCACAAGAGACACAACATTTATCTTGGGAAACCCTCTAGGGGAAGAAAACCCAGCAAAAACTTCCTTAACATAAATAGCTTATACAATGTTCAAGAGATAACTCAAACCAATACAGAAAGTCCTCCCCAAGAGATGCACCACTCTTCTTCTCCTCTCTCCAACTGGTAATTGGAGCTTGCCTCATAAGATAATGAGCAAGTGAGTTGTGTGTTGCTACAAAACTTTGAGTGTGTTAAGATATTTATAGATCACTTCCATTACAATATTTTTTTCAATTGAAATAGTTTATTTTCTTGCAATTTCACTTTACCATTTCATATGCGTATAGATAAAATCTTTTTGTTCTATATTTTAGTACTCTATTTTTTATAACTATAATTGGATTTTTGATCTAGAGTAGGACAACATGAAGTTACTCAACATTTAATTAATTTCTTAAGCTTGCAAATATCTTTCACAATGATTTGCAAGAATATAGAACTAGGTTGATAATTAAATGTACTAAGCCATCCAAGATATTTGTTCAGAATTAATAAAGTATTTAGGTAGCTTGTCACATTCGACATATAATTAGTATTCTAGAGATAATGCATTTGAGAAAACTTAGAACCAATTAATATCACTTCACAATTCATCTTGTGACACACTCATTCCACATGAGGATACTCTTTAAAATTTACATATCCTTCTAAGTCATAGAACTATTATGCACTAGCCTTTTATTCTTGACTTAAGGTGAAATATCATATAATACAATTCGACTAGGAGGGCATTGTCAAATTAATCTCTCCTATTGAATTCTTATCACACTCCTACACAAGCATAAGAACATTTAGCCCTTTCAATTAAGCCCAATAGACATTCCGTAAAGTTTCCCAATTTTGATATAACTAAAGAATCAAATTAAAAAATCATTAACAAGGTGTTAATCACAACTTAAGGTTGGAAGGTTGATTCACATTCATGTGCATGTTATTAATTCCACATTAAGGATTCCATACATAGGAAATGAGACACACTATCCTTGCTTTTATCCCATTATAGATACTTATGTACTAATGAGTATTGAATGCTTTATCAACTCATTAGACACTATAAATCATTAAGATAACTTCCATTCATAAACTACCTAGAGTGATTATAAAACTTCTACATGGTTCAATTCTAATATGGTTAATTCATTCCTTCAAATATGTAGCAAAAGTATATTAAAAGGAACAAAAAACTGGTTGAGATATTTTATCAAACATATTGTGTGCAACCTCCTACAACATATTGCTAAGGCCTTTCAACAACACAAGAATTTTTAAGTGGTTTGGAGAGATTTACATTGAATTCTCACTTGTACATGAGGTCAACACCAAATGTCATCAATTTCTTCCTTAGAAATACAATTAACAATCAATTAGTTCTTATCAAAACCCAACCCTAAGTGTACTTGGGACAAAACCAAAGAAGAAATGTAGATAAATGGGAAGTACATTATGCACAAACCATCAAACCTAGAAATTTAATTACATTCTCAACCCATTTTCCAAACATAAACCTAAAATGATGGCCTACAAGATCTAATTGCGGTCGACTCTTCTATAGGCCACAAACACATCCTATATCAAGGATTTTTCAAGGTAGATTTGAATTTTTTTTTCTCATTTATGTTAAATTTTTTTCCAGACCCTTCTATTGTATATTGGTAACTTAATGCATGTTTTTCCTAGTCAATTTCATCAAAGAACAAAGAAACTCATAGCTAAACTACAAGAATTTGAAAATATGTAATAGAAAGATAATAATAATTTTCTAAAATAAAATTTCATTAATATTTAGGTTGCTCCACCACCAACAATATCCTAAACAAAACTCATTCACATAACATCTTCTTACAAATTCATTGTCAAGATGTGAAAGAATTAGTTACTCTAGACAACGTGTTCTTCATAAACTTAATATGCATTCTCAATCTAGTATTCTAGAACCATTTAATTTAATAGAGGACATCAAATATTCTAGGAACAAAATTTCATTGCACTTCTTGTTTGGTAGTAGAGAAAGATAAATATGATTACCCATATGGCCATCTTACTCTTCCATAGGCAATTCATTGTTATGGAAGCATGGGTGATTGGTACTAGACCAAATACCTCTTCTCACAAAGAACATACCTACCCATATGTCTTTCTAGGTGTTTTTTTTGCAATTATTGTAGGCTATGAGCACACATTGTTTTATCCATCATTGCTTCATCAATCGACCTAGTATTGTAGATGAAAAACCAACATGATTCTAGATTTCACGCAGACACATACACCCAATACATTATCATTTAATTCATTCACCATTTTAAATTTTGCAAAATAAATAAGCTTGCAATTTCAATTACACGAGATAACCAAATGTACCATTATACTCGCTCAGAAATTCTAGTTGCAAGATGAAATCTCCAACCTTCAAACTCCTTGACTTTTCCATCTCAATGGGTTCCAACTAGTTTTTCACTTCGAATTACTCAATGAAAACTTCTTCCCATGAATTAATCTTCAAGTTCTGGGGGCTCACAACTAGAAGCTTGCCTAAAATTTAGATGCAAAATATGTTTCAATGGTGGATTCTTCACAATTGACTTATTAGTAAATCAACAAAATCTCGAATAAGGGAACTCTTACAACAATGGACACACCTAACATTCATATTCAACTAATTCATAGTAACTTGACTATCTCCAAATTTTAACCAAATTTTAACAACATATCCCCATAATTCTTACCTTCCCCAAAATCATGGAGTTCCCCTGAATTTATAGGCTCAAGGTGAATACCACCTAGCCTCGTGAATTTTTTTTTTTTCTTTAATTCCAAAATAATCAAATATTAAGCACGTATATGTCACTCTCTCTAATTTTTCATTTCTTTGTAATTTTAAATATAGGGTTATTCATCACCTTATGTGTCATCTTTAAAAATTTTCCATTGTTTTTTATTTTTATTTTTTATAATTTGAATATTTTCCCTATTATAATAAAATACTAATATTTCAAGTGCTTCCCTCAAGTGTGTAGTTTTCTTAAAAACTAATACCACCATGGGGTTACCTTGGTTTAACCTAAAATTTAAGAGGTGTAATTGTTGGGGAGTAAGTATTTTTCTACACCTATTCCCATAGCTTAAGTACTCATCCCACATATTCTACAAAGAGAGGCTCCTTGCTTCTATCAAGAGTTCCTTGTCATGTCCCACAGTCATGTGTTGGCAATTTGGAAAGGTCTCACTCTATGACTTGTACACACATGATATCAAATGGATCAAAGTATAACATATCACAATCAAATACCTATCATATGTTACCATCAACAATGGATCTTCTCATTAAGTTCCTCATGCTTTTAGAAGTGGACTTCTACAGTCACTCAATGTTTAGTCTTAACAATAAACAAGTCTAGCTTCTATGTGATAGTAAAACTTGCTAAAAAAAAAGTAGTACTTTTGTGTCATCATATGAACATGTTCTAAAATACAAATATAGAACCATGAATCATTAACCATATAATTATCCTATAATCAACATGATGTATCCACTATTCAATTCACAAACAATAATACAATTTCATCTCATCTACAAAGAATATATTGCGCATCGTGCATACTGATAAAGAATTTATACCATGTCCAAATAAATACATCGGAATCATGCATGTCCAATTAATATATACATAACACATCAAAACAAACCAGAAGATCCCTCTTGATTGGATACAAAACATAGTTATGCAAGATGGAGAATTACATGAATGAAACATATGAGATCAAACTTGTGCAATTTAAAGGAAATGGATAAGGGAAAATTTTATGGGCTATATATCGCCCATGGGATAATTTTCCATGTTTTTTCAAAAAACGATTCATCGATTTCTATTTTTTCTAAAAGTGATTCACCCAAATTCTATAGATTATAATTATTTTACCTTAAAAATAGCTCAAATTTTATAGAAAATAGATAAAATACTTAGAAATTTGAATATTTTTATAAAAATATCGCCAAACATTTTGTAGTTTGCATATTAAGGATTAATAATATTAGCCAAGGTTTCTACATTCTGAGATAAATTTCCATCCTTAAAATTATCCCTGATTTAATGGGTGAGGTGAGATGGAAAAGAAAAAATGAAGGTGCTCTGTTGGCAAGTAGATTAAATGCTAGCATCATCTAGCCTTCATCAAACTGCCAACAATTAGCTTTAACATGCAACTATTACCATGATTTCTAGGACTATGCAAGACATGAAATCTGGGCAACATTAATATCATTTCCATTTTCAAACATTTCTTTCCTTCATATTTATTCTAATGTTATATCATACAACTACCAATGAATCAACTTGGTTAATTAAATATGTATCTAAACAATATAATGCATTTATGTTAGTATATAAGTCCCAAGTCATGTAGTGATTCATTCATCACCATAATAAATAGAACATATATACACCACATATATCATGCACATGTTTCATAACCAATACCTAGACAACAATAATATAGCCCCTACCATTCTCTCTAGCATATGTAAGCATATTCATATCATGAATAACATGCATGCTCACTAGTATTGCACTATGATTTCATATAATCTATATATCATGTGCATGCAATTAAATAATTCTACAGGTGCACACACATGTGTGTGTGCACGCACACACACACACACACACACACACAACTTCAATAGTGTTGGGAAAATAACCAAAGCATAATGCATATAGCTCTAACCGTTCCAAGCATACATACATAACTTCCAACCATATTGGCAAATAATTTCCCATCAAAGAAGTGTAAGCACTACTTCATACTAAAAAATATAATAACCATCAACAACATTGCATACATAAAGAGTAGGGTTTGAATTTTATAAAGATAATGTAATGATATTCTGGAAAACATTTAGATTAAAGATTTGAAAGGTTGGGACTATATGTCAGATTAAACATATAACATTGCAACAAAACCCCATCGTGGCCTCCAATTATTCTATCTAGATAAGAATGATGCCATGATACTAAACATGATATAATACTAGAGATGCAAATAGGACCACTAATCAAATAAACATCACAAATTCCATTAATCCATCATCAAATATACCATGAGTTAAAAAACCCACTGTGTGTGCATCATACATTCCTAGTAGGAGATGGAAATGGTAACTTTCCAAGTGATATAGGGATAGTTTTGAGAAACTATTAAGTCAAAATGAGAGGAAGGACCCTCATGATTCATATGTATTGCAATGGGTATCCTATGTAATCATTGGGTTGACTCACTTCCCATATAACACCAAAAGAAGGTGCGAAGGGCTTGGCCCATTGATTGTGCAAATCAATAGACCATGGTTCAAATAAAAAAAAAATCCAAAGGATATTTTAACATATACATAGGATAATATAGGCCCACCGAGGTTTCTCCATATTATCAAAAGGTATGCACCAAACAACATGGCCACAAGTCTATATAAATATATGCTTTCCAAGATTGTTATCATTGCACAAATATAAAGGTGGGCATGCAAGGAATCAATGAATCAAGCCAATGATATCCTCCTGGATCAATCCCCTCATAGGAAGCAATGGTATCCATTGTGTTAACTTCCCTCATCATATGGAGAAACTTCTACTGAATTTGGATCTGGGTGAGACACTTGCCTTGGTGAAGAAGCTGCCCTACTTTGACAACCCTATATAAATGTATGTTCTATTGGAGGGTTCCTTTCATCTGTATATCCATGATTCAATCAACTATAGCCTACTCAAGGAAGTCAAAGTTGAGTTATGTAGGGGCCAAGTGCTTATTTACCTCCGAGGTGTCCAATATTGATGGAAAATATGGATGAAGGAGCTCCACATCAAAGACTGGATGCATACCAAGGAATGGGGGGATACTTAATTCAAAATAATTTTCACCTACAACCTTGGTGATTGTGTAAGGCCCATATCGAAGTGGGCAAATCTTATGATGGGGTCCCTCAAGATGCTGTTTCTGCAAATGTAACCAAAACTTATCACCAACATGAAACTTGTGTGGAACCCAATGTTAGTCATGTTGCTACTTGTACTTGGAATTGGATTTATGCAAGAAGTCATGGACTTGTTAGAATTTGTGTTTAATCCTTTCAAAAAATCTAGCTTCCTTATCAACCTCAGTTTGAGTATGAGTAGATTCTTCCTATGTGGATGCAATGGGTAGAGTTACATCAATTGGGGTCAATGGATGGAACCCCAAGCACACCTGAAAAAGGATGTGGCCAATAGAGCTATGGAGGGATTGATTATTTCTATACTAAACATAAGGAAGTGATCTGTAAACTGCCATGGATATTCCACTAGAATAGTTTGTCACAACATATCTAATAAAATTATGAAATATTTACTATTAAGGTTAATTTCCTTTAGATCTCCAAAATATTTAGTTACAGATAAAACAGATAAAACATAGAAAAAATTAGAGAACAATAAAACACATTCACACCATCTACAAATAAACACAAGATATGACCTAGTAAACCCAATACGGGAGAAAACATAGCTAGAAGGTGAGGTTGCACTGATCTCTTTTCTCTAGTAAAGAAATGGCACAAGTACAAAGAAAGAGACACTCTTTGTGGCTTGCATGGTTGCATCTCTCCTCCTCTGTTATGCTCACAGAATACCACTCTCAGATGTTTTTCTCAGCTACAGAACATGATACAATGAAAAATAATGGAATCCCATTCTCCTCTTAGTTCCCTTGTATTCAACATAGCCTGATAGCCATCTAGGGATAGGTTTTTGACTTCCTCAATCTTCAATTGTGATAAGGTTTTGGACCTTCTGGAATGTTCTTAAAAAATCCTCTGCATGGATAGCCCCACATGTCTGATTAATGGAGGATAAAATGGCATCCACTCACACCATGGTGATGAATATGTTCGGTCAACTTGTGGGAGGCACAACTTTTTGACTATTTTTTGGACCTAAATTTCCAAATTTGGACTAGCCGTCGAAATGGACCTACAAGATTCAGTCAAGAAGGAAGAAAGAAAACCCCCAAACAAGAACATTCAAGAAATTAAGAAGACTCAAGAAGACAAACTCAAAAGGAGTGCATTAGAAAGAATATCATCTATTCCCAAGTATCAAATATTATTTTATGGTCATTCTTTTAATTGTGCTAATTTTGGACATAAAGTTGTAAACTGTAGAGCCTATGCCAAGAAAATAAGAAACAATGCATGGTACTTAAATAACAATTATCCCATAAGATCTTATAAAGCATACAACAAGAACCAAAACAATTTTGGTTCATTGAGCAATGAAGTAGAATGCTACAAATTCCACAACTATGGACATATAGCTCGTGATTGTAGAAGCATGATGGATACCTTTATGAAAGAGAACACTGATACCTAATATAAGAATATTTAGAAAAGAAGAAAAGAATAGGTAAAATAATAAGTACATATGAATGAAGGACACCTAGAAGTCATACTCCCAGGATTTGCAGTAGTACAAGATCAGGATAAGTCTACAAGAAAAAAGGAATATGTTATACACATGAAGGTTTTGAGAAGAAATGAAAAACAAGAAGAACATGTGAATGAAAACCAAGTCCCAGAGATCGTACTCAAAATATTTGCAACAATGCAAAATCAATCGAGAGGTAAAGAGAAAGATGTCAGATTTCAAGAAGAGGATGAAAAGGAAAATGACGAAGAGAAAGATTACTCCGCATCAGAGTGGATATTTTTTTGACCCATCTAGTTTGGATACTCTTAGGTAACATGAATATTGAAGATTTGGAGTCTATGCAGTAGCTATTACATTTCAAATATCCATCCTTTAGACAACATGAAGTGTTTCATAGTGGTGTTACAATTGTTCAATTCACTGTGGTTCGATGGAAGAGGTACATGGTATCCTATGATAGATTGGTTGGTTAAGAAAAAGTTTCAAAACACATATTCATGTAGGTATGCAGAAGATCATCTAATAGACACACGAAATATCATAGGCACACTTTTTGATGTAGAGATTCATAGAGAGCATATTCAGGTAGGAATATATTCAAGCAGTTGAGTAGACCAAAGGGCATAGTTGTTTCAATTTTAGATGCAAGTGTGATGATCAATTGGGATGGATTCAAAGAAGTCTTCAGAATAATGAAGTGACATATGGGTCAACATTGTGAGCAATTGAGTAGCAGAGTCATGAAAAATATGGGACACATGGAAAAGGATGATTTCATAAGACACTTTGTAGGATTGGATAGATATATATCAATGGATGAGAGAATAAGTTCAAGACAGATTGGTTTAGAGAGTAACTCAGAAAAATTTGGATGTTTTTGATAATGAAATATTTGAATGATTTTATATATGTCAGTGATTTACAAGAGGAAACACCAATGGACAAAAAATACAAAAGGAAGCAGGTACAGGAAGACCAACATTTGATCTACACAACATCTTGCAGAGAAGTCAAGGGGAGAGAAATAGTAAAAAAGGATATCATAAGAGTGAATATAGGGAGAGCATCCCCAAGGAAATCTCACACATGGGGAGCGGCCCCAGAGAGAGAGTTATCCTTTTTCTCAGGATATCAAAGGGGGAGTAAAAGAAATATCCAGTGAGAAAGAACGTAAACATGTGAAGAGAAAGAACAAAGACATGAAGACATGGGGAGCAACCCCAAGGGAGATACCCTTTGCATTGATGTCAAAGGGGGAGATATAGAACATTTATGAGGAGAGATGGTCACAGGGGGAGCGTGAGCATGGTGTTTCCATCAATGCTAAAGGGGGATATTGTTGGACAATTGGTTTGGACAATTTGTTATCAATGATGTCAACCCTTGGAGAGTGGTCTTAGACATTGGTGTCAACCCTTGGAGAAGTATGGAATCCCCAGAGATGTGGACGATATCGTTGGACAATTTGTTTTTGTGTTAGAGGTCTACCATTGGTATTGACACATTGTTAAGGTTGTGGTGCACGGTTCATGCTTGGTTTGGTACAGGTTGACTCTTTGGTACATGGTCAAGACACATATCTTGTGATGGTATGTTGGTGACTTCGGTACATGCTTGGTGTTAGCACTAGAATTTTTTCCTAGACTAAGTTAGGAACAAGCCTATCACATCTTATTTCAAAGGTTAAAAGAAAATAATTTTAAAGAGGTGGGAGGATCACACTCTTAATCTTAAAAGTGACTTAATGGATAAACTGTCAAGATCTCTTCTCTATGTGCAATAGATCAGGTAAAAAAAACCTTAGTTTATTCAAATGAGAATGGGGTATATGTTGAAGAAGAATAAATTAAACAAAACTGATAATCATAAAAGAACAATATGTTCTTTGATATAATTAACCAGCAGAAGAATAAATCTTAAACCCATAAATCCTTCCTGAACCAGATTTAAAGGATCTTAAACACACATGTGGTGGGGATTGAGTTATACAAATAGGTAAATCCTCTCAGCACATACATACAACCATATAATCATATGATAGTAATAATTTTTTCAATATGAGTAATTATAAATGATAAACAAAAGATAATGATACACACCAACTAATGGCTTAATTAACCACTGAAATCTTTACACAGAAAAGGTCGATCCAAACAATTGTATAAGATAAAGTCTTTTAGGAAAACATGGATCCAACCCTTTCTTCTTCTACATTATCCAGTATATAATGTTTAAAATAGGTTACATTTACTTAGGGTCAATCCTGAGAATCAAAGACACCTCAAAACAAATCTCTACAAAAACTCAGGATGAGTCTCAATTTCTAACTGCTGATATATCAAATCATAAAAATTTACAAAAAGATCCTAAAACCAAGGAAACGACCTTGCGTAACATCTGTTTGATTTGAATTGTTTTGAATTCAAATGATGACACTGCTTCTTTATCCATATCTTTCCTATATATCTCCAATATTCAATGCTCCACTTGAAACTAGCCTTTGACAACTCAACACAGGTGGCTGATATGGATCAATCTTCGTATCCCAATATAAATTTTTAGCTCCACAAAACATTTCATAGCTTCATAAAATGATCTATTACCTTATTACATAATTTATATCCTTCCCTTGTCACAAAATATGAAACTGGGTGCGAACAACAACAAAATTGGCTGCTACAGGTGTTCCTGTAGCGCCTTTATTTTCCTGTGTATACGATTACAAGAACTTCCTGTAGCAACCTTCCAAAAACTAGTCCCGCATGTTTTAAACTCTTTTCTTTGCATGGTTTATATCTAGACATATATAAAAAGGAGCATGATACCTTAGACACAGGGAACACAAATATTTTTTCATCCTCCATTACTTTAAATCTCAAAAATTAGAATAATCCTGGAAGTGATATTTTTAAATTGACAACTTTCTATGAAGGATTGAGGAAGTTTCTTCTGCCAAAAATTCTAAGATATTCTTTCTGGTCTGCTTAGATTGATATTTGGTTTTCATATGTTTAGGCTCATTCCCTTCAAATTGAATCTTGGGGTTTGGGATTTTCATATCCTTTTTACCTTGTTTCCACGTAAGAACTTTGTTTTTCTCAATGATGGTCTTTTTATTTATGATCAAACCACCCTTTTTGGATTTATCCTTCTCAGGCTTAGTGAAAAGAGTTTTCTTTCTTGTATATTTCTTTCCAATAGGTTTGACAGGTTGTTCATCAATGATGATAACCTTCTTTGCGATGACAGGTTTATTCAGTGTCTTAGAATTCAACATGAACTTATTTTGAGGCCTTGTGCTTCGTTTCCTTACCAAAATTCTATACATATAGGTATCATATTCAAAGGAACTTGAGGCACGAGGATTGACCTCTGGTATAGGTTCTTTAAAATGTATAGGATCTTCAAACTCTTTTTGTATTTTTATAGGTTGTTGGTCCTCAAACGAAACCCTAGGTTGTGCTAACCTTTTATCCCTTTTTGAATAAGTTTTCTGTGCAAAATGGAAAAGGGTTCTTACCTCCACCTAATATGTGAGAAGACCCCACATATGTTTGCTGACTGACTGATGTAGCTTTTACATTCTCGTTTGGAGTCTCGAAGCATGCTGCTCATTTACCCTTCTTTGTAGAAGTGGATTGACCGACATTAGATGGAGTTTCTTGATCATATTTAACAATATTTCCATTTGATTAAGCAACACGAGTATTCTTTTCCTTATCAAACCTCGAATGGATCAAGAATTGATCCCAAGTCCTCCGCAACTTCCCTAATTCAGCCTTAACAAGAACTTTAATCAACCCATGATGAAAAATTCTGTGAGGAGGGGTCTTGGGGCTTGTTTGAACTCTCATAGCCATCTTATTGAGATCTTGTAAAAAATAATAAGGTAAATTCATCCTCTTAATCCTGGCCAGATGAAGAATAAATCATAGGTGGAATAGGAATACAATAGAATAACTCCCCTCACATGTGATGAAACTCTTAAGCATGAGAAATGCTTCCATCCACTCATCAACAATCCAATCCCTGGGGATGCCCTTGGTCCAATTAGGGTCTCTATGTTCAGGCTTCAAGAACTAATTAATATCTCCACCTGTAATCAACTTATTTTTAAATCACCTTTCGCCATCAGTGGGGAGGTTTCGTGTAGTAGCTATGGATTCTTCAGTAACCTGCATAACCAGGTTGGATATTTGAGCTCACTGTCCATTGAAATTTTCAAAAAATTCTATGGTTGTAGCGTAATGGTGACCATCCAACTTGGTACAGAAAATATACCACCTTGCTTGATCGAAAATGATTTGGGTATCTTCACAAGCCTCCATGAATTCAAGCCCTTCAGGTTCTTTTCAATTCACATGTCCTAATTTACCCATCTACATAGTCATAACTCAAAAGCTAGATTCTTGTCTACAAAGAAGAGACTGTTTGTTATGTAATGAGAATCAAGGAGATTTTCTAGCTCCGCAGGGGCCAATTCAAATAAATTCACTGATGTAGTTAACGACCAAGGGGCCAGTTTTGAAAATACATTGAATAAGACAACTGATTCGTGTAACCTTTTGGAAAACTAACAGGTAGAACTGACGATACACCTCATTTCACATGCTATGGCTGATGACGAGTACTTTACTAACTAATTTTTCTTACTCATGAGCTTTTAGTATGATCCACATCTTCCACGACTCACCAAAGTGCTTAAAATGATCATGACTAGGGACATGTGGAAGTTACTATAGCACCCAACCTGATTAGTCTTTTCACTCTTGAGTGAATTAGAATTTGAATCTGCAACTCATCAAGTTAAATAATAATGATGCATAAGTATTGACATGAATAATGGCTCAAATGAAAAGACTTGAAACCATTTTATGTCATCAAGTAATCATTTAATCATGTGTCTAATTCCCTATGTTCCCCTCTCACAACATTAAGTCATTCATTCACTCTCGCATTATTTTAAAACCACTTAAGGGGAGCTATTAAACCTTTAACAAAATGCTAAATATTTATATAACTTATACAAAATTTTAAATACCGAGTAGGAATGAATGAGGAATAAAAATAATAGAGCATAATAGGTATTAACAATGGCTCCATGGGGGATGGAGTTTTCGCTGTGAAACTCCAAGAAATTTGAGTAGACCTATGACTTCTAATCCTTTTAGATTTATACTGTTGGAGCCGCCTTTGTTTTTCTAGCCTGTCATGAATTTCATTCTTAATGCTTGAAATCTAAAGATGGTTTTCATATTTTCCCTTTGAGGTATCGAGATCTCTGAAGCTTTATCACATGAGCAAAGATGATTATTATACTCTCGAGGCGAGTCCTACCTTTCGTTAAAACGTTTCCTCTTTTATTCTACCTCGAGATCTCATAGGTTAGATACTATAAGTCATATAAGTCACACGCCCTGAGCTACGAAACAACGAAATCATTTTAATTCTTCACTCAGGACAGTAACAAGGGTAAAGTTTTCCCTAACCCATGATTAAACGTCGTTGGGGTTTCGCACCTCGGTGTTCACCAAGCCCTAAAATTTATTGTCGTAGCCCCGATAGCTGAGAACATGAAGTCCTTATCTTAGTAACCCATGTCACGGTTAAAAGTAAAAGCTAAACCATGGTAAAAGTTCTGTCGACAATTCACCACTCGATGTTTTATTTTTCAAAAGTTACGCCATCTAAATCCCGACTCACGAGATCACGATACAGATATAAACATAATTAATTAATCACTTAATCCAAGATTATTTTCCCTTTTAATTAAGTCATGTTATCACGATCTCACGGTTTCGTAGCTCGACATGCAAACCTCCCAGAAACATATTTTTGAAGCTCCGAGTCGCGATATGGTGAATATAATAATTATGAAATTAATCGAGCCCCAAATCACGATTACATTTTTATTAACCAAAATCGATCATCGCACTCTCGGGTGTCAGAGGTTCAAAGTGTTAAAGTAAAATCCCCGATATAAAAAGTACCAAAATATTGATTAATGTTGGTAAAACTAGATTAATTAAGCTAAATTGATACATATCCCGTGTTTCGATGCTTGCACAATTTACGAGGTATCCTTATTCATTCCATATGCCAACTGATATTTTCAACCACCAAAATTTATGGCATTAATTAGGAAATAGGGCAAATTGACGAATAAAGATCGCGTTTTTATGGCAAAATTTATTTCTAAATATGATTTGACAGACCTGTTCTGAAAGGTACCGAGTTTTCGAATATATATATAAGAGTTGTGGTTCATTATAACAAATGCATTTTCATATTACGCAAAGAGAATTATCTCTGAGCAAACTGAATTCTGTATGTATACGTATTTCTATCGCAGAAGATCTAAAACACAATCTCCAGCCATGGCTCCGCGAAAAGCATCCAAAGCCAGTGTTGATGTTTCAGGACAGGGCTCGGACAATGTTGCTGATACTTCACCTCGAAGTATTGATTCAGTCTTGAATTGGTCGCTTGTTTTAGATGTTCTACAAGCAGAATTGGTGGATTATTCCGATGACTCCAGTGACAATGAAAAATATGATATAACCACCAAATACAAAATAGTCATCCAATCCAGAATGCACAAAGTAGCAGCCAGGCCACGATTGCTTCCATATTATGACATGGTCTGATGGGCATTAGACCATGTGGACCTACTGAACAGAACAATCATGAATGAGCAGAAAGTCACCATCGGGACTTTCAGGCCAGAACATCTTCAAGCCATGTATAAGATGCCCATGACGTCCGACTACACATATGGCGTTGAATTCTTGGACGAGTTCAAGGAGAAGGAATGTGTACAGTATGATAAAACAATGCCAAGTTTAATAAAATATTGGGTTTCGAACACCGTGAAGTTCAGAGCTGATAGCCACGACATATATTCAATCGCTTCTTTAGAACCTCAGTACAAATATGTAGCCATGATGACATGTAGGCTATATGGGAAAGAGGAAACCTCACATTTTTATCTTCCATGGGTGCCCCTAATGTTTCGGGTCGCCGAAGGTGGTTCTTTCAACAGGGAAAAAATGTTGTTCGATAGCTTGACCAGTCGGGTCACAGAGTATCGAGTGCAAAAAGAGAATGAGAAGGCCTCTTCATTCTTCATGTTTGCATACATTATGGACGCAGTTTGTTTTTTGACACCATTTCCCTTGATGAATTGGAGTTGGACTCCAATAGAAGACGAACCCATACACGTTTATCATGCAAAATTATGGGAAAACAAAGTGGAAAATTTTGTGTATGAAATCTTTAACTAGGTGATGGTGCCCCTAAATGTCACCATTTTTGGTCACCCGCCACCCATCATCTCAGATAACATAGTAACGAATCTGAGTAGCATAGCAGACTGGTATGTGGAAGCAGAATTTTCATACCTCCAAGTTTTCGGGGCTTCGGTCCCCCAACATGCATTACCATTGTTCATTCCTGACAAGTTGGCTTGTTGTGAGGTCGTTAGGAAAATAGTAATTGGTGGTATAAGAAAAGAGATTAAGGGATACTCGAAGAAGGTATGGCCACCTTTTCCTGTTCATTTGAATTCTTACTCTTTATTATATTTCGGGCATGCAAAAGCCGAGGCAGTAGCCCTGGAAGACCTAAATTTGGTCTCCATTGAATACAAGAAGCACGATCCACAAAGGGTCGTGAGAAATAATTTGGCTAGTTGCGGGCTCAAGAGATTTGAGCACGATAATTCACCCTCGAATGACATTTTCTGAGGTGCAAGGTCCTATGCCGAGATTCTAGCTCAGATACAAACCTTGGCACCCGAGGAAAGAGTTGATGTTCTGAAGTTCCAGGAACATCGACGTAGCTTTCTTCCCGCAGTATTGCGGGGCGAGAGTCTAGCTATGGCAGAGGTCAAACAAAAGGATGCCGAAGGCTCTAAGGATGCGAACCTCGACCGAGAAAAACACCAAGAAGAGGGAGAGCAAACCAAGAATCCGAAAGCGGAAATAAAGACTCCCGACCCTTCGAAGAAGTAGAGTCCAGTTACTACTCCGGGAAAATCAACAAAGCAGGTTGGAGAACCTATCACATTAGTTACTCCCTTGCAGTCGACTCAAGGAAATATTGACGCAGGATGGATCTTCAATGAAGAGTTGAGGCCATATAAGGGTAGAAGAACTCCCTCCGAATGAGTTTTTCTTCGATAAGAAGAGAAGGGCAGTAGTGAAGAGGGAATTTTACCAAGAAGGGGAGTTGACAGCCAAGAAATACAAAGTCATAACTGATGGGAAGGACAAGAAAAATGAACAATTCATGACTGAGATAGCAGGGACATTAGGAGCATATGCCTCGACAAATCAATTTTCAGTCGGGCTTTTAAAAAACCATCTTAAACGAAAAAATTGCCTCATTAGGACCCTTGAAGGCAGACTGGCCATAGCAACAGAGGCTGCTAAAGACCAGGTGAGCGTAGGAATAGAGCAAGCCAGGTTGGCCGATAAAAATGAGATAGATCTGATCAAAACTAATCTCGAGCAAGAACAGCTGGTGGTCTGGGATGGTCAGATACAAGCGATCCAACAAAGGGATTTGATCCAGCAGCTGCAGGCTAGGGTGGAAATCACCGAAAGCAAGGTGATAGATATCGAGATGTTTCAGTCCTAGGCGATGGAGATTCGGGGCAGAGTCTCTGCGGCCCAACGAAGTTTACTCGGCAAGGTAGAAGTGATCTGAGACAAGTGTTTGCTAGTCAACCGGGTTTCAGAGAACTTATCTGCTAGAGAAAGGGAAGCTGGAGAGGCAAGGGTCACCTTCCAAGAGGTTGTGATAGCCTCAAACAACAGGGATTCAAGAAGTACTCCCAGGTTCACCATTTCAGAGCAGAACAAAGGAAACATTCTATTGAAATAATGGGAGCACAGCATCTCGGAAGGCAAGCTGCAAGCCAAAAAGGTAACAAATGCCTTGGAAGAGGCTTTCAGTTCTATAGATGGGGATCTGCTAGGCATTAATAGTGGAGGTAGTGTTGAGGCTTTGATTCAAATGAATATGGAAAAAATCTCACTTGATTTAAAGGAAAAGGAAGAAAGGGACTTGACCGAGATCTCCCAAGTGACTATGGCAGACATAGTCCAAATAGACAAATGTATGATCAAACCAAGCATGCAATCATGCACTATCGACATCATAGACGGACAGATGGAAGACAGGCTGCAACAATTAGCCCGAGAATGTTATTTCTTTGCAGCTAGCTGTCAAGAAGAACCATCGTGGCTAATATCTCAGTTGGTTGAAAGATGTGTCACCTGCACCGAGCACGCGCGAGGACAAACGTCTGGCACCAAGTGAAGACAGAGACGAAGAAATGGAGCGATTGCCCTCCTCCCTATCATAACCAAAATTTTGTAATGATTGAGATTCAATCTTATTGTAAACTGTATAAATATACCATAGAAAGAAGGAAAAAAGGCTGGACCTTTTTGTGTCGATTGTAACAGAGTTTTTTACATTTTGAGAGTTAATACAAAGCAAATCTGAAGATTCTCAATTTCGTCACGACTGTGTTATGAGTTTGTTTTCTTGTATCTCATATTTCGTTTCATTTCATATTCCTAACTCATGAATGCTTCGTTATAATTTAGTACGAGCACTACTATAGTGAATGAATTTTGGTTTTTTGTAATTGTTTATTGTTTTTCCTCTGTACCAGCTATCAGCGGGTGTAAGACTAGTCCACACTTTTAGAATTCTACACATATTCTATGCTACATTGGATTATTTCTTTACAGATTTCCTCTTCTGTTTATACGTGAGATTCTCCCATGATAGGAGCCTTACATCATAGACAAATAAATGTTTTTCTCCCACCTCATACATTTTATTAAGATATAACTTAGTTACGGGAAAGATCCTTTGATTTGCATCCCTATTTTTATTTCCGAAACCGTAAATTCTCTTTTATACGACCAAATTGAGACAACACTTAATTTCCTTCTAAGTTTTTCTTATTTTAATGTTCCTCCATGACTGTCCCTGTACCAACACAGCCTAATATCGAACCCAGGTTATCGAATCAAACGCACATTGCCTTAAACCTTTTCAATACTATTCTCAAAATAGCTACTAACCAGGTCGAGCTTGAACATTCATGGGCAACCATTGAACAAGATATAACTATTCAGGAATAGTTGGAAGCTAGACAACGCCAACGTAGAAATATTCCCTAGTTTCTTTTGCTGAAGGTTGACGTTTCTCTCTTCTCCACCTTTTACCCACTTTCAGATGCCTAGACACTATAATTCTAAGCCTTAAGTACAGACTCTGGAACAACATCTTTCTGGCGCCATTGCCGGGGACTGAAGTTACGAAATATTTTTCCTTGGGAAACCGACATTTGTTTTTCATTGAAAGTGTAACCCTTTGATAGTGAACAAAGAGTACACACCTTTTAAGGCTTCCTAATATTTCACTTGGCGACTCCACAAATAATAAACTGGCATTCGATCAAAGGAATACCAGACAAAACCCGGATGGTAAGCAGATTATGCCCGTTACCGATCCTGAGAAGATTATAAAGGCGAGAGGCTCTCTTAAGCCAACCGCTACAGTTTACAAAATTAAAACCCCACAACTGAAGACTAAGAGTTCTTCTGAACCCTCAACTTCACTCAGTCCTCTCTTTGATACTAAAGTTTCAACGCCAAATTGCTCTGAAGTTAGGAGTGAGATTCATTCGACAGTTCCCTTAGCACACAAAGGAAAGGGCCCTCTTGAAAGTTTGTCGGCAGTTGACATACCATCTTTCCTTCAATTAAATTTCTCGACCTCACCAAATTCTAAAGAGTGTGTTACACATTCGGTTTCCACACCCATCGGTTCTCCAGATTTTGTCTCTTGCAAATCCGAGGAACCGATTCCTCGCGTTCCTTATCTTTCCTCGTCAGACTTTCCTCTTCGCGAAGAAAATAAAGAGTCACTTTTAATTTTTTGAAACCCCCTTTATAACTTTCCACAAATAACGATGGAAGACATTGGAGGAGGAGGTGGAGGGTTTATAGGAGGAGGTGGAGGGTTTATCGGAGGAGGAGGAGGAGCCCCTCTAGGAGGAGCTGGAGGCCAAGGGCCTGCCCACCCTCCCAAAGTGTTTGCGAAAGTTGCAGCCAGATATGATCCCTTAGTATTACCCATCCCTCTACACGAACTTCCCAAAAATTACATAAAAAATTTACCAAAATTCACCGGGGAAGAGGATCTGACCGCAACAGAACATATTAATTTCTTTGATCAATTCGCGGATATTCTAGGTATCGAACATGAGGATGTATATTCAAGACTTCTTGTCCAAACCTTCGAAGGGCAGGTCTGAACTTGGATTCGAAGCCTGCCTGCAACATCTATATTGTCTTATGACACTTTGGAAGATGCTTTCCTTAGACAATGGGGCGAGAGAAAATACCATCTATATTATTTAACCGAATTTGGGTCTTTAAGAAAAAAGAATTCAGAAACAGTCATGGAATTTATTCAAAGATTCAACAAACTGTATAATAAAATCCTAGCCGAGGTTAAACCATCCCAACCCGCGGCCAAAGTAACTTTCTTTGGAGCTTTCGAACCGGATTTTGCACTCCTTTTGCGAGAAAGAAGGGGAGCCACCCTAAACCGAATGCAGGACGATGCGGTAGAAATAGAGTCTAATATGATGGCTTCGGGTAAGCTTAAAGCTAAATTAGAAACAGGAAACCGAGAGACCAAACGCTTTAGAGAACAACCAGGTCCGTCAAGGTCTAATAGATCCACAGAGGATAGGGTAGACGATATGGCTAGAGTAATTAAAGAACTGTCAAATAAAATATCCAGAATGGAGCTCGAACAGGCCAAAGCTGATTCTTTCCCCAAGAAGGATTTCAAGAGGAACCCCAACCCCCTGAACCAGCAAAGACAAATAAAAAATGAAGATAAAAAAATTCATCTCCCTTAAAGAATGAAAATTTTATAGGAGCGAACGATTTTCAAGACTTCGGAGATTCGGATAATGATGTCATGAACTTCGGTGATGACTGCACACAACCATATCTGACTTGAGAAGACTATGAAAAATCTCTAAACATGCAACAACCGTCGAATAAGGGTGAAGAAGGGGATCACACTGACCTTTGTGAATCTCAACAAGAAACTGAGATGATAATGGCTGAGATCCAACCCAGGTATAACTTAAGATCTAAGAGTAAGCCCATCTCAACTGCTCAACCCAAGAAAATCCTCCAAAGAGGACAAACTTATGAGCCTACTCCGGAAGAAACCTTATTACCCAATAACAAAACTAAAGTAGTAGGCACACAAGAGTCCGAAGTAGAAAAAGTTGAAACCCAAGCACAAGGAATCGAAACAGTAAATAGAATTACGTCTTCAACCAGGACCATGAGTAATAAAGTGGTCCAGACGAATAAGTCAGAAAGGAAGGATTCATAAGTCTCAACCAAAGAAACAGATAAGGTGAGCAGAGCTTTCAGTTTTGAAAATGAAATAAATAAAATTAAGATACCAATCCCTTTGGTAGAATTAGCAAAAAACCCCATTTATCGGAAGCAGATTACCAAAGCGATGGGTGTCTCTAAGCTAGAAATCCAATCTGATGTTTTAAACTTGGAAGATGACAAACCTAACATCACTTTTGGTCCCCATTTCAAAGGGGCCAAAGGCACCATTGCTCCCTTTTATATCACTCTAAATGTGTATGATCAATTGCTACATAATTGCATGTTAGACTCCGGAGCCTCCCATAACGTTATGCCTAAGATTATAATGAACAAATTGGGTCTCCAGATCACCAGACCTTATGGAGATCTTTACTCTTTTGACTCAAGAAGGGTTAAGTGTATGGGTATGATAAAGGATTTGGTAGTTACCCTGACACAGGTCTCGGTTCAGAGTATCCTGATGGATGTGGTTATTGTAGATATTCCCCCTAAGTATGGGTTACTGTTGTCTAGGTCATGGGGAGCCAAGTTGGGGGGCTCTCTTCAATTGGATATGACGTTCGCCACAATTCCTGTGTTTGGTGGTCAGTTTACTCAGTTGTACAGAGAAACGAGATTAGCATATACAGTGAGTGACCCTCAAAACCCAAACAATTTCCCTATTTACATCGCGGACCAAGATCTGGGAAATTGTATCTTGTCTTTTGATGATGGTTTAGATGGTTGTCCGGAGGAAAACGATATAGAGTGAGAAGAGTCAAGTTACATGACAGAGGATTTGTGTAACATCGGTGTCTAGAAAATGTATTTTGACGGTGCTTCATCTTCTGAAGGGGCGGGTGCAGGAGTGCTTTTAGTGGCTCCCGAAGGTAAGTTCATTGTTCCTTTTTCCTACCGACTGCAGTGGGATATAGACTAAAATAAAAACATATGCGAATATGAAGTATTGGTATTAGGATTAGAGGCTACCAAGAAGCTAAAGATAAATAACTTAGAGGTATACAAAGATGCATAGTTAATAGTCAAACAAATAAACCAACAGTACCTAGCCAAGCACCCCAGATTAAGAACATACAGAAATTATTCCTGGGATCTCATGGAAAACTTTTTCTCGTCCGTAAATGTCCATTTTATCCCTCGCGCAAGAATTTACATGTTGATGCATTGGCTAAGGCAACTTCAACCTTCTCTCCTCCCATGAATTTCAAATTGAAGTATCACATTGAAATCAGATACAGACCATCTATACCAGACAATATACAACACTGGCAGGTCTTTGAGGATGACGAACAAATTAAGAAATTTCTTGCAGCAGTGGGTGAATTCTCCGAAACTCATGTAGACCAAGAAAATCAAAATGACCCGATATGGATCATGCAAGAAGGAGAAGATCCTAAAGCCTTCAGAGAAAAAATTGCGGATCATCGTATGCTGGTCCTTAAAAACAACCAGATTTCGAAAGGATTGATTCCTTTAGAAAGACTTTTTGATCAGAATGACGTACCTGTAAAATCCACTTTACAACCCCAACCAGAAGAAGTGGAGGACTATGATATAGGAACTGAAAAAGAATCTAGGCTAGTAAAAATATCCAAGTTCTTCCCTCCCTAAGTGAAAGTTAAGTATAAAGACCTACTCAGACAGTATAAGGATGTTTTCGCCTGGTCTTATGATGAGTTAAGAACATATGACAGTTCCATAATTGATCACAAGATACCTTTGAAGCTTGGGGTCAAACCGTTTAGGCAAAAGCTTAGGCAGATTAACCCCATTTTGTTACCTGTGATCGAAAAAGAAGTTAAGAAACTTTTAGACGTGAAAATAATTGTACCTCTGAGATACTCAAACTGGGTAGCAAACCTGGTCCTGGTTAGAAAAAAGAGTGGGGAAATCAGACAGTGTGTGGATTTCCGAAACTTAAATAAGTTGTCTCTCAAGGACAATTATCCATTGCCCAAAATGGACCATGTGCTAGAAAAAGTAGTTGGAGCAAACCAAATTTCTATGATAGATGGGTTCTTTGGTTATAATCAAATCGCCATGAATGAACAAGACAGGGAAAAAACTGCTTTCACCACACCATGGGGTACTTTCATGTATGACAAAATGCCTTTTGGTTTGATGAATGCAGGGGCCACATTCCAGCATGCTATGGACATCGCTTTCGTAGGAGAAAGGGATAAGTTCATAGTCATTTACCTCGACGATTTGACAGTTTTCTCTAAAACCAATGAGGAACACTTGATGCATCTTAAACAGACTTTCGAAAAATGCTACAGGTTTGGTCTATCTTTGAACCCAAAGAAATCACATTTCGCCATGTGGGAAGGTAAGCTGTTGGGTCATATCGTATCTAGGGATGGAATCAGGATTGATCCTAAGAGGATTGAAGCAATAGATACTATAAATATTCCCATAAATGTAAAAGAGATTCAATCTTTCTTAGGAAGAATAAATTTTTTACGAAGGTTTATCCCGAATTTCGCTGAGATTGTAAAATTGATCACAGGAATGTTGAAGAAGGACAACGGAGTAAATTAGACAACCAAGGCTAGAGCATCATTCGTGCATATTAAGAAATTCATAAGCGAGGCACCTGTGTTAGCAAGCCCCAACTATCTAAAAGATTTTCTTATCTTCTTGTTTGCCTCCGAACACAATATCGCCGCGGTGCTCCTACAAAAGAACGAAGAAGGATTCGAACAACCGATCACCTTTTTCAGCAAAATCCTTAGAGACGCAGAACTAAAGTATGATATAATAGAAAAATAGGCATACGCCATGGTAAAAGAATTAAAGGCATGCAGAACGTATGTACTACACTCAAAGATAATTGCATACGTGCCTACCAGTTCTGTGAAAGATATATTGGTGCAGCCGGACAACGATGGAAAAAGAGGGCGATGGCTCGCCAAAATCCAAGAATTTGATCTGGAAGTTAAACCGACCAAATTGATAAAAGGGCAAGGCATGACCAAACTCTTAGCTGAGTTGAATTTTAGAGCCCTAGATATAAATTTCTTGCAGGAAGGCGACGAAGACACGGACCTAAACGAGCTGAATGAGGAAACAAGTCCAAACAAGATCGAAGAGAGGTTCTTATCATCGAGCTGGTACAGAGACATAGTGTCATACCTACTAACTATAAAATGCCCAAATGAGCTATCACCATCTAAAGCCAGAACTTTAAAACTCCATGCAGTTAAATATTGTATCGCCGAAAGTCAGCTAAATTGGAAACATCCACTCGATTTCCTGTTAGTCTGTTTAGTTGAATTGGAAACTCAACGGGTTATAGACAAATTTCATGAAGGAGTCTGTGGGGGGCATCACGCATGGAGAGCTACAACTTAAAAGATCTTGAGGGCTGGGTACTACTGGCCAAAAATCTTTTCGGACGTCAACGCCAAAGTGCGTGCCTGCAACCGTTGTCAACTATTCGCAGGTAAATAGAAGCTTCCGGCACTGCCTCTAGTTCCAGTCAAAGATGAAGCCCCATTTTAGCAATGGCGTCTAGACTTCATAGGAAAAATTAATCCCCATTCCAGTGCTCAACACAAGTGGATCTTAACAACTATAGATTATTTTACTAAGTGGGTGGAGGCCATTCCAACCAAAAGGGAAACGGACTCGGTGGTAATCGATTTCTTAGAAGACAATATTTTTTCAAGATTCGGTTGCCCCCGAAAGATAGTTACTGACAATGCCTAGGCCTTTAAATCTATGGCTATGATCAACTTCTGTCAAAAGTATAATATCGGTCTTGGCAATTCCATAGCATATTACCCCTAGGGAAATGGATTGGCCGAGTCATCTAATAAGAGTCTGGTAAATATAATCAAGAAAGTATTGGATGAAAATAAAAGATCTTGGCATGTACACTTAAAATATGCATTGTGGGCGAATCGCATAAGCACTAAAAGGTCTATCGGCATTTCACCTTTTCAAATGGTCTATGGGACAGATGTTGTTCTACCTATAAACCTAGCGCTACCAGTAATGAAGTTATGGCAAGATCAAAATGAAGAACCCAATCATGTTACCATGAGGATTAACCAGCTGATTGAGGTTCAACAACATAGAGTCGAAGTAGATGAAAAGATGCATAAGTACCAAGATGACATGAAAGAATTATTCGACCGCAAAGGAAAGGACAGAGAATTCCTCCCAGGTGATTTAGTGTTAAGGTGGGATGTAAGAAAGGAAGAAGCATCAAAACATGGTAAATTTGACCACCTATGGTATGGGCCATTCAGGGTCTCAACTCTGGAAGGAAAAAATTCTTTCCTACTAGAAAATATAGATGGAGAAATCGTCAACACCCCTGTCAATGGGCGGTATCTGAAGCATTACATGACATAACAGTCGCTAAAAAAAAAATAAAAAATAAAAAAATAAAAAAATAAAAATAATAAATTTTTATATATATTTGTGTACATATATGTATTTTTCATTTAAACATTGCTCTTGATTTTCTTTTTCGTTCATGAACTTTTGACACATTTTGGATAATCTTCATATTTGCCTCTTACAGGATTCCAGCTGCACAGAAAACGACAGGAAAAGTAAACCAGCTTAAACAAGTGATATCCAAGAAACTTGATGTTTTGCAAAGAAATTGAAACGAAAAGGTATAGATGAATTTTCCTAAAGGACATGTTTTAAAGGAATATTAAAAGAATCCAAGGTTAATGCCATTCAAGCTGCAACATCAGCTGAACTGATAAATAACAGAGTTGTTTCTTGGTTTAATAATCTTAAAAAAAATAATAAAAAAATTAAGACAATTTAAACGATTCACCCAATCTAAAAACAATCAGTCAAAATAAAGTATCCCCGAAAGTATCTACAAGAATCAGTTTTGAATTTTTGACCTCTATATTTTCAGTCGACAAGTCACTACCTGGCATCCTTTCTATCTTTGGGTTTACCTTTTAAAAAAGAGTCACCATCTTTCCGTTTCATATATGAATGGATGAGAGTTTTTCATTTCAACCTCGTGAGCTTCAAAGAAGATGGTGAAAAGAAAGCGGGTCTTCACAACTGCTCAATCCCCTACTAAGCGAAGGAACTTTTAGAGTGATCCTAACTTTCCTAGGTTTTTCAATGGCATCGGAGGATTGAAGCTTGCTCAAATAGAATGCCCTAAGAAATTTATTTTCCCTTTTTTCCCTAAGAACGAAGGTGTTGTGAAGGCCAAGGGAAGATTGATGCCGAGTAATCAAAGTAAGTTAAAAGACCTATAATGCAAAATATTACACAGATATCAGCCCTAATACAAACTGATTGCCCCCATCTTCGTGCTCTAAAAAGAAAATTATAAGACAGGTGGTGAAAGGAAATTCAAAAATGATTGCACTCGTCTCAGCATTTAAATGCATAAATATTTTCTGAAGTGGTGAAAGGAAATTCAGTAAAAGGGGTTAGATAACTTCACCGGGGTACTGAACAGGCTCGCTGGCAGTGAAGCAATATTTGAGATATCTGTAAGGCTGTTATACATGAATACCACTCTAATCTGGTAATCAATTCTTTCAAAAACCCGATCTACATCCCAAGTTCAGATGGGACTTCCCAATTAAAAACATATAATCTTATTCTTTGTTGCAAGCTGATAACCACAGGATCTGTTGGGTCTCCTAGAACTGTTTTGATTGTCTTAAAGCAGACCTGAAATTAGTAACGAGAAAGGGAAAGTCGTGAAAGGGACTACAACTAAGTTTAAAAAGAGTATTTGTTTTTGAGAAATCTTTTCAAGGTAAAGAACGAAGTCTCTTTCCCCCTTCGATACCCTATTCTCGGAAACCTTTTCACCTGATTGAGCAATTGACTCCATTTACCTAATATTGGCACATGGTCTACTGTTCTTCCCGCCTCACAGGAAGGCGAGATCCCTAGTTGGAGTCTATGTTGGAGCCGCCTTTGTTTTTCTAGCCCGTCACAAATTTCATTCTTAATGCTTGAAATCTAAAGATGGTTTTCATAGTTTCCCTCTGAGGTATCGAGATCTCTGAAGCTTTATCATGTGAGAAACAATGATTATTATACTCTCAAGGCGAGTCCTACCTTTCGTTAAAACGTTTCCTCTTTTCTTCTAACTCAGGATCTCGTAGGTCGGATACTATAAGTCACACGCCCCCAGCTACGAAACAACGAAATCATTTTAATTATTCACTCAGGACAGTAACAAGGGTAAAGTTTTCCCTAACCCATGATTAAATGTCGTCGGGGTTTTGCACCTCGGCGTTTTCCAAACCCTAAAATTTATTGTCGTAGCCCCGATAGCTGAGAACACGAAGTCCTTATCTTAGTAACCCATGTCACAGTTAAAAGTAAAAGCTAAACCATGGTAAAAGTTTTGTCGGCAATTCGCCACTTGGCGTTTTCTAAATCCTGACTCGCGAGATCACAATACAGATATAAACGTAATTAATTAATCACTTAATCCAAGATTATTTTCCATTTTAATTAAGTCATGTTATTGCGATCTCTCGGTTTCACAGCTCGGCATGCAAACCTCCCGGAAACTTATTTTCGAAGCTCCGAGTCGCGATATGGGGAATATAATAATTATGAAATTAATCGATCCCCAAATCACGATTACCTTTTTATTAACCAAAATCGATCATCGCAGTCTCGAGTGTCAGAGGTTCAAAGTTTTAAAGTAAAATCCCCAATATAACGAGTACCGAAATATTGATTAACGTTGGTAAAACCAGATTAATTAAGCTAAATCGATACATATCCCGTGTTTTGATGCTTGCACGATTTACGAGGTAGCCTTATTCATTCCATACGCCAACTGATATTTTCAACCGTCAAAATTTATGGCATTAATTAGGAAATAGGACAAATCAACGAATAAAGATCACGTTTTTATGGAAAAATTTATTTCTAAATATGATTTGACAGACCTATTCTGAAAGGTACCGAGTTTTCGAATATATAAGAGTTGTGGTTCATTATAACAAATGCATTTCCATATTATTCAAAGCGCATTATCTCTGAGCAAACTGACTTCTGTATGTATACGTATTTCTATCGCAGAAGAGCTAAAACACAATCTCCAGCCATGGCTCCGCGAAAAGCATCCAAAGCCAGTGTTGAGGTTTCGGGACAGGGCTCGGACAATGTTGCTGATACTTCACCTCGAAGTATTGATTTGGTCCTGAATTGGTCGTTTGTTTTAGATGTTCTACAAGCAGAATTGGTGGATTATTTTGATGACTCTAGTGACAATTAAAAAGATGATATAACCACCAAATACAAAATAGTCATCCAATCTGGAATGCACAAAGTAGCAGCCAGACCACGATTGCTTCTATATTACGACATGGTCCGATGGGCATTAGACCATGTGGACCTACCGACCAGAACCATTATGAATGAGCAGAAAGTCACCATTGGGACTTTCAGGCCGGAACATCTGCAAGCCATGTATAAGCTACCCACGACGTCCGACTAAACATATGGCGCTGAATTCTTGGACGAGTTCAAGGAGAAGGAATGCGTATAGTATGATAAAACAATGTCCAGTTTAATAAAAGATTGGGTTTCGAACACCGTGAAAGTTCAGAGCTGATAGCCACGACATATATTCAATCGTTTCTTTAGAACCTCAGTACAAATATGTAGCCATTATGACATGTAGGCTATATGGGAAAGAGGACACCTCACATTTTTATCTTCCATGGGTGCCCCTAATGTTTCGGGTCACCGAAGGCAATTCTTTCAACTGGGCAAAAATGTTGTCCGATAGCTTGACCAGTCGGGTCATAGAGTATCGGGCGCAGAAAGAGAACAGGAAGGCCTCTTCATTCTTCATGTCTACTTACCTTATGGACGTAGTTTGTTTTTTGACACCATTTCCCTTGATGAACTGGAGTTGGACTCCAGTAGAATACGAACCCATACACGTTTATCATGCAAAATTATGGGAAAACAAAGCGACAAATTTTGTGTATGAAATCTTTAACTGGGTGATGGTGCCCCTACATGTCACCATTTTTGGTCACCCACCACCCAGGATCTTAGACAACATAGTAACGAATCTGAGCAGCATAGAAGACTGGTATGTGGAAGCAGAATTTTCATACCTCCAAGTTTTCGGGGCTTCAGTCCTCCATCATGCATTACCATTGTTCATTCCTGACAAGTTGGCTTGTCGTGAGGTCTCTAGGCAAACAATAATTGGTGGTATAAACAAAGAGCTTAAGGGATACTCGAAGAAGGTATGGCCACCTTTTCCTGTTTATTTGAATTCTTATTCTTTATTAGATTTCGGGCATGCCAAAGTCGAGGTAGCAGCCCTAGAAGACCTAAATTTGGTCTCCATTGAATACAAGAAGCACGATCCGTAGAGGGTCGTGAGTAATCATTTGGCCAGTTGCGGGCTCAAGAAATTTGAGCACGAGAATTCACCCTCGGATGAAATTTTCTGAGGCGCAAGGTCCTATGCCGAGATTCTAGCTCGGATACAAACCTTGGCACCCGAGGAAAGAGCCGATGTTTTGAAGTTCTAGGAACATCGACGTAGCTGTCTTCCCACAATATTGTGGGGTGAGAGTCCAGCTACGATGGAGGTCAAACAAAAGGATGACGAAGTCTCTAAGGATGCGAACCTCGACCGAGAAAAACACCAGGAAGAGGGAGAGAAAACCAAGAATCCAAAAGTGGAAATAAAGACTCCTGACCCTCCAAAGAAGCAGAGTCCGGTTACTACTCCAAGAAAATCAACAAAGCAGGTTGGAGAACCTATCGCATCAGTTACTCCCTTGCAGTTGACTCAAGGAAATATTGATGCAGGATGGATATTCAATGAAGATTTGAGGCCTATAATGGTAGAATAACTCCCTCCGAATGAGTTTTTCTTTGATAAGAAGAGAAAGGCAGTAGTGAAGAGGGAATTTTACCAAGAAGGGGAGTCGACAGCCAAGAAATACAAAGTCATAACTAATGGGAAGGATAAGAAAAATGAACAATTCGCGACTGAGATAGCAGGGAAATTAGGAGCATATGCCTCGGAAAATCAATTTTCAGTCAGGCTCTTAAAAAACCAGTTTAAACGAAAAAATCACCTCATTAGGACCCTTGAAGCCAGACTGGCCACAACAAAAGAGATTGCTAAAGACTAGGCGAGCGTAGGAATAGAGCAGGCCAGGTTGGCCGATAAAAATGAGATAGAGATGCTCAAAACTAAGCTCGAGCAAGAACAGCTGGTGGTCCGGGATGGTCAGATACAAGCGAGCCAACAAAGGGATTTGATCCAGCAGCTGCAGGCTAGGGTGGAAATCGTCGAAAACAAGGTGATAGATATCGGGATGTTTCAGTCCCAAGCGATGGAGATTCGGGGCAGAGTCTCTGTGGCCCAACGAAGTTTACTCGGCAAGGTAGAAGTGACCCAAGACAATTGTTTGCTAGTCAACCAGGTTTCAGAGAACTTATCTGCTAGAGAAAGGGAAGCTGGAGCAGGAAGGGTTGCCTTCCAAGAGGCTATGATAGGCTCAAACAATAGGGATTCGGGAAGTACTCCCAGGTTCACCATTTCAGAGCAGACCAGAGGAAACATTCTATTGAAAGAATGGGAGCACAACATCTCGGAAGGCAAGCTGCAAGAAAAAAAGGTAACAAATTCCTTGGAAGAGGCTTTCAGTTTTATAGATGGGGATCTGCTAGGAATTGATAGCGGAGGTAGTGCCGAGGCTTTCATTCAAATTAATATGGAAAGAATCTCGCTTGATTTAAAGGAAAAGGAAGAAAGGGACTCGGCCGAGATCTCCCAAGTGACTATGGTAGACATAGTCCAAATAGACAAATGTCTAATCAAACCAAGTGCGCAATTATGCGCTATTGACATCATAGACGGACAGATGGAAGACATGCTGCAACAGTTAGCCCGAGAATGTTATTTATTTGAAGCCAATTGTCAAGCAAAACCATCGTGGCTAATATCTCAGTTGGTTGAAAGATGTGTCACCTGCACCGAGCACGCACGAGGACAAACGTCTGGCACCAAGTGAAGACAGAGATGAAGAAATGGAGCGATTGCCCTCCTCCCTATCATAACCAAAATTTTGTAACAATTGAGATTCAATCTTATTGTAAACTGTATAAATATACCATAGAAAGAAGGAAAAAAGACTGGACCTTTTTGTGTTGATTGTAACAGAGTTTTTTACATTTTGAGAGTTAATACAACGCAAATATGAAGATTCTCAATTCCGTCACGACTGTGTTATGAGTTTGTTTTCTTGTATCTCATATTTCGTTTCATTTCATATTCCTAACTCATGAATGCTTCGTTATAATTTAGTACGAGCACTACTATAGCGAATGAATTTCGGTTTTCTGTAATTGTTTACTGTTTTTCCTCTATACCAACTATCATCGGGTGTAAGACCAGTCCACACTTTCAGAATTCTACACATATTCTATGCTACATCGGATTATTTCTTTACAGTTTTCCTCTTCTGTTTATACGTGAGATTCTCCCTTGATAGGAGCCTTAAATCATAGACAACTAAATGTTTTTCTCCCACCTCATACATTTTATTAAGATATAACTCAGTTACGGGAAAGAGCCTTTGATTTTCATCCCTATTTTTATTTCCGAAACTGTAAATTCTCTTTTGTACGACCAAATTGAGACAACACTTAATTTACTTCTAAGTTTTTCTTATTTTACTGTTCCTCCATGACTGTCCCTATACCAACACAGCCTAATATCGAACCCAGGTTATCAAATCAAATGCATATTGCCTTAAACCTTTTCGATACTATTCTCAAAACAACTACTAACTGGGTCGATCTTGAATGTTCATGGGAAGCCATTGAACAAGATATAACTATTCAGGAATAGTTGGAAGCTAGACAACGCCAACGTAGAAATCTTCCCTAGTTTCTTTTGCCGAAGGTTGACGTTTCTCTCTTCTCCACCTTTTACCCACTTTTGGATGCCTAGAAACTGTACTTCTAAGCCTTAAGTATAGACTCTGGAACAACATATACCATGCTTATTTGCAAACTGTGATGTTCAAGTTTCTAAACTCTAGATAAAATTTATTCAAAAATATATCAGACTACAAAAGTAAAGACCATTTCTGAAAACTGAAAAAACAAAGAAATCAATATTTCTCCATTGGGATATGTAGTCTTTATCTTCTAACTACGACACCACACCTATATATACATATTACAATGAGATTCAGGCCACCAGAAACCTTAGTAAAATAATTTCTTCAGAAAACGCCCATTTACTGGGCCACCAAAAACCTCTTCACCTTCCAAATTCTGCAATAGGAAAGTGTTGTTATCCAAAAAAAATTCAACCCTAAATGGACCTATCCACAGGCTATCAAATTTCCCATGATGATATTCCCTGCGAGAATCCCATTTCAAAACCAAATCACCAGGTACTAGCTTCTCTATTTTTGACTTTCTTTCAAAAGTCTCCTTAGTCATATGTTGATGCTGATCTACCTTCTCCAGAAGTTTCTCCCTCGCTTGATGTAATTCCACAATTTGACAAATCCTTTTGATAACATCATTTGGTTCAACCTCAATTTATTGCAGATACTTCATGACTAGCAAAGCAAGTTGTATAGGAAAAACAAATTCCATTCCATATACTAATTGAAACAGTGAAGTTCCAATTTCTCTTTTGGTACTTACTCGGTCAACCCACAAGTCATATTTTAACTTTGCATCCCAAGCCCTCTTGTTGTTCTCCAAAATTTTATTAATAATCCTGAACATACTTTTATTGGAATATTCCACCAGATCATTACCTTGTGGATAATAAGAAATGGAATGTTTGAGCTTGATACCATAGTTTTCACAAAATTTAATTAGGTTAGTAGACTTAAAGGCTGCAACATTATCTGTGATGATCATATCAAGACAACCAAACCTAGATAAAATATTTTCTTCCAAAAAATCCATAATCATTTTATCAGTTTCCGTCCTTGTAGGTATGGCTTCTATCCATTTTGTGAAGTAGTCTGTTGTTTCCAGAATCCATCTATTTTGACCACTATATGGAGGATGGATTTCACCAATGAAATCTAATGCTCACTGTTGGAAAGGTGGAACCACTTTTACAGGCTTGAGAGGTAAGGACTTGATCTTTTTCTTTCCTTCAAACCTTTGACATTTTTAACATGTCCTTACTTGGGCACTGACATCAACAAATAGAATAGGCCAATAATACCCAACCCTGAGTATTTTGTATGTAGTTCTCTTCCAGAAGTGATGTCCTCCACACACTCCTTCATTAAATTGAGTCATGAAATTTTCAACTTCTTCTTTATCAAGGCATCTCAATAAGAATTCAGCAGGGTCCCTCCAAAATAAAATATAATTATTTACATAATACTTGACAACTTTGAGTTTTAAGGATCTTACTTCGGATTTATCCATTCCCGGAGGATCTTGGAAATTCTGTAGAAAAATAGAGGATATCTTTATACCATTCAGATTCAACAACCTTTTCATCTACCTGAGGGTTGATGTCTTGAGGATGTGAGTTTCCTTAATTGTTGCAAATGTAATAAACTCCAAAAAATTTACAATTAGAATAAGCTAATAACTTAGCTAACCCTCGAACTTTGACTATATTAGTAGGCTTGATATACAAATCATACTCAAGAAACTTACCTATCCATTTTCTCCTCTTTCCATCAATGTCTGGCTGAGTCAATATATCTTTAATAGCACTGGATGGTACATAGGAAATAACTTTGGAGTGTAATACATAAATTCTGAAATATTTTAGTGCCTTAACCAAGGAAAATGCTTGTTTCTCCATGATGTTGTATTTTAACTCAGCACCCAAAGTTCCCTGCTAAGGAAAGCAATAGGTAGTTCGAAACCTTCAGAATTTTTTTCTAATAAGGAAGCTGCTAAAGTGTCATGAGATGCAAAAGAAAAAATCGAGAAATCTTTTTCAAAATCTAGACTGATAAGAATAAGAGCTTCTGAAATAAATTGTTTAATAGTCTGAAAAGAATCTTTAGCCTCTGTTTTCCACTTGATCTTGCTACCCTTTTTCAACATCCCAGTTATATGTTTGACCAATTCAACAAAGTTAGGAATAAACCTTCTAAGAAAGTTTATCTTCCCAAGAAAATATCGAATCTCTTTCTTAGTTATAGGAATGGAAAGCCTTTGAATAACTATTACTCTTGTAGGATCAATCTTAACTCCACTAGCACAAACAATGTGACCAAGTAATTTCCCCTGCTCTAAAGAAAAATGAGACTTTTTTGGGTTAAGGGAAAGACCATACCTTCTACATTTCAGAAATATCTACCGCAGATGTTGTAGATGATCATCATTAGATTTAGAGAACATAGTAATGTCATCTAGATAGATGACCACAAACTTGTCCTTTTCTCCCACGAAAGCTATCTCAATGGCTATCTGAAACGTAGCCCCTGCGTTAATCAAACTAAAAGGCATCCAAGTGTACACGAAATTTCCCCATGGTGTCATGAAGGAAATTTTATCCATATCATCAGGATGAACAACAACTTGATTGTATTCGGAAAAAACCATCAATCATAGACAACTTGGTAGATCCTACTACCCTCTGCAAGATGTGTTCCATTTTGGGAAGTGGATAGTTGTCTTTTCGAGAACATCTATTTAGATTCTTGAAATCGACACAAAGTCTGATTTCACCATTTGTTTTCCTCACTAGTATCAGATTTTCCACCCAATCAGAGTACCTTAAAGGTATAATGATCTTAGCATCTAGAATCTTTTTGACTTCTTTCTCCATGATAGGTAACAAAAGAGGAATAATTTGTCTTAGTTTCTGCTTGAATGGCTTCACATTTTCTTTCAAAGGTATCTTATGCTACAAAATGGTTTCATCAAAAGTATTAAGATCTTCATAATGCCATGCAAAAATATCAGTAAACTCCTTCAAAAATTTCTCATATTTAGCTTTGTATTTCCCTGAGAGAAATTTTGATAGTTTAACATGCTTAGGATTTGCAGCAGTCCCAAGATTGCAATCAATTACATCTACTTATTTTTTTGGATCAAGGGGCTTCACAGGGAAATTATTCTGATCAAATATCCTTGCAAGAGGCACAAGACCTTTTGGGATACGATTTGTTGGAAATTGCAAAATCTTATGTCCAACAATCATGTTGTGAAATTTCAAATTCTGTTTTTTCTCCTCCACATATTCATCTTGATCAATATGAATGGAAGATAAATCATCAATATCTTCAATGAATTTATCAATTTCATAATCCTCTTGAAACACTCTCTATTACTTGACATTGTCTGGAATAGAAGGCCTGTATTTGACCTCTATTTCATATTTCAATTTTGGGGGTAAAAGAGGTTTGAAAGTGCTTGCTGCCACAACTATTGAGTCAGCCTGATCATTCTGATTTCTAGGGATATGTACAATATTAAAAGACAAAAAAAAGGCTTCAAAAATTTCCCATACCTTATTTATGTAGTTGTTCAATCGGATATTCTTCATTTGATACACATTTCTGACCTGTTGTACACTGAATTCTGAATCTCCATGAACCTTTAAATGATGAATTTTTAGTTCTTTGGCTGCCTTTATACCTAACAACAATGCTTCATACTCTGCAATGTTATTTGTAGTTTCGAATTCTAGCTTGTAGGATAGTGTAATGATTTCATTTGTAGGAGAAATCAACACTATACATGCCCCTGCACCATCTCTAGATGAGGCTCCATCAAAATACAATTTCTATAGAATATTTTGATTTTCAGTGGACTGTGCGACATCAACTGATTTTTTCAAAGGAAAAGACTGTTGGACAACATTATAAATATGAATTATAGAATATTGCAAGTCCACATCAACTGCATAAATGGGATGATTTATAGAATGATCACTGCCACTGATAATATATGCCAGCTGAGCTTCACGATAAATTCTCCTAAATTATCCTCCAAAACCAGGTATAGTGGCATAAGAAATATCCATTTGAAGAGATCCCCCAAGCTTCTTACACAAGATCTAGACAAAAGCATACCAAACCTAGGAGGAATGTCAGCTACAACTATATCCATGACCAAACTTTTGGCTGGGATTTGAGATAATAAAATACCAAGGTCTTTGATAACCCCCAAGCATTTGAAATTTTTGGAATCAAAAGAAAAGAGATCATGGTATGCTTTAGTTATTTCTAACCCCGGTTCTTCCATGACAACCTTTGGCATAATATTATGAGAGGCTCTAGAATCTAACATGAAGTTATGAAGTATTTTTTCATGAACATTTAATGAGACATAAAAATGAGGATTTGAATCATTCCTTTATTCTACAATAGGCCCTAAAACAATAGTAGGTTTTTCATACTTGAGATTAATCCGATCAGTAGAAGGTTATGTAGAAGAAGAATGTTGCAACCATTTCAAAATATGATTCCTATAAGAATTAGTTTTAACCAATTAAGTTAGAGGTATACGGATTTTGATCTTGCTGATCTCATATTTTGAGCTAAAAGGAGAGACTAACCTATCTGATTCCAGGGTTAATAATTTCATAGCAGGTTGTACTTGTCTTTTTCAAGATTCTTGCTGCCTATCTGTACTACTGGGACAATAGGTTTATCTTTTTGAGGAGCAAGTTTGTCTTTCTGAGGGGCACATTTTTCTTTCTGAAGAGAAGATTTTGATCTAAGATTTCACCCTTGCTATTCAGTATTACAAAGCATATTATTAGGACTTCTCCCAACCTATGAACCAAATGAATCTTCATATTCATTTTGTGTTAGGTGACTAAGGGAAATTTCATCTCCGAACAAATGAATATCCAAATCCTCATCAACATCTTCTGCTTCTTGATTTTCTTCAATGTAATTATTCTATAGGGGTGTCTGAATTTTATGATCATCATTATTATTCTTATCCCTTTGGATGATCTGAGGGTTATAAGGTATTCTATAATGATTAGGATTCTGATTTCGTTCTTAAGGAGCATTCCATTTCTGTTTTTCCAATCCGAGTTTTGATAGTTCATATGACATTTCCTCCATATTTCTTGCCATCTCCTCCAAGGAAATATTGTTATTTTTAGTATTAGCTGTGTAAGACTTATATTCTTCTTTAAGATTTTCCTTATCTCATATCTTCTTCATCTATTCTAATGCTAGAATATTGGATTCAAATTCAAGGGATGAATCTTTCATATCAGCCAAAGTCGCTGATTTTCTTTCCCTAAGAAGAAAAAAAAAATCAACATCAAAGGCATTAACATAAGTGACCTTTTATAACCTTTCAACTGGTCTGATATCATCTGGTATTTTATGATACATGTAATTGAATCTCTGAGAAAATTCAAAGATAGATTCACGATTCTTTCTTCAAAGATTACTGAATTCTGTCATGTAATACAAATCATCTTTCTTGTCTCCCCACTTTCTCAAGAATGTGGAATCAAGGTCTATGATGGTGGTAATAGGGTTAGCTCTAAGTTTCCTAAACCATTTCATCACTTCTCCATCTAAACTTTGAACAAAAAGCCTCATCCACACATCATCATAATCCACTTGGAAATTGTCAGCAAAGGAATAAAAAGAAGTTAAATTCTCCTCTGCAGTTGTTTCCCCTTCATTGTCAAACCTTGGAAGGTACTTCATGTAATCAGTAGTTGGGAGAGGATGAATATTGTTTGGCAATACCAAAGGGGCATATCTGGTAGCCTTGATAGCATACATTGGGTTGGGAGGTTTTGCACCAACCATTGTTTGACCACCAAAAGGTTGATTTGTATGTAAGGACTGTGGTGATTGTGGTGACGAGAGTTTAGGAATATTCACCAATTGAATCTTAGGAGAGGACTGAAGAATCTCTTCAACAAGTTTTTCAACAACAAGGATATTAACTTGGAGGCTAAGATTGGGTTTCTCTTCTTGAACTTCTTCAAGGATTAAGATATTTTCCAAGGGAGGGTACTCTGTTTCTTCAGGGAATTCAAAGATTTCCTCAAATTTATATCTACTTTCAGGATAGGGTGTGTAAAAATGCTCCGGTTCTACAAATTCCTCTTTCTTTGAGGTAGATTCTTCAGCAGGAGGTAAAAGAAACAATTTTTTCGACCCTAATTTTTTAAGAGATTTAGATTGTTTTAGGATCTTCTCAGGATCTAAAACAGTAGGCACATTGGGAGACTTTGGATGGGCTCTATTCCCCTTTCACTTTGGAGCTAAAGTGTCTAATGTGGAGTCACCGCGTGAAAATATATGTAGTCAACTTTGCCTATTTATAGTTTCACCATCTATAACTAGATCTGTATCATGTCATTCTACCCAGGGAAAATATCATCATTTCGTCCTCGAAAACAACGCCAAAAGATGTTTGTGCTAGAATTTGTTCCTAGACTACGTTAGGAACAAGCCTAGCACATCTTATTTCAAATGTTAAAATAAAAAAAATTAAAGAGGTGGGAGGATCACACTCTTAATCTTAAAAGAGACTTAATGGATAAACTATCAAGATCACATCTCTATGTGCAACATATCAGGTAAACAAAACCTTAGTTGAGTCAAATGAGAATGGGGTATATGTTGAAGAAGTATAAATGAAGCAAAAATTATAATCATAAAAGAGAAATATGTTCTTTGATATAATTAACCGGAAGAAGAATAAATCTTAAACCCAGAAATCCTTCCTGAACCAGATTTAAAGGATCTTAAACACACATGTGGTGAAGATTGAACTACAAAATAGGTAAATCCTCTCAGCACATACATACAACCATATACTCATATAATAGTAATCATATGTTCAATATGAGTAATTAGAAATGATAAACAAAAGAGAATGATACACACCAACTAATGACTTCATTAACCACTGGAATCTTTACACAGAAAAGGTCGATCCAAACAATTGTATAAGATAAAGTCTTTTAGGAAAACATGCATCCAACCCTTTCTTCATCTACATTATCCAATATATATTGTTTCAAATAGGTTACATGTACTTAGCGTCAATCCTGAGAATCAGGGACACCTCAAAACAAATCTCTACAAAAACTTAGGATGAATCTCAATTTCTAATTGTTGATATACCAAATCATACCAATTTACAAAAAGCTCTGAAAACCAAGGCAACAACTTTGCATAGCATATCTTTGATTTGAATTATTTTGCATTCGAATGATGACACTGTTGCTTTATCCATATCTTTCCTAGATATCTCCAATCTTCAATGCTCCACTTGAAACTAGCCTTTGACAACTCAACATAGGTGGCTGATCTGGATCGGTCTTTGTATCCCAATATAGTTTTTTAGCTCCACAAAACATTACATAGATTCATAAGATGATCTATTACCTTCTTACATAATTTATAGCCTTCTCCTATCACAAAATATGAAACTGGGTGCGAACAACAACAAAATCGGCCGCTACAGGTGTTTCGGTAGCGCCTTTATATTCCCGTGTATACGATTGTAGGAACTTCTTGTAGTGGCCTTCCAAACACTGGTCCCTTGTGTTTTAAAGTCTTTTCTATACATGGTTTATAGCTAGACATAGCCAAAAAGGAGCATGATACCTTAGACATAAGGAACACAAACATTTTTTCATCCTCCATTACTTTAAATCTCAAAAATTGGATTTATCCTGGAAGTGATATATTTAAATTGACAACTTTCTATGTAGGATTGAGGAAGTTGCTTCTGCCAAAAATTCTAAGATTTTTTTTCTGGTCTGCGTAGATTGAGATCTGGTTTGCATACGTTTAGGCTCATTACCTTCAGATCCAATCTTGGGGTTTGGGATTTTCATATCCTTTTTACGATGTTTCCTGGTAAGAACTCTGTTTTTCCCAATGATGGTATTTTTATTTATGATCAAACCACCCTTTTTTGGATTTATCCTTATTAGGCTTAGTGACATGATTTTTCTTTCTTGTATATGTCTTTCCAATAGGTTTGACATTCTCTTCATCAATGGTGATAACGTTCTCTGTGATGGCAGGTTTATTCACTATCTTAGACTTCAACTTGAACTTATTTTGAGGCCTTGTGATTCGTTTCCTTACTAAAATTTTATACCTAGAGGTATCATCTTCATAGGAACTCGAGGCATGAGGATTGACCTCTGGGATAGGCTATTTAAGATGTATAGGATCTTCAAGCTCTTTTTTTTTTTTATAGGTTTCTGTTCCTCCAACGAAACCCTAGGTTCTGTTAACCTCTTATCCCTTTTTGAATAAGTTTTCTGTGCAAAATGGAAAGGGTGCTTACCTCCACCTAATATGTGAGAAAACCCCACATCTGTTTGTTGACTGGCTGATGTAGCTTTTATAGTCTCTTATGGAGTCTCAAAACATGATGCTCGTTTACCCTTCTTTGCAGGAGTTGATTGACCACCATTAGATGGAGTTTCTTGATAAGGTTTAACAATATTTCCATTTGATTGAGAAACAAGAGTATTCTTTTCCATCTCAAACCTTGACTGGATCAAGAACTGATCCCAAGTCTTCTGCAACTTCCCTAATTTGGCCTTAACAAGAACTTTAATCAACCCCTGATGAAAAATTCCATGAGGGGGGTCTTGGGGTTTGCTTGAACTCTCATATCCATCTTATTGAGATCACACAATAAATAATAAGGTAAATTCATTCTCTTAATCCCTACTAGATGAAGAAGAAATCGCAGGTGGAATAGGAATACAATAGAATAACACCCCTCACATGTGACGAATCTCTTAAGAATGAGTAATTCTTCCATCCACTCATCAAAAATCTAATACCTAGGGATTACCTTGACCTAATTAGGGTCTATGTGTTCAGTATTCAAGAACTGATTAACGTCTCCACCTGTAATCAACTTATTTTTAAACCACCTTTCACCATCAGTGGGGAGGTTTCATGCAATAGATATGTATTCTTTAGTAACCTGCATAACCAGGTTGGTGATTCGAGCCCACTTTCCATTGAAACTCTCAAAAAATTCTTTGGCTATAGCGTAATGGTGACCATCCAGCTTGGTACATAAAATATACCACCCTTCCCGATCGAAAATGATTTGGGTATCTTCGTAAGCCTCCATGACTTCAGGCCCTTCAGGTTCTTTCCAATTCACATGTCCTCCTTTACCCATCTACACAATCATAACCCGAAAGCTAGTTTTTTGGCTACAGAGAAGAGATCTGTCTACTATGTAACAAGAATCAAGGAATTTTTCTAGCTCTATAGGGGAAAATTCAAATAAATTCATTGCTATAGTTAACGACCAAGGGGCCAGTTTTGAAAACACATTGAATAAGACAACTGATCCGTGTAACCTTCTAGACAATTGAAAAGTACAACTGATGATACACCTAATTTTTCATTCTATGGCTGACAACGAGTACTTTTCTAACTAATTTTTCTTACTCATGATCTTGTAGTACGATCCACATCTTCCATGACTCACCAAAGTTCTTAAAATGATCATGACTAGGGAAATGTGGAAGTTCCTATAGCACCCAAACCGATTTGTCTTTTTCACTCTTGAGTGAATTAGACTTTGAATATGCAACTCATGCAGTTAAATAATCATGATGCATAAGTATTGACATGACTAATGGCTCAAATGAAAAGACTTGAAACCATTTGATGTCATGAAGTAATCATTTAACCACGTGTCTAATTCCCTATGTCCCCCTCTCCCAACATTATGTCCATCTCATTCATTCACTCTAGCATTCTTTTAAAACCCCTTAATGTGAGCTATTAAACCTTTAACAAAATGCTAATTTTTTTTATAACTTATAGAAAATTTTAAATACCAAGTTGGAATGAATGAGGAATAAAACATAGTAGAGCATAATAGGTGTTATCACTTGGTAGAGGCATGTGTTGGTGATGGTGGATATCTAGTTGAGAGGTTCCCTTTGGATATGATACATGTGAGAGGATCCAATGATAGGTTGTTCATGGAACCTGCGTGGATTGAGGAATAAATACATGAAGGTTAGTATACTTACAGGTTAGACTGTCATATATGGATAGTACATGGCATGCCATTTTCTATGATATATTGTACACCACGTAGTTCCTCACGGTTGAGGAGATATGGCTTTGTGAAGTTGGAGGACCCTCAAGAATATTCTATAAGCCTCTAGAAGGTCATCAATAAGCTTGACCAGTCAAAGTGGTTGCAACAAGAGATTAATTATTGAAATATTAATTATTGCAGGGATTAATTAATTGCTGAAAAATATTGTAGGGAGTAATTAATTATCGAAAAAGATTAATTAATTATCGTAGGGATAATTAATTATTGCATGTCATTAATTAATTATCGAAAAAGGTTAATTGTCGAAAGTTTAGATATTGGAAGATTGGTTGTCATTGATGTCAACCCTTGAACAAAGTTTCATGTCGAAGTAAAGTGGAAGTAAACAGAAGATAACAAGTTTCATGTGAGTTGCATGGTGGTTGCATGTCATTAAAAAATTTCCATTTAAAACACAGAGAAGAGTCAATTGCAAATAAATTCCGTGTATTCACTTTTGAGAATACAGGTTGGATATCTGAGGTAGTGAGTTGAAGACAAAGAAGTCCAATGAAGTAAGGAGTTTGCAGGAACCAAGAGTATAGAGAAACGGTTTCATACATGAATTCCTTGAGTATATCCACAGGTTTCAGGAGGAAAAGAGCTGACATCTATGGTCTTCAGTGAAGAAAAGTGAGAATACCCGTGAGGAGACACTACACATAGTCACAGAACCGTGAGGAAAATTTGTGAAGATCGGGGATTTAAAAATAAGGTCAATTATAGGATTAAAGGTATGTCTTCCTGTGTGTGTTAGGGTGAGTATTTTGAAGAAATCAAGAACATGTATGTCTTAGTGATTCATAAACAATTGATTTGGATAATTCTCTTGTGGATCTTTGTATGAGGTGTGTGTGGTTGTAGTATTGATGAGATATTGATATCAGTCGAAACAAAATGATTATAAGAGACAACGACAACAAAAAGTTATCAATGATAGAGGTAGTGACATATTGGTATACATCTATATTTCAAGGCGGTTGGATGGGGCAATGAAAGGGAGTTGTAGCCTCCATCTGGTCGGAGCTGAAAAATTAGGGAGTTGGAGATTTATTCAGGTTTAAACCTATAAATAGGGGGTTGGAGCCTCCTTCCAGTTGTAGCTGGAGAAACAGGAAGTCGGTGCTTTCAATGAATGTACTATTTGATCAAAAAGAAAATCATTCCATGTTTTTTTCCCGCATTGGGTTTCCACGTAAAATTATAGTGTATTGTGTTTATGTGATGTTTATGGTGTTGAAGATATTTTAAATGATCATAATCTTCATTGGATGTTTTAAATTATGATTAAAAGTACGATTGTTCTCATACTGATTCACCTCCCCCCTCTTAGTATTCTAACACCCACAGGCCTGTGGGTAGATCTATAACTCTGCCCATAGGCCTATTGGTAGAGATGTGGCAAATATTCCAACTAGTTGGTCACCCTTATGAATGTAATGAGATTCTATTGCAACCCATTGTGATAGTGTGGATTTTATTAGTAATGAAGACATACAAATTTAGATCGAAACAACAAACAAATATACAAGGTAATGAAATTTGGAGATCCTTTTAGTCTGAAGTGAACACTCCACATATCCTGAGAAAATCTAATTCAACATCATTTCCCTAACCTCGTCCTTCTGAATACCTGCAGAAATCATCATATAATAAAAGGTTATATGAATGAACAATAATTTAATAAATAAATAGACATATCAACATGTACGAGACTCTTGAAAGACTAAAGTGGAATACCTGAATGGGGTCCTCTTGGTTTAGAGAATAATTTATTCTCTACTGAACAAGGTCAACCACATGAGGGTGGAAGCTCATTTTCCCCCTTCCCCCCCCCTCGCATCACTCTCAATCCCCCATACCCAATCTATCTACTGAAAAAAAATTAAAAGTAGCAAAAAATAATTTAAAGGTAAATGAAAGAAAGATTGTGTGTGCAACTATGTGGTTTTGTACATACATGAAAAATAACATACATTTGTAAGAAGGTAGCAACAAAGAGTATATATTAATGTATTTTATAATAAAAATATGTTTCCATTATATATGTTTCTCATAACATACATCCATAAGAAGGTAACAACAAATATTATATATTAATATATTTTGTCATCAAAATATGTTTCCATTATACATGTTTCTCATAATATATACAATCACTTCTTTTTCTGTCCTTTAGATTTAAGAAATCTATTGATTGGCTCATTCATCTCTTGATTTGTTTTAGTTGTTAGGCCCTCTGTTGGTGCTAATTAAATATGCATGCTCTGGTGAGTTATATGTCTATTCAGGTACTCTCCACGGTGTGGATGCTGCTGCTGAGGGACCTCGACTACAATAAAAAAAGGATTAATATGACATGGTTAGTTATTATTCAAAGAAGTAGTTCATTAATGCAAATATCATTACAATTTTGTTTACTAGGTTGAATAATCAATACCATTGGTTTGTATTCCATGTGTTCCTACTCTCGCCAAGCATTCTCATCTACATGCTCTGCCATCAAAACAAGAAAAATTATAAGTACACCATCTGCAAGTAAATATTAATAATTTTATTAATCCATACTTCTGATTTTAGAGCCATAATACCATCATGGCATGGATGAATGCCACCATCATCGGGTGAAACTCCACCATCATGGCTAGGCTACACACCACCATCATCGGGCTGCACTCCGCCTTCATGATCGGGCTATACACCACCATCAGGATGCATTCCACCATCATGTATGGGATGTACACAACCATCATTAGACTCCACTCCAATGTATTTGGGATGATTTCCACTGTTGGGCTCATTATTTTTGTTTGTCTCTTTCTTAAAACAAAAAGGCACATTCATTTATGGGTGAAATCATTCGTGAATAGATTTTACAAGTAATCAACAGTTAAAGTCCATTGATTTTACTTACACTATTTTTCAAAGGGGAAGATTGTGTTTTCCCCATTCTTTGTTTGCGTTCAACCAGGACTTGAAAGACACTCTTGAAATCAAGTCGAAGGTCTTCTTTTGTTGTCACAGTTTTGAATTGATCCCCTTGCATTACAAAAGATCTCAAATTTGGCTTATTGGATCCAATTGAATAAAAGTTGGATGATGATAAGAATGATATGGTTTAATTATTTGGTACTTGCAATTCGTTCTTTTAGTTTCACATAACCACCCTGGCCAAGTTTGTGTTTCCTGTGTTTTTGTAGTCTTTCCTTGGTTTCTATTCATGTGTCTTGGAGCCTAGAAAAAGTTTCCAATAGGTTGTATATCACAACTTTTATACAAAACTAACAAAAATTCAACATATTAAATTCAAAATATGATATACTTTCCTAGTCTAGGTGGCATCTTTCCTTCTTTTCTCATTGTATTCTCCTTTGCATCCTCCAATAGATTCTTCCACTTGACCTTGAGAATCATTGGAGGAATCTCATACCTAGAGTTTGTTTGCGAATGAAACCTATATTGGTCCCTCATATATTTAAAATATGTTCCAGCCAATGAGGTGACTCCAATTTTTTTGAAGGAATTGCTGAAAAAGCTGACCAAGTGGTCAATAAGTTCCTTCTTCAAACTGGGATTCTGAGCATTCCACCACATCTGTATGGTGGGCCCCAAAATATCTAAGGCCTTGTCATTCATATGCTTAAAAAATGTGTTGTTTCTTCCACAACAATATGACCATTAACTCAAAATAACTGTAGAGATGTATGTTTCAATTAGAAATATGAAATAATTAAGACATTAGTAAATACATGCCATTTTTTGTATCTTAATTGGAATAATGTTCTCTTCCACGAAAAAGGTAACTGGCAATGTTCCCTTGGTGGTAACACATGACGATCAAGGAAATCAATCTATAGAATCACCAATTGCCTCATCTCGGTCACCATCAAGTGCTTGGTCTGGCGTGCTCTACACTAATGATGTGTCATGGCCCCCATATGGTTCAATCATTTCAATCACGGGGTTGTCAGCCATAGGAGGATGTTATCGGGATAATTTTTAAGTGTGGACACAAATCAATCCCTCTAGCTTCACTACGAAACTAGAACAAAACAAGACAATACACTATTCTTTCCTGAGATTTGATTATCAAATGAGAAATGGATCTAGAACATACCTTTTAAATATCGAAGAAATGCAATCCAAGCTCCGTCATGAGGCTTATGGAGAAATATATGCAAAAGAACACAATCCAACGAAGACAAGAATAACAGAGTCTATTTTATATGAAACTATGTATGTGATCAAGGAATCATACAATATGAACAAATAACATTCATATAGGAAAGAAAAGTATATCTATGTTAAAGAATGTGGAAGAAATATACAACCAGATGCCTTGATGTTGTCAGGTTCCTTCCAACAGTTCCTTGCTTCCCACACACTTCTTGATACAAGGATTCTGAGACCATGGATCTGATAGTTACTCACAATCTATCTTGACAAAGAAAAGCTCAAAGCCAATCTAACCAAGCTAACAATCTAAGCCAAATTTCCAATCCACAAGCTTAATCCCAAGCCAAGATAACTTTCTCCATGAGAGCTCCTCTCCTTTTATAAGCTGGAGAGGATAAGGTGAGGAGGTTAGGATGATCCCACTAAAATATGAAAGCAAGTAAGATCCAAACCATTCGGATGCCACCTCACCATAGAAGCTTCTCCTTCTAGAAGCATCGAGAAGATGCCTATTTTTCGCACGTATAGGAATCGTCATACCCTAGCTATAGTGTATCCTGTGGAAATGTCACAGTATAGATTTAGAGCAAGGTGTGTAAATCAGGCATTGTCGCACCCTGCGTATTGCGCATCCTGCAACGATCTTCCATAATAGGGTTTTTGCAAAGGAAAATACAATTTCTTCTCTAAGGTAAAGTTCTTCTCCCTTCTTTCTTCAGAAATTCAGGCCACTAATCCTTCTAAAGAAAAATGATAAGTTTACATCATTAACGATCATGAGGGTGATGAAAATAATGTGTAATAGAGATCCCCCCAAAGTATGAAGTTAGAACAGAGTGATAGCTGAAATACTTTGTCGAGTGTGTGTAGGGAACAAGGAACAGTCAGTCGGAAACCTGCCAACAAACAAGGAAATACAATACAATAATATATCATCATTAAGGTAGGCATTCCCATACTCAGAATACAAATGAATCAAAGCATAAATTCCAACATGCGAAGATCCATGTCAAGTAAGACAGGTCATGGCCACCAAACATACATTGTGGATCCATGCCAATATGACTCAAATTTGAACATAGCCACCAAAAATACACAGTGGATCTATGTGTTAAAGACTCAAATTTGAACATAGCCACGAGACATATAATGTGGATCTATGCAATAGTACAATATGAATATACTCCAACATAGCTTGAATCTATCAGAAAATATTTAGGGTCTTCATCTCTACCACTCTATAGTACGAATCTAACCATGCGAATACATGTGTTGAAGTCGCAAATGGTAGAAAAACACTTTATTACCGATCATTAATGAATATTGTTAACAAGTGTGAGGGAAATCACCATTAATGTCAATGACTCCCAAGGTACACTAGTACAATCCAACGGGTGTGAATTAATGAGTTGAAGTTGAACACTCGGCGGAATCTCTCGATCAACGGTCAATAATGAAAACCCACTGTCGAAAGTCAGGAAACTTGCCATTGAGGCATGGAAGTTCCAAGGTAACAATTAGTTTCTAAGTCTAATTCTTGGATAATGAGTTGAAGTCGACAGGAAAAGACTCGTCACATGAGGGAATTAATGTATCCCCCATCAATGACATGAAACAGGTAACAAGATTTGAAGTAGATAAGAATAATAAGCGATTCAGGACTGACTCAGGGATGGCTGATGCAATAGAAGGCTTAAGGGCTGCAGAAATGGAAAACGAAATAGAAGGCTTTTCGGGTTGAATGTTAAGCCCTAATATTGGCTCATTAACCATTAATTGGGGCATATTAGATTAGTAATGTTATTTTATTTATGTCGGCTTTAGGCCATTAGTTGTAATTATACCTCCTAGTCTCCTATATATACCAAGGAGACATTTTCATTTTGAATCATCTTGTACTTGAACATTTAAGTGGGGTAAAAGGAGGTTCCCCCCTTGAAGAGGCTTATTATCTGAAATTATCTATTTTTCAAGGTGTTGAGTACTTTTCCTGAGTTTTTTCTATGCTATATTTATGTTTGGTTCTTAACATATGGTATCAGAGCTCAAGGTCTTGGGGTTTCGCTGCTACATCTGAGACACCGTTGAATTTTCGCTATAACTTTTTTTCTACAATGTTTCAGAAGGAACGGCTTGGAGGATGTTTAGTAGACGGATCAAGGTACGTTGGGTTCAAAATTCAGCTCCCGATGCCTTATACTTTCAGAGATACATCCTGTAAAAGATAGGGTTCTGGAATCATCCTGAAATGAGTCATTGCAGAATTTTCACTATAAAAACGTTTTTGTAATGTTTCATACCCTAAAATCTGGAGAAAATCTACAGAAATTAGTAAGGTATCTTTGGTAAAAATTTCAGCTTCTGGGTCATCTTAAATTTGTATATACACCTTGTGTAAGATAGGGTATCTGACTAGTCCTATTGACTAGTCTCAAGAAGGTGTTCCAGGTAAAACAATCATAACATCTTGCTAGAGTATCCAAATTGAGTGGGAATAGTTTCATTAGATCGTGAACAGTTTGTAGTATTTTGGGTGTGATTTTTAAAATTTGATATCAATTATTTTGTGCGGGGCATGCTATACAAGTGAGATCTCCTGGAAAGAACAAAAATGGGCAAGTTGTGAGGAATTTATCGTAAATTCCACTTGGCACATCCAATTTTGATCAGACCTATGGCATTGCAGAGAAGAAATATCAGAGAACTACCTAAAAGAAAGTTTCATACCCAGAAGGGCCGAAACTTGGGAGATAGAACATAATAAATATTGTCTAGTAGAAGCGCCTCAAAACCAAGATTCCAAATTGATACTTGGCCAACATGCCACCGAAAAAGGGAGATTCTACACCAAATAAGCCTCCATAAAATCCTAATTGGACTCTTGATGAAGGTGAAGAAATGCGTGGGGACATAAATGAACTACAAAAGAAGATGGATTCAATGGAAGCTAAGTTGATGGATTCAGTAGAAGCTAAGTTGGATACTAAGATGGATTCAATGGAAGCTAAGTTGATGGATTCAATAGAAGCTAAGTTGGATACTAAGATGGATTCAATGGAAGCTAAGTTGGATACTAAGATAGATGGTTTAAAAGGGGAGATCATGGAAGTATTGAAAACTTTCGTAACAGACAAGACACTTGAAAGTGAAAATGCATCCCATGAAATTCATGATGAGGACACAAGGAAGGTGAATCAAGAATGGAGAAACTCCAACTTTGGTTTGAAGACCAACCATGTTCCTAAGATTGATATGAGGAAGTTTGATGGCAAGGA
>ML785550.1:499223-515573 GCA_009831015.1 Picea engelmannii
GAGTACACCCAGTTTTCCATGTTTCATGCTTAAAGAAGGTTATAGGCGACAAGATCCCAGTTCAAACTATATTTCTAGAACTTGACGAGGAAGGAAAAATCATATTGGATCCTAAAGCCATCACTGACACAAGAATTCACCAACTGAGGAATAGATCCATTTCAGAGTATCTCATTAAATAGAGGAAATTACCGGCTGAAGATTCCACTTGGGAAGATGAGTCTTTTATACAGAAGCATCCATAGTTACTCAAGCATTGCAAACAACACGTGTCTCAAGGGGAGGGGCATGTTAAGCCCTAATATTGGCTCATTAACCCTTAATTGGGGCATATTAGATTAGTAATGTTATTTTATTTATGCCGGCTTTAGGCCATTAGTTGTAATTATACCTCCTAGTCTCCTATATATACCAAGGAGACATTTTCATTTTGAATCATCTTGTACTTGAACATTTAAGTGGGGTAAAAGGAGGTTGCCCCCTCGAAGAGGCTTATTATTTGAAATTATCTCTTTTTCAAGGCATTGAGTACTTTTCCTGAGGTTTTTCTATGCTATATTGATGTTTGGTTCTTAACATTGAACTTCTTTTTGAACATATTGACAACATGACAACTGTCTTGGAAAAACTGACTCAACAACAGGGATCACAGACCAATGGATAATGTTATAAAGGGGTATGATCAAGAGACAAGCATATTTTCCAACTTAGACACAAAGCAAGTGAAAGAGTGTCATGTTCAAAGGTGACTCTTCGATAGAATACATGTTTAGATACATTTCTTTCCCAGTTTCCCCCCCACCATTTATGGCGAGTACCTCTTTATTTTTACACAAGCTTGAGGAGGATAACATATGATTGAACTGTAAGATCATCCTTCGGATGAGTCCCTCGGAGTATGTTTAACGAACCCTAGGAAGGAATGGTTCAATCCCATATGGTCCTTTCGATGTTTGTTTTACGAGTCCAAAGAAAGAAAACTCAGGGGTTTTTCATGTTTAGAGAGTCTGAAAAAAACTTAAAGAAAACTCCAAAATGTCCTTTTTTGTAAAGTAGTTCGATGAAACTGAAAAACAGATAAATATTTCTCAACATATGCTCTTTCTAATAATTTAACGAGCGTGAAAAGAACAAGATCGCTTGAAAATATTTTCATGTTTAGAGAGTCTGAAAAGAGATTAAAGGGAACTCCAGGGGGTTTCCTTTTTCGTATAACCTTTACGAGTCTGAAAAGGTGATAAAATTTTAGTCAGTTACATTCTCCTGTATTTACGAGCATGAGAAAGAACAAATACTAAGATTGAGATTGTTTTCATTTTTACACAAGCTTAAAACAAAACAAAACTATGCTTGGGATAGATTTTATTTTTACACAAGCTTAAAACTAGCCAAAACTATGCTTGGACCTGGTTTCATTTTTACACAAGATTGAACCAAAGGAAACTATGCTTGAGGTAGGTGGTTTCATTTTTACACAATCTTGAACCATAGGAAACTATGCTTGAGACTTCCCAATGCATTATATCGGGATGGTTGGTACTTAGCCCCCAACTTAAGAAGCTAGTGGCTCAACTTTAGCATAAAGTCCAAAGGCTGGAAGAATTCCCCCCCCAAGCTTTGATTCGTCTAATGACATAGGAGGATGAAAAGAAGATTCAAATACTATATGTAAAAAAGTACTTGACTCAATCAAAGAGGGGGACAATCTATTTCATTTTTTAATGAGCATGACACAGAAACAAAAACTATCCTCGTGAATATGGGTTCAATCCCTAGACCATTGTTTCATTTTTTTAACTATCTTGACACAGGAGAAGAACTATGCTCATGAGCTTTGTTTCATTTTTTAACGAGGTTGCTACATAGACGTGAAAACTATCCTCAGAGTTAGTTTCATTTTTTAATGATCTTGAAATCATAAAATCATGCTCAAAGACAGTTTCATTTTTTAATGAGCTTGAAAAACCATGCTCAAAGCTAGTTTCATTTTTAAAGGAGCTTGAAATCAAAAAACCATGCTCAAAGCTGGTTTCATTTTTTAATGAGAGTGAAATCAGAAAAGAACGCTCAAAGACTCTCTTCTTGATCATGGCTTCCAAGAGGACGATGCTCCAGAAGGACACCATTTCAAGGGACAAAAATTGGTCATGGATTCCAAGAGATCTTTACTAGATGAAAGAAAGACACTCTGGAAGGAAACCATGTCGAGGGTCATGATGGGGGTAAGGATATCAAGCTCTAAAGACCCTATCGAAGAGATCACCATGTCAACTACAAGATCCAAGTCATAAGAGATTGAGTTTATAGTGAGGGCCTCATCTTCATATATAGTTGAAGGCATGGGAGACAATGCCACATAATTGACCTGTGGCAGGGGCGATGCCATTTGCATATAAGAACCATTTAAGGAGGTCATTGAGTTGATGGTCGAGTCGGGGCCAAGAAATGAAAGTTGATCAATAGTCACCATTCTTCCATCGTGAGGGAAAGATATCACACGAAAAAGAGTGGACACCATAGCTTTCATGGCATAAACATAATCTTTCCCAAGGAGTAAATCGAAATCCAAGGGGTTTTAGACTACCATGACATCAACATAGATAGTTTTCCCTCCCAAAGTTACGGGAAACTAAGGAAGGATCCCTAAAGGGTGACTGGTTCTTCTGTTAAAAGAAAACAAAGTCTGGGTAACTGGCACAAGCTGAGGATAACCCAAAGCTTTCCAAGAAAGAGAGGACAAAATACTAACGGACAGACCTTTGTCTATCAACATCTGAGGAATGTCCCGACCACAAACTTGTACTGTAATATTGAAAGGAAGGTGAGAGGTAAGATGAGGTCTAGTTATCAAAACCTAATTAAAAAGGATGGCCTCATTACTTGGAGGGGGTTCTACGAGAGAAGGTGGAATGCCCCCTAGTACAGTATATTCTGTATCAACAAGGAAAACATGGGAAGTATCAGGTTTACTCTCTAGCGGGAGAGTAGGATAGACCGATAATGACATCAAATCAACCACTTGGGTTGCATTATCCAAGGGGAGAATGGGATCAACGGATGGAAACAGATCAACCGCTTGGGTTGTAGTCTCTAACGGGAGAGGGGGATTGACCGAGGATGGGATCGGATTGACCAATTGGTCAACTGGTTCAACTAAATACTTGACCAGATTGACTACATGATCAACCAGATTAACCGATGAAGGGGCCGGATTGATCATTCCATCAACTATAGGTGGGTCAAGAGTAAGATTGTGATAAGCAACTGGAATTTGAGGTTGTGAAACAGTCATGTCTTCTAGTAATTTCTAGGCTTCGTCCATACAAGGGAAAAGGTGAGTTTGGTGACTCTCTCTGCATAACATACACGGAAACTTGACTCTACTTTTCTTCTTCCCAATGGTATCTTGACTAGTTGACAGGAGGTCATCAACATGTTGTTTAGAGGTTGACGACATGGGTTGGCGAGGGTGTGTAGACCATGCTTCTATAACCTTAGATAGAGCAGGGAAATCCTTAAGAAGATGGCTACCCTTACAAAGGCTGCAAGGGTACTTGGGCTTACGAGTTGTTTGGGTGATCTTGGCATCATCAACACTCCCAACACAATTATCAGTAACTAGTTGTTTTCCAACATGTCTGGCAGTGGTTGGAAGTTGGGACCCTTGTTTATTTTTCTTCTTCTTATTCTTCCTTTTCTTCTTCTTCTTATCCATTGAGTTACTAGCTTTAGAGCTTTCACTAGGCGAAGAAGATGAAATAGAAAAAGACCTTGCAAGTGGAGAAGGTGAAGAAGATCTTACTAGTGAAGAAGGTGAAGGATCAACATGAGGTTGATGTTCTTGGGGGGAAGTGCTTACAACCGAAGCACTAGCTGCATTTGGGATTACCTGAGTGGAAAATAACCATACTGGTAATCCAATTGTGAGACATGGAAGGCTCAAAGTAGCGATGTGAGGAGGAACAATGTTTCCGCAAGAAGGAAAAACAAAAGGTTCCCTTGGCACAGGGGTTGCTTCATTGGTCATTTTGGGAACTGACTACATTAAAAAAAAGATCCAATCTAGAGTCCACTAGGGAAAATAAATAGCACACGCTAAAAATATAGGAATCAAGCAAGCAAACAAAACCTTCTCACAATGAACACACTAGTTGGTGATGAAATCCAATGTCATGAGAACAATGTAAGAAGGGGCTTAGATAGAGAGAGTGAAAAAGTTACATTGAGGAACTGCTTATTGGACTTATGCCTCGATGCAAGCTCCCACACATAAACGTGGGTATACCCTCCAAGGAGACCGAGTGAGTTTGGCCAACATCGATTCTCAGTACCGTGAAGACTTGCCCCTCCACAGTCACCTCATGTAAAGACCCTAAAGAGATAGGCCATTAAGGTTACCAATTACTCCAATAATGCCTGGGGAAACAATCGACAATCCAATCCACGCACAAAGGCAGACTATCTAGCCCGAATTCAACTCGAGAGGCTTCCACTCAGCATGGAAGCTTCTCCTTCTAGAAGCATCGAGAAGATGCCCATTTTTCCCACGTACAGGAATCGCCGCACCCTAGCTATAGTGCAACCTACAAAAACGTCGCAGTCTATATTTAGAGAAAGGTGTGGAAATCAGGCATCGCCGCACCATGCATATAGTGCATATTGTGACGATATTCCTTAATAGGGTTTTTACAAAGGAAAACACAATTTCTTCTCTCAGGTAAAGTTCTTCTCCCTTCTTTCTTCAAGAATTCAGGCCACTGATCCTTCTAAAGACAAAGGATAACTTTACATCATTGACGGTCATGAGGGTGATGAAAATAATGTGTAATAGAGGAGATCCAAAGAGCCTCGTGGGTATGTGTCTTGTGGTAGGACGTTGTGGTGTTTGAGCATTGTTGCTACCAACACCATCCTCAAGAGAAGGTTGTTGAAGTTTTCTGAATTATTCCTATAAAAAGAAAACATATTTTATTATGATAATATAAAAGTAGAAAAAAATTTCATAAATGAACATATGTGATAAATAACCTTTTTAAAATATGTCACTTACTGCAGATCATTTTATTTCCTACATAAAAAATCTACATGTTTGTTCAACCTCCTTTGTTGGTTCACGCATAAACAACTGAGTAAGTTCAATGTTTTTTTTAATTATAGCCTTTTTAATTGTCTCAATCGGGAAAAATTCAAACATGTGCTCATAGTTTCTGACATTTTCAAGTACATCAGTTGTTGACAACTACATATATCAACAAAAAAACAAGTTAATTCAATTATAAAAACAATAATAATATTCGCTTTAAATGGATATGGATATTGTTAGTCGTTTACCCTCTGAGGCTAGTGACTTCCCACGATGACCCCACCACAATATAAGAAACATTACATATTAAAATGTTACGTTATAATATGAGAAGCAAGATAAATCAAAATTAATGTTAAAAATACAAAATAAGTTGTCTAAAAACATAACTTTGTTGTAAATGCAAAAAAATGCATAAAGGGAAAAATGCTTACAAATGCATGAAACCAGGGCATTGTGAAAATGCAGCCCCAACTCTTAACACACCTGCAATTTGGGTGATTCAAGTTCCTGAGGGTGTCTTATATTATTTTACTCATGTTTACATATTTAGTATTGTGTTTGTGAACACAAAAGTGGTTGCAGAGTAAAAGAGGAAAAATCTACCTTGTAAAGTGAGAGATCAAATCACTAGAATGTTCCTTAATGGAAATGCATTCCCATGCTTCTATATAGATCCAAATTTAGTGATATGAGTTTTTGGGTGAATTTAATAACATTATGAATCTATATGTATCATCTAGAGTGCATTTTCAAATGAAAAAGGACTTATACCTAGAACCCAAATTCAAGATCTTTTGTAAAATGGATGGCAAAACTAGATTACTATAAAAACCATGCCTAGGAATCATATGACCTCCAAAATGAGTGATAAAATTTGTGGAGTTTGTATTTTATCATTTTACATACATTCATAATTTGGTTGTGCATTTTGAAACCAAAAACCCTCTACTATGCATAAAGGTTAAAAATTGCTTTGTAAATGCAAAAAAATGGATAAAGGGAAAAATGCTTAAAAATGCATGAAACCGGGGCATTATGAAAATGCACGACCAACTCTTAGCACACCTATAATTTGAGTGATTAAATTTCTTGAGGGTTTATTAGATTATTTTACACATGTCTACATATTGAGTGTCGTGTTTGTGAACATACAAGTGGTTGTGTAAATGAGGTAAAATCTACCTTATAAATTAAGAGACCAAATCAATAGAAATATCTCTAATGGAAATGCACACCCATGCTTCTACATAGATCAATAGAAATAGCATTCTAAATATATCTATATCATTCAGAGTGAATTTTCAAATGAAAAATGACTTCTACCTGGAACCCAAATTCAAGATCTTTTGTAAAATGGATGGCAAAACTAAATTACTATAAAATGCACACCTAGGAATCACATGACCTCCAAAATGAGTGATAAAAGTTGTGGAGTTTGTATTTTATCATTTTACATATATTCATACTTTAGTTATGCATTTTGAAACCAAAAACCCTCTATTGTGCATAAAGGTTAAAATCTGATTTGTAAATGGAAAAAAAATCATATAGGGAAAAATGCTTAAAAATGCATGAAACCAGGGCATTGTGAAAATGCACGCCCTACTCTTAACATACCTGCAATTCCCATATGTATTAGAAATATTCAATTTAAAGGGGATGGATGGATGGATTTAGAAGAACAAGTCAATAAAACATACAAGGTGTTCCTATTACATCTTCATAAACACTCAGGACAACTTCATGCTTAATACATTCAACTATATCACAATATCACATTGGTAAAATTTAATGTACATGAAAAAATATTAAGTAAAATATTCCCTTAGGGAGCTGGGTAGGTGCCACTCGATTCGCCTTGTCTTCCCAATGGTAATTTAACAAATTAACACAATATTTTCCAATATTTTCCCATCAGATACTTATGATCATTAAAGTTTCTTACTGCCTCATCCAAATTAGTGTATTGATCATAAAATAGGAAAGGTAATTTTCTGAAAATAATTTTCAGATTGTGCAACAATTCAAAATCCCCTGCCAACAATTCTACCACATATTGCCCCTTCAAAGTGCCATCAATATTTTCTAACTTTTTGTCATTGTTCCTCCTATCTTATAATAACTTCTAATAATTTCTCATTGGATACAAATCCCCATTTGCATTCTAGAATGATGGTAATCCATGCTTGACTACATCACTAAAAAGCTTCTTAAGAGTAGAGATTTCCCTCATAGCGTCATGGAACTTAGTTTTCACATTTTGCAGCAATATGCTTTTTGTAATGACTCTTTTAGCATCCATTACAATGCTAATTCTGTCATTGACTTGCAAATCCTTCAACTCCTATTTAGTTATTTTGTTCAAGAACTTTATTATATTAGCTACCAAATCAGGTTTATTCTCCAACTCATTTTTTATTCCTTTTATGTATTTCAAGACTATGGTGATTAAATCAATCTCATCCTGCGCTGGGGTAAAATAAAACCAAGTATTTAACATTTTGTTAGCTATATCATCCCAAATGATATTCTTAAATCCTTTCATGGATGTTCTCCCTGTCTCCCTTGCCTTTATTCTATTTGCTTCCTTCTGAGATTCCTCTTTAGGAACATTGATTTGTTCCAAAAATAGCTCTATGATTTTCACCTGATCTTGTAGTTCTTCTACCTTGGAATCTCTTTGTTTGAGGTGGTTTTTCACAGTTTCCAACTCGATCTCCTTCACACTCAAATACACCATTACTTTTTATAAGCCCTCTGCTGGGTCTAATGGAGAAGTTTGCATTATAGTTGACTTGGATACCTGCAATCATCGAGTTTGATTGTCTTTAAAGGTTTCAATTTCAGCTTGTAGTTGTTCTATGATCTTCCTACTTTCCAATAATTGCTTGTAAATATGATCATTTTCCTCATGACTAGCTAGCAGCTATGGTGTGTGGACATGTTGTACATCATGAACATTTAGCTATTTCTTGAGAATATTAATCTCGTTATCCTTCTCTTTGACTAGGTCTCCTACAACAATAGGATTTTTAGGATCTTCTCCTAGGGAAATAATCTTCCTCTCCAACTCATTAATTTGAATTCTATTGGCTTTATTGGCCACTCTCTCTTGTGTCAACTAATTTACTATTTTCATTACCATATTTTTCATCTTCCTCTGATTGGAAGAGGATTGAAATTCCCCTATATACAACATATCAATTGTTTGTTGGTGCAAAATAATCATATCCATAGGGTGGATATATCGAAGATTTAATCTTGTTTGAGTGTCTTTGTAATCTACAAGAAAAACAGGCTTAAGTACCTTTGAATCTAGTACAACCAAATTGAATATACTGTGCTGGTAATCCACAACATATAGTAATTTTGTTTGATATGTGTTTTCTCCCCAAGCCCAAGGATGCATTTCCTTTTTCACCCCTTTATTTTTTCTCTTTTTATCCAAATACTGTGAAAAGAGTGAGGGATACTCATCAGAGGTTCCTTTATCTCTAGAGGTCTGTGAATTTTATGGTGTTGACAATAGAGTTGAACGAAGATGATGAATAGTGATAGAAAACACCTTTGAGGCTGAACTAGCTTCACTTGATCCTTGTATGATTTGCAATATACCCTTCCTTTCTCTTGTAAACTTAGCTAAGAACCCCTCTAAGTCTAATTATTCATCACCTTTAGTCTGTTTGATTAACTTCTCACTCAGGTAATCATCAATATCCATTTCAGAATACATGTATGAAAATGTCCTATTTCTAAATTGTAATTCTTGTTTCTGAGGAGTTTGAATTACATTAGATTGGTCCATTGACTTAGTGGTAGTTTGATTGTGGGCCTATACCTCTAGAATCTACTTAATTCCTTCCCATGAATCCAGGTTAGTAGTTATTTCCACTACAAGATTTGGCAGATGCTTGTACATGGGCCTTCTCATTGCAATCACACTAGGTGGGTCATACACCCATTTACTTCCTTTTTCAAAATCCAACTTCTTTAGAATTTCTTCTGTAACAACTAGAGTAGTTCTAATATTGACCAATAAAGGGCCAACCTCTTGATGAGGCTTGAAAGTGACGGCCTGCTTATGCTGGATGAAATGAAATTGGTCTGAAATGAGCCTTTGTCTGATGTATTCCAAATCAAATATTCTTGGAGTTAGGAAAATTGGCAACTTGTATGGCTCCCGTTCAAAATCATATAATCTAATGATGGTGTGATCCTCAAACAGGTACAAATATACTAATGTTGTATCTTTTCTCAGATGCAGTATCTTTTTAAACTCATGAAACATCCTAGGAGGCTGAGTGCCATAGAGTAGAATGTAACATGCACTCATGAACTTGTTTACATAAAGAATGAAACCTTTATTCTGGTCTCGTTTCATCACCTCCTCAGCACACTCAATTACTGGCTCATTTTTACTTGAATCATCATTTGTTTTGATCCCAAAGCTCTAAAAAAAGGAAGAATTACTGAATAATATGAGGTGCACCAAGTAGGCCTGGTACCTAAAAGACTTAGTGATGTGGAAATTTGACAATTGGAAGTTTATGACTTCCTCAAGGAATTGACAATAATCAATTTTTGTGAGGGTTATTGACTCTGATGGACATAATATAGAAATCATCCCTAAAATAGTCTCATCCACTGCTCGATCATGTTCATAGCCTAAAAACTGACAAATCATGGCAATAGCTTGCCTGGTTAGTTCAGGGAAGATGGTGCATTTGAAAGGAGGTGGACTAGTTGGTAATGGGGCATCTAGGGCTAATAGATTACTCAAAATCTTCTCTCTTTAAGACTATGATAATGCTTGGTACTTAGAGTCAAGCTCATCATCATCCAGGGTTTCATATACAACAAGGTCTAGATTTTGGAGCAATTGGGAAATTGATTCTTTATTTATTTCACAGACTATACTAGAATCATGTACAAGAATTATTTGTTTCCTATCCACCTGGTAATTGAGAACACACTAATTGACTAATTCTGGAAAGTGATAATTTTTTGGAACAATTGATTTGGCCAGGTTCGATTCCCATAAGTTCAAGTAGTTTCAACCATTGTCAACATTAGACTAGGTTCTCTTAATTAATTGGTGAAGGTTAGGAAAATATAGTGCAGAGTTGAAAACATCCCTTTCCCTATCCTCCAAGTGATCATCAGATACAATCATTTTCTTGGATGGTCAGATTTGGCTAGGGTTCAATTTAGTGTCCATTTGATTACTTTTAGGGGAAAATGACTAACTACCTTTCTCCATATTCCTTATTTTAAACAATTTGAACACATTTGAAATAAGGAAATGAGAATAGTACCTGAATTTGACTGCTTTTACTAGAGTCTATTGTACTCATAATAGGGTTTACCGTGTGCGTTTACCTCATTTTCTTCGGGGGTATTTTTTTTGAAGATTTTAAAAAAATTCTTTGGATAACATCGACATGACACATTATTTATTTGTCTTACATCACAGTGGAACTTGCCATCAATTCATGCATTTTTGGGGTGAGCTAAAGTGGTTTCATAATACCACCCCTGCTTATCAAAATGAATAAGGTGATGACACATAATCACCTGTTAATACAATTGTTCTAAATTTAGGCCTCCGACACCTTGTTATCCAACATGAACTTTCATAAGATGAAATAAGTTGAGACCATTGATATTATATCTATATCAATGGTCTAATCATGTTTGTTGATTTTTCATTTCAAACCGTGTTTTCTCTTTGTTGTTCCTACATACATATGAAAAATTGATGTAGTATACAGGGCATCAAACCTAAACTAATGACTGAATGACAGGGAAAACCTGAAGTGAATGGAACTAAAACATAACCAATTGGAACCATTTAAACATGAATAAACAACTACATGATCTACATTCTCTATCTATATAAACAACGGGGCTACATATCGAAGAAATTGTGGGGTCAATCCCTTTAATGCACAGGTGGGGTTGGTCTCTCCTTGTCTCGGTCTTCTCCTCTACACATTGTCATTATTGACAAGTGTCGATCCAATGTAAATGTTAGCGGGTTTCTCCTCTCCGCATTCATACTGGCAGGTGGGGTAGATCTAATGAAAATTGCAGTGCGTTTCTCCTATACACACTCTCCTCACTGACATATGGGGTCGAATGATGCAGTTGTCAACCAATTTGGGAGATGGTTTATTTGCTCAGGTTTTGGCAACATAGTGTTTTTTATGTTTGAAATGTATATTTTTTTATTTGTTATTTGTTTGTAATTCACTTTATTCATATTTTTATTTAATATGTGTTTTATAGTTGTATGTAAAGGTATAGGGCTGAAGTGGAGCTAGGTTCCTATGCATGGAGGGTGAGAGGGAGAGAGCCAACAAGAGCTATCGATTTCATTTTTAATGACATTGTTAGCACATGCCTCAGGTTTCCCCGCCACTTGAAATTTGTATACAAGATTCATTTCATTCATGAATTTTCTCATAAATATGTGGATAAGGGGGATAAGTCAGGCATGGAACATTCATAGGGATGTTTTCATCTTATTCATATAATACATTTAACTCATGCAACCATGATCAAGGTTGCATTCATGCCTCGCCTCTCAAGATTTATCCCAGTTAATATTATGCAGGCCCCATGGTGAGCAATTGGGAACTGAGGGCTTAGAATTGAAAGTGCTTTGAGGCATATGAAAATGGTTAGAGCACTACTTTGAAGGTGTAGGTATTGTGGTTGGGACCCTATGAAGAGGTACGACCATACATATATTAGCTGGGATCAAGTGTGGGAAATGCCAAGGCTGAGGTTAAGTTGGGTTAGGTATAGGCGAGGGCCTTATAGGGATAGATGGGTCTAGTAGGGACAAAATTAAGTTAGTTGGTTCTTATGCATAGAGGGGGAGAGGGAGAGAACAAGTTGAGGGAGGGAGAGAGCCAACAAGATAAGCTATATTTTTCATTTTTTAATGACACAATTAACACATGCCTCAGTCTTCCATTTTACCTCTATATACCTCCCTATGTCTGTACTCCTCTCTCCCTCCCTCTCTCTCCATCTCACTCATGACCTCTGATCTTCTTCTCTCTCTCTCTCTCTCTATCCATGTCATTGATCTCGACCTATCACAGTACTCTAACACACTCTCACACTATCATAATACTCCCACACTCTCACACTATCACAATAATATCACACTCTCACACTATCACAATACTCTCACACTCTCACACTATCAAAATATTCTCACACTCTCACACATTCTCTTACATAATATCGATTATGAGTAATTTATCTTACTCCATCTTCCTCTTCCTCTCTCTCTCTCTTTCTCTCTCTCTCGATTCATCTATGTCCATCTCAGCCTCTCTTTATCCCTTTCATAGTCTCACATACTCTCTATATACCCCCCTCTTTTTCTTCCTCTCTCTAACCCCCTCTCTATCTTCCTCTCTCTCTACCCCCTCTTTGTCTTCCTCTCTCCCCTTCTCACATCACACATTCTCTCATATAATATCAACTGTGAGAAATTTAACTTACTTCATTTGTATATATCACACTCTCAACCTCTCTTATTGTATTTCTTTCTCTCCACCTTACTAGTCTTGACCTATCTCTCTCCTTCCAACACTCTCAGACACTCTCACTCTACCTTGGCCCCCTCTTTGTATCACTCTCTCTACCCTCCTCTCTGTCTTCATCTCTCTCTAAATCCCTATTTGTCTTCCTCTCTCTTCCTCTAATATCACACATTCTCTCTGCCTTCCTCTCTCTCCCTCTCACACTCTCACACATTCTCTCATGTAATATCGATTGTGAGTAATTTAACTTACTTCATTTGTATCACACTTTTGCCCTATATTCTACTCTCTCTCTCTCTCTCAAGTCTCTCTCCATCTCACTATTGACCTCTCTCTATCCCTATCACGCTATCACATGCTATCTCTCCACCCCCCCTCTCTATCGTCCTCTCTCTCTACCCCCATCTTTGTCTTCCTCTCTTCCCCTCTCACACTCACACTTTCTCTCATATATCAATTGTGATTAATTTAAGTTACTTCATTTGTATATATCACACTCTCGACCTCTCTTCTACTCTCTCTATCTCCCTCTCTCTCCCTCTCATAGTATCACACACACTCTCTCTACCTCCTTCTTTCTCTTACCCCCCTTTGATTTACTCTCTCTCTCTCTACCCCCATCCTCTTTGTCTTCCTCTCTCTCCCTCTAAAATTCTCTCACATATATAAAAATTTTGAGTAATTTAACTTACTTAATTTGTATCACACTCTCGACTTCTCTTCTTCTTCTTCTCTCTGTCTCTCTCTCTTGACCTCTCTCTATCCCTCTCACATTCTAACATACTCTCTCTCTCTCTCTCTCTCTCTCTCTCTCTCTCTCTCTACCCTCCCTCTCCATCTCACACTCACATATTATCTCATATTTCAATTGTGAGTATTAATTTAACTTACTTCATTTTTATGAATATTGTCCACTAAATATTCTCATAAAAGAAATCAAAATGAAAATCTACCAACATTAAACCATGACCTAGACCTAGGCCATGACCTAGAGTACCTACACCTATATCTTGATGTACACACAGAGGGAGAGAGCCAACAAGAGTTTTCTTTTTCATTTTTAACACCACTATTATCATGTGCCTCGATCTTCCCTGTCACCTATAATCTATATACGGGATTCATTCCATTCATGACTTAGAACACGACCTATACCTAGGCCATGACCTAAACCTACACCTATACCATGACCTATACAATGAAAATACTATTTCTTTGTCTCCCATTCACTCTCTCCCCTTTCTCCTATGTCTTGATCCCACCAATCTCTCTCTCTCACTCTCTTTCATTCTGATCTCTCACATGCTCACTCATTATCTCCCTTTTTCTCCCACTTCCTCTCTCTTTCTTCCCCAAGTACTTTTCCTCTCCCCCAAAACAACCATATAAATAAGTTCAAATTACAAACTATATAGATAAGTTCAAATTACAAATATAGAAAATAATAATAAGCTTACTTTGTAATTTCAAATATAACTTTATGATGAGTTATATATATATATATATATATATATATAAATTCATAAACATTGAACTATGTTTTTTTTGAGGAATTTCATAGTGTTAAATATGACAATATAATTTTTTTTGATAAAATAAAAAAATCAAATTTATTAATTATTAATAATTGTAACATTTTCCAAAGTACAACCTACTAATTATAAATCATAATGATTTTCCAACTACTACAACCTTAGTATCATAATTATTAACTAGTTAAACCACCATCTGGGTTTAATGACGACATTCATAATTTTATTGATTGATACAACCATCCACTGGAGCGAATTGTGTCATAATTCACACATGAAGAGTATCAACTTGTACCTTGGAAATCCAATGAAGGATTTCAGGTCATTTCTTCGATATTTTGTATTCAAAAGATAATAAGATATTGGGCACTATGAATCATGATGATCACACATGTCTAATGGCGAGATACAACTCAAAATACCGGAGAAAGGAAAATAATTCGAAGATTGGGAATACTTCTGCAGCTATTGCTAGTGTTACAAATTCTACAATTATTGTTCCTACAACACCAGTTATTTCAAAAAGGTCCATAGATACATTTCCTAAAGTTCCTACTCATTCAGTTAAGAGTGCTTCTGAAGGAAGGGATAAAATTTTTAAAGCTCATGCAAGGAACGAACAACCCATGATGGACTTTCTGCTCATGGTTGTGAACAAACTGGACATAATTATAAATGATTTAATGGGGATTAAACATGATCTTCATGTTCTAAAATGTCCCAGATGCAAATATGAGGAGAATAATGCAGAAGTTGGAGGTGTTAGTTCATCTGCCTATGGGCATAATGTCTACATAACTAGCCTAGATGAGGAAATGGGTGATGCCTAAATAGACTCAGATAATTATATATTAGTCGTTTTAAGTTTAAGTACCGTGTCTGAGGATGCAATTTAGACATATTTTGTAAATTTTAATAATTCTATGCTTTTAGCCTAATACTTTGTATATCTCGTTTTTAATACAAATGACTTATGTTATTCCTATAATGACTCATCTCTTATTTGATCAATGTGTATTCTATTTAGCTAAATGATAATAACAAGAAATATTCATCTGAAAGATATGTTAGAAAGAGATTTTGTTTATAATTTCTTGGTTTCGATATACTTAAGCCAATGTGGAATTTGATATTTCCACTCATATATATTTAATACGCACTATGCTAAGTTTTTGTAAGGAATTTTAAATTCTTTTGATAAAGAAGAATTTGTAATAATATTTTTTTTGCACAATAGAGTCTCTTATGAATGAAAATGATAAACTGACCATGGTTTCCCTCATAACCCATGATCCTATCATTCATCATAATGATGAGAATATTTCTTCATAGAAATCATCCTTTTTGGAGCGTAAATGCACTACTAAACATGTTACAAATATTGGAATGATCAGATGTTGAGGGTTGTTGAGGAATCAAGATATTCTGGGAGATTTCTTGCAGCGGTCAATGCTACATTCATTGCTTTGATCCATTGTTTTTTTCTAAGCAGAATTTCACCAATTTGGCTATATTTTATTTGTTTTGAACAAATTTAGGCTACAATTTTTCATATTTTCATTGAAAATAAAAAAAAAACTTGTAGCATAATCTTGTAAATTCTAACCTTGTACAATATCTACTGCAAACTGATATTCAGAAAAGAACAGAAAAGATACAATGGCAAATACAAACATTACACAGAGATTTTTCACCTGGAAACCCAAACCGGGAAAACCAGCATATATTATATTGATACATTGTTTTACACTGTTTACAATAAAATATATATATAGGAGCCAGCGGCATCCAAAACCCTAACCCAATGACCTGGATTAGTCCAAAACCCTAATTCCTTAACCAGAAATAGAAAACCATCGGCAAAAAACCATGTGCTGAAAAACCACCTAATATCACGTGGTCCCAGAAATATGTCGGCCCGGCGAAAATATGTCGGCCCAATTTTTTTTTTTCGGGGGAGCTGCCCCCTTGCACCCCCCGAGGGGGGGCCTAGCGGCCCCCCCTCTAACCTCCCTGCGCGCCCAGCACAGGCGCTCAAACACTACTACTCGTGCAAAGAATATAACACATACCCAACATTCTCCCACTTGTTGTTTTCTTTGCACATAGGGGGTTACAGGGTTACATAGTCAACAATCCAGGGCAACAATGCCCATGGATCCTCTACACC
>ML785550.1:519175-570333 GCA_009831015.1 Picea engelmannii
CTGGATCTACCGCGATCCACTGATCTCTGTCCACCAAAATATCTTCCATCTTGAGCTTCCACAGCTCAAAGCTTTTCCCATTAAACTTCTCGATCTCCATCTTCGAATTGCTTGCCATTTCTTTTCACCTGAAAAACAATACCATAGATCTCCCACTGTAACAAGGCTTATCACAGTCCTGAGCCAAACCCTTGATGACAAAGGCGTCCCCCTGAAGCCAATAAATCTTTGATACCAAATGTAAATTCTAACCTTGTACAATATCTACTGCAAACTGATATTCATAAAAGAACAGAAAAGATACAATGGCAAATACAAACATTACACAGAGATTTTTCACCTGGAAACCCAAACCGGGAAAACCAACATATATTATATTGATACACTGTTTTACACTGTTTACAATACAATATACATATAGGAGCCAACGACATCCAAAACCCTAACCCAATGACCTGGATTAGTCCAAAACCCTAATTCCTTAACTGGAAATAGAAAACCATCAGCAAAAAACCATGTGCTGAAAAACCACCTAATATCACGTGGTCCCAGAAATATGTCGTCCCGGCGAAAATATGTCGGTCCGAAACCGGCGAAAATATGTCGGCCCAAATTTTTTTTTTCAGGGGCGCTGCCCCCCTGCACCCCCCGAGGGGGGGCCTAGCGGCCCCCCCTCTAACCCCCCTGCGCGCCTGGCACAGGCTCTCAAACACTACTACTCGTGCAAAGAATATAACACATACCCAACAAATCTATTATTATAGTTATGCATACACTTATATTTTTCACTTAAATATAAACATTTTCCTTGACCATATAATAGGTTTTCTTCAAAAAGTTTCCAAATCAATGATTATGCATCCCAAATTTTTTGGGAATATCCAGTACATGTGGATGAATAGTTAATAGCAACTACTCTTGGGAAATCCATGAATTTTCAATTGAAGTCATATAAGTTTGTGTAGGAAAATAAAATGTTTTTAATACTTTACTTGTATTGTTTTTTTAACTTCTTTCAATGTCAAGGTGGTATACCATGTTGTGTATTAGTGTTTAGAATTTTTTCAATGTATGTCAAAAGATATTTTCCATTTCCATTTCTTCTTCTTGTAAGTTTTTGTTAATTATTATCAAATATGCACATGTGACACTAATGGAATGGTGTTGTTGCCAATTTTTAAAGCTAGTAACAAGAATTAAATTGGTTATCTCCTAAGACAAATTATATATATATATATATATATATATATATCACTGAATAGTTTGATAAGTTATGAATTATGTGTTTTGAAAGAAAAAACATTGCTTTGATCTCTAAATCTGATCACCCTACTTATTTTCAATATACCTTCTATTTTTAATAGTGACTAAAGGTGTTATTTTTTTGTTTGTTTGTTAGAAATATTCCCGTAACCTATTGGGCCAACATTTTTAACCATTGGCTAAGAAACCACAACTCAGGGGCATCTAATCTGTCAAAATCACCCTGGGATTGCACCCGTCCTGGGCTGCACCAACCCTTAACATGGCTGTATTTTTGGGTGTCTCCTCTCGACTAAAATCACAATAAGGGTATTGAACTCCAGTCTCCTAGAAAACAAAACCCACACCTTAACCGATTGAGATAGCGAGAATTGATGACTAAAGGTGTTATTGGAGCTTTGTTGGATGTATAATAAAGTGGGTCAAAATTGGCACTAGGTTGTGGATTTTACTTTGAGGTCGATTTGCATTCAAATTTACAAGAAATCCCACATCTAGCTGCATGAAAGAAACCTCTCATGTTCTTCATTTTCCCTTTAAATGACATATGTAAATTTAACTACAATATATCTAGCTCCATATTACAATATTTACAAGAATATTTGAGCTACATGGAATCTTGTGTGTGCATTTTAATGTTCTTACTTAGTACATATTCGACCTTGCAAATTATAAAGTATTTTTGCACAGACGAGTCTTTTATGACTCTTAATGCAAAAATGACCTTGGTTTATCTCCTAACCCACCATCCCCTGAATAATCAAAATGCCATGAATCTCTATGCATAGAAATCATCCTTTTTTAAGTGTGAATGTGCTACTAGTTGTACAAACATGTTTTACATATTGGAATGATCAATTTATATCTTAAGTACTAAATTATTGATCCTTAGCCAACTTTGGGCATGTAGTTTAAGATAACCAACTTTAACAATTTGGCACTTTGGGTTTACAATACAATTGTTATCCATTATGCACACCATGTAGGCTTATGTCTCAAAATTCCAATATAATTTTATAGACAAGTGTGAAATCATAAACTAAAACTAATACAAGATGAACCACCAAAGTTGGCTCAAACTCAAGACTAGGGCATACATTTGAGGCTGAGGAAGTTTTCCCTTCAAATTTACATGAAATCCCAATTCTAGGTGCATGGAAGCAACCTCTCTTGTTCTTCAATTGAACCTTAGATGCATAAGTAAATTTACCATTTATGTAACTCCATCTTAAAACTTATAAAAAAACTTTTGGAGCTACAGGGAAGCTTGGGCATGCATTTTTATTTACTCACTTAATACAATTTAACCTTGCATATTACAAGGAAAACTTTACCTCTTTTGCACAACCGCCCTTTTCAAACTTGCAATTGAAAAATAAACAATATGACCAGGTCTACTATGATAAATCACATCCCCAACAACTTGCACAACTCAAATATAAGGTATAATACAACATTGGGTTACTTTTTACAAACAATGTTTACATTTCTAGGGTTTTACTATGCATCTCTTGCCTATTTTTGCACAAAAGAGTATTTTATGACTCTTAATGAAAAACTCACCTTGGTTGATCTCCTAACCCACCATCCTCTGAATCATACAAATGTCATGAATATTTGTGCATATAAATAATCATTTTTGGAGTGTAAATGATTTGGATTTATTTTCGGAACGAAATGAAAGCAGAGAAATTACAATGAAATACTCATGAAAATTGTCAGAAACAGAGAAATACAACAATACTTGATTTATATTAATGAAATAATTGTAAATAGACTTTAAAATACAGAGTTTAAGATTCGCTAGAATGGTGGTAGCTTTATCTCTGAGGAGAGATGTGATGGATATGCTCATTCACAAGAAGATGATTACAATAAGGCTCTGAAGGCCTTTTTATGATAAACAGTAATGCAAAACCCCTAAACATCCAAAAACCTGACCCTAGGAGATGAAACACCAAAAGTCATGTGGGCCCCGTTTGGGTAAGTTAGTACATTAAATTTTCGGGGTTGTAAATTTTGCATACGATCTCCATCTTAGGCACGTGATAGCCCATTGGAAAGGTCTTTTCAAGAAATACACATTATGCCGTCAAACTCTGACTCCATCTATAGTTTGACTGTGGTGACCAAAAATAACATTGTTTAGTGCCAAAAAATGGCCCTGGAAGTACAACAAGATGTTCAGACATGAAAACATACAAAATAAGCGAGTTGGATTAGGTGGGAGGCCTCTAGTATCCATCTGGAAGATGTGTAGGTATTCATATAGGTTCAGAGGTGTAAATCCCACAATTACAAAGAAGTATAGAAGAATGTGCCAAACTAAAAATTGACAAGAGGAGCTAGTTGGAATAGGTGTGTGGCCACCAATATCCACCTGGATGAATCCTTACTCCTTAGGAAGCAATGGTCTCCATTGAGTTGAGTGACAAGGGAAGAGGGGAAATCATTTTCTGAATTTGAATCATGTTGAGCTGTGTGCTTTTTTGGATAATTTGTACTACTTGGTCTGTGGAAGACTGTCACACACCTATTGATGACAGGGTTGAATATGCTCCACCAATATGTTGTCTCTGGGTTTGATGGGGCTTTGTGTAGGAACCATTGTAGGTGAAGAAACAATATATTTTTGCTGGATAATATGTGTTGAGGCTATAGTGGTTGTAGCCGTCTTATGTGCATCCTTTGAATAGACTATGAAGAGGATGAATTTTGCAGTATGAGAGATTACCTTGCGGAACTATTTTGGTGGAGCAATAGTCAGAACTACCTCTGGTATTCTATAGATCTGACCTCCCAGAGTAATAATGACACTACGGGGTCTAGACTCATAGGCAATATGATGTCTCCACATATATGGTTGGAAAAAAACAACATCGTAGAAATCAAGAGGGGTGACATCAAACATTACCTCATCCTTGAAGGGATGGATTCCATAGGACATGCGACATTGTTGGCTAACACAGAGATCTCATCCCTGGTGAAGCCACCCGATGTTGTATTCACACGGGTGTGGTTTTTTCAACAAACCCAATTGTTTGACAACCTTGGATGAGATGAGGTTCTTCTGGCTGCCGTTATCAACAATGAAATGCAACGGGGTCCCCTTCACCCACATCTATGAATGGAAGATATGCTCCCCCTCTTAAGGATCTACTGATTCTTATGGTTAGATTATTGTGGTCACAATAGTAGAAGTGGGGTCTGCATTGATGATCTGTTTGTTTTCAATATTTTTTGTATCAAATTTCGAATCAATGTTAAGCTCCATGTTTTTGACCTCGACCACCAATGACTATTTTGTGCGACATTCATCGGTGTTGTGCCAGGGGATTTTTTGGAAGGCACACCACTTCACAATGCCATTCTTCGTCTTCCCTTTACCATTTTTATTCTGTGTCTTGGAATGTTTGTCTAGAGGCTGGTTGTTAGGGATATCTTTATTGTTCTTTGGTTGTTGAAGATTTGCAGGGCTGAATTCCCAATTGTTCTGCTACCTAAATTTCTGCTCGATTTTGACAACATATCGATAGGCAATTCCCAATGATGAGATTTTTAGGAAATCCATTTCGGTTTGGATGTACCTATGTAGAGCCCCATAGTATTTCAGAACTAGATGCCACTCAAAGTATTTTATACCCATCTTGGTGCGTAATGTATGGGAAGTGTTAGCACATAATCTTGTATGCAAGGTGTTTTCCTACAAAGTGTCCCCTTCAACGAAAAAGTGGAAAAGAATGGGTCAAAAACCCACTTATCCTAAGTCAGGGGCACATAAGCGCTCTGGATTATGCTGTGTGTAGATCTGGGTGGTCAAAATATGCACGCCCAGATCTTCGGTCTAGATTCAATTCCGGACCCCCCGAGTCATTCTACCTTTAATGGGTGAGGGGGTCTGGTATGACGGTTTTCCAGTGAGTGGATCTGAAGGGTCAAGTGAGTTGTGTGAAAATCTATGGTTGAGGGCCCATTCTAGACCCCCCCCGGTTCTACCTTTAATGATGGGGGGGGGTCCGATATGGGCTGTTTTCCAGTGTGGGCCCCTTTGCTGTCATGGCATCTCCTCCTTGCATTTCCCCCCTCCTCTTGCCACCTGTGTTCCACTAGGCCTCCTGTCCACCAGTCACATCACTCATTTCCCCCTTGTCTCATTAGGACACACTCGCCTTCCACTCACCCTCGTGGAATATCATTTTCCTTTTCGCTGCCTCTTGTCTTCCCACACCTGTCCCTGTCCCTACCATGTTGTCCCATCATAGGAGACGTGTTCCCTTTTGACAAATCACATCCCACCACCGTATCTCCGTGGCCCTAAAAAGACCTGCCACATTTGTCCTCTGGCCTCTCCTCATCTCAGTTCCACATCTAATATGCCAAATCATCCATGTCTAGTCATAGCTCATCTGTCACTCCCTATTAGGTGCCCCAGTTATCGCGTCTGCCTCCATGTCTTACCATGAACTTATTTAGAAGATTGAGGTGATAGCATGAGAAGCCTCCATGTCCCAAAGGTGCAGAGTTGACTGGGGTCATTTCCAATCCCAAGGAAGCAATTATTGGAATGATTGGTGGTGGGTGGACATCGTTTCCACCATAAATGGAAAGTCTAGGAGAGGACTGTCATCTTGTCAACGCCTTGCAGGCTCGTTCTGGAACACAGTGGCATCTGATTGAAGTGCACGATGGATCAGAGACTGCATGCATAGTCTACCAGTAAACATGTAGATGCAATGCCTTCAATGCAGTAACTCGAAGCTCCTGCTGGGATTTGCTCCAAGTATATGAAGGCATTTTTTCCATTTTTGTGTCTATCGATGGTTGAGATATGCTCCCAAATTGTAAAACTTTAACGAAATTTCTGGTTCTCTGGTTATGAGCTGTATCTGAGACCTCCTGTTTAATGAAAGTCATCTTCTCTCCATCTCTCTGTAAGCTTTGTTTTAAGACACTCTGAATTGGCAGGTCCAGTCGAGGGAGATTATGTTGTGTGATGTATGTTTGATCATGACAGTGTTTTCACTAGTTTTAAATCAATCTCCTGTGTCTTTTTCTTCCTCTTACCCTGAGTAGCTCATTGAAATATTCAAGTGAGTTGTTACAGTAGCCACTGTGATGTAGGTATGATTACTGTGTTACTATAACTTTGTCATCCTGACACATTTTTGTGTTTGTTCTTTATTCTATAGGATGTTGGAAGCTTGATGCCTACAACAAACCTTTGCAGTTTCTCTCTGAATTCTTCCTCTTATTCACGCTTATTACAACTTACTGACTGAAGTTAAATCAAGACCTCAGCTGCTTGTGCATAGCCTAGCCAATGATTCTAAGTTAAAACAATATTCTTCTAGGTCTGCATCCATTCGATCACCCTTTTATATACCAATCGTGACATAAAATGGATGGGCATCAGGCTCTACTCCTGCTGCAATCCAGGAGTGACTTTTGATGCTAACATTTCTGGCGCCGTTGCCGAGGATGAAGTTGAATATTTTTACTGGAACTAAATGACATTGAGCCTCTGATTCTGAAGGTGCATCAGGCATCACATCCCTTGAAGATTGCTACGGTGCACTTGGCGACTCCATTGTGACGACTCCACTGTGGTGAATCTACTGTTTCAGTTATGGCTTCCAGAGGCAGACACATGCGATCTACTCCGAAGCTGCCTTTAGCAACACCTGAAGCCGATCCAGAGAAGCTTATCAGAAAGGGAAAGGCCCTCAAGGAAGGAACTTCTACTATTGAACCTGGTATTTCTAATAGTTCGCGTTTCCCTCTATTAGAAACTCTAATTCTTGCTTCTCAGTTTCCTAGCAGACCCTTTACTGAAGTTTCCCATTTTCTGAATTTTGGGAGTGTTTCTGCTGAGTTTCCTTCCTCTGGTATTGCATTGGAGGGAGAAACTTTTGTCACTCCTATCTCCCCTAACATCGCAGCCTGGTCTAGACCCAGGAACTTAGGAGAGTTTCCTACCCTAGGCTTTAACACCCCTCCTCCGGTTACTGTTGTTGTTATGGTGTTAACCCAACCCTATGCTCCTTTAAGCCCTGTATCCTTTTCTTCAAATCCTATGTTGTTCCCTTTTCCTCCTACAAGTTCAACTCCTCTCTCCCATGTTCGATCCCCATCTCCTCCTAATTCTCCTCCACCTAATATCCCTATGGAAGGAGCCAATCCCCCTGGTAATAGAATGGATGCCATAGCGGCTGCTAGATATTCCCCTCTAGTCCTACCTCAGCCATTCAATCCTCTCCTTGTTGGAGATTACTTGAAATATATGCCTAAATTCATTGGAGAGGAAGACATAACTACTGAAGAGCACCTTGCTGCCTTCTACAGTTATGCAGACAACCTGAACATTGAAAATGAAGATGTCTGGATGAGAGTCTTTGTCCAGAGCCTTGACGGTGAGGTTAGAAAATGGTTTAGGGGACTGAACCCTAGATCTATTGTTGGGATTGAGGCTCTAGATAACACCTTCTTGAGACAGTGGGGAGATAAAAAAGATTTCATGTATTACATGACATAATTTGGGTCCTTGAAGAAGAAGGAAGGAGAGTCTGTCTCTGAATTATCCAAAAGATTCAATAAGATGTACAATAAGATCCCTGCTGAGATCAAACCCTCAAAATCCTATGCCAAAATCACTTATGCTAGTTCTTTTGACCCCGATGTTTTCCTCCTACTTAGAGAAAGAAGAGCCACTTCCCTGGCTAACATGCAAGATGCAGCCTTGGAAGTAGAATCAAATGTGCTGACAGTTAGTAGGCTCAGAAGTAAATCTAACAAAGACAGAGGAAGAGGTAAATCTGAGGCATCAACCTCTAGTTCTTTCACAGCTCACCCTCAGGTGGATGAATTGACAAAGATGGTGAAGAATCTGTCTACAGAAATGGAGAAAATAAAAATGGAGGGGGAACAGACATACATGAATCCACAAAAAACTGACAACAGAGACAACTTCAGGAGGCCTAACAACAATGTTCCTCAGATTATTCCAAGGGAACAAAGGAACAGAGATAGGGATGATGAAAGGATTCAAACCCCCCTCCAAAATAACCTTGTCACTGATGAAGAGAGGGAAGAAGAAGAGCTTGACCCTAAAATTCACTGTATTGAAGACACCTCCCCTTTTCCCCATTTGAATCAATATGCATATGAAGAATCCCTTATGAATAATCAAATAAATGAGCTGAGTAAAGGGGAGAAATCCCACCATAACAATTCTAACAAATACAATCTTAGATCAAATAATAAAGAAGAGAAGTCTGATCAGCCCCTCATAGCAGAAAAACCTGTTAAGCTTGCAACACACATTTCCCAATAAAAGAAAACTTAGAACCTCTCACCAACATCCAAAGATCCTGTCTCAAAGGTAAGGGAAATTCATAAGCCTCCTCCCTCCTTTATTTTTGAGCATGAAATTCAAAAGATCAGAATTCCTGTACCCCTCTCGGAACTTGTTAAAAATGAAGATTTCAAAAGGTCGCTCTCCAAACTGTTGCTGTCCAAGCCACCTCAGCTTACCACAAACTCAATAAATCTCCAAGATGAAAAGCCTACAGTCATCCTAGTTCCCATGGTAGAAGACATAGATGATTCATCCCCTTGTTTCTACACATCCCTGAACATACATGATAAGGTGTTGCATAACTGCCTGATGGATTCAGAGGCTTCCCATAACCTCATGCCCAAAACAGTCATGGAAGAATTGGGACTGGAAGTGACCAAGGCCTATCATGATTTGTAGTCTTTTGATTCAAGGAGGGTGCAATGTCTTGGAATCATCAAAGACTTGGGGGTGTCTTTATTTTAGCTGCCAATGAAGAGTGTGGTCATGGACATTGTGGTAACTGATGTTCCCCCCAAGTTTGGCATGTTGTTGTCAAGATCTTGGATTAAAAATCTTGGAGGAACATTACAAATGGGCCTCACATATGCCACTATTTTAGTTTTTGGAGGAGAACACAAAAGATTGTACATAGAAGCTCAGTTGGCCTACATTGTCAGTGACAAAGTAGATCCCACTAACCATCCTATCTATGCACTTGACACAGATTTGGGGTTTAGTTTTTTACATCTTACTGATGCTCATGAAGTCCCTCTTGAAGTTAGAAAGAAACCCTTGTCTGATCAGGAAATACCTCCTCCAACTACCTTTGTGTGGAAGATGTTCTTCGACGGAGCCTCTTCTAGTGAAGATGCTGGTGCCGGAGTGGTTTTTGTATCGCCTTGTCAGGAAACCATATCCCTGTCATACAAGCTAGAGTTCAAAACCACCAATAATCTGGTAGAATATGAATATCTTGTTTAGGTTTAAGGGATGCAAAAAAGATGGGAATTAAAGAGGTAGCAGTGTTCAGATATGTTGAGTTGATAGTCCAATAGGTCATAAATTCTTATCAGGCTAAACATTCTTGACTCAAAAGTTACAAAAATGAGGTGTGTGACCTGATTGATAATTTCTTCTCAGCTTTCAACATTTATTTTATTCCAAGAGAAGAAAATACTTTGGTTGATTCCCTAGCTGTCTCAGCTAGCCAGTTTAGGATACCTTTGCCACCTAGGATCAAATATGATGTTGAGATAAGATATAGGCTAGTTGTACCGGACAATATCATGCATTGGAAGGTGTTCAAGGATGATCTTGAAATAAAAAAATTCCTCGAGTCTGTTGATGAGTTCTCTACATTGCACATTGATCAAGATTCTGATCCCGAAGGTGATCTGCAACCTGAGGTATTTTTAAATAAAATTGCTAATTGTTGTATTGTTCAATTGGACTAGTTCCTTTAGAAAGATTTTTCGATGGGAATGATGTGGCAGTGAAGGGTGAGGCTTCAAATGGGGATGCTGATGTAACTAAATGCAATATTGGCACATAGGAGGATCCTAAGTTTGTCAAGTTGTCAAGTAGCCTGTCAAAGGGGTAGAGAGCCGAGTATGTTGAGTTATTAAAAGAATTTTCTGATGTGTTCACCTGGACCTATGAAGACCTCAAGACATATGACATAGCTGTCATGGAACATAAGATCCCACTGAAAGAAGAAGCTAAGCCATTCAGGCAGAAGTTAAGATAGATTAATCCGATGTTGCCTGTCATGGAGAAAGAAGTAAATAAGTTGTTAGATGCTCAAATCATAATCCCTTTGAGATATTCTGAGTGAGTGGCTAATCTAGTGCTAGTAAGAAAGAAGAGTGGAGAAATCAGACTTTGTGTTGATTTCAAGAACCTAAACAGAAGCTCCAAAAAGGAAAATTATCCCCTACCTAAGATGGAGCACATATTGCAGAGGGTAACTGGTGCATCCAAGATATCCATGATTGATGGTTTTTCTGGCTATAATCAGATATCAGTCCTGCCTGAGGATAGAGAAAAAACAACCTTGACCACTCCTTGGGGCACATTCATGTATGCCAAAATGCCTTTTGGATTAATGAATGAAGGAGAAACATTTCAGCGAGCCATGGACATAGCCTTCATTGGGGAGAAAGATCAGTTCGTGGTGATTTATCTAGATGACATCACTATCTTCTCCAGATCCGATAAAGAGAATTGTTGTCACTTAAGGAAGGTTTTGTTGAAATGCAAAAGGTTTGGCTTTTCCTTAAACCCCAAGAAATATTTGTTTTCTATGAAGGAGGGGAAGTTGTTAGGCCATATAGTATTAGTAGAGGGAGTGAGGATTGATCCCAACAGGGTGAAGGCAATTCAGACTCTATCACTTCCCAGATCCAAGAAAGAGGTCCAGTCTTTCCTAGGTAAAATTAATTTTCTGAGGAGGTTTGTCTCAAATTTTGTTGAGTTGGTGAAGCACATCACAACCATGCTCAGAAAGGGAAATGAAGTAAAATGGACTGTTGAACCTAGGGAATCCTTTGTCCAAATAAAAAAGGCTTTGACTGAGGCACCTGTGCAGAGGTCAAATATGGCATCATGGAGAAGAAAGCCTATGCCTTGGTCAAGTCCCTTAAAGAATTTAGAGTCTATGTCCTTCATTCAAAAACCATTATATATGTTCCTTCAGCTTCTGTGAAGGACATTCTCATTCATCCTGACATAGACATGAAAATAAGAAAGTGGATTACCAAGATCCTTGAGTTTGACCGGGAGATTAAGCCAACCAAGTTGGTTAAAGGGCAGGGATTAGCCAAGTTGCTGGCTGAATCAAATTGCAAAGCCTTGGGGGTTAAATTGATCTATGGTTGCTCAGGAAATCAATAGGCTGAATTTTCTGATGGAAATCCTCAAGACAGTCCTCCACTAACAGAGTGCATCTGGTATAAAGATATCATATATTTTCTGCTAGAATTAAAGCCCCCTGATAAAATAGGGAAGAGTAAGGAAAGAGCTTTAAAACTCAAAGCAGTCAAATATTTCCTTATTGACCAAGTCTTGTACTGGAGAGACCCTCTAGGGGTGTTTCTGAGGTGTCTAAACCCACATGATTCCCAGAAAGTGACATTGGAATTCCATAACAACATCTGTGGGGGACACCACTTTTGGAATACCATTGCCCACAAGATTCTCAGGGCTGGGTACTACTGGCCCACCTTATTCATTGATATCTATAGATAGGTGAGAGCCTGCATCAAAAGCCAAAGGTTCTCAGGAAAGCAACATCTCAAATCTCTACTACTAAAACCTGTAGTAGCTGCAACACCCTTTCAACAATGGGGTTGGACTTCATAGGAGAGATTCATACTTCCTCAATAGGCCAACACAGATGGATCTTGAATATAACTGCCTATTTTACCAAGTGGATAGAAGCTATCCCCAATAGGAGTGCTTCACACAAAGTTATCATCAGCTTCCTATAGGATATCATAGCAAGGTTTGGATGCCCCAGCATAATTGTCACTGATAATGTTGCTTCTTTCAGTTCTGAGCCTCTGGTGAGGTTCTATGAGTAGTTTGAGATTTCACTGGTTCATTCCACTCCCTATTATCCACAAGGAAATGGACTGGTAGAGTCTTCCAATAAAATCCTGATTAAGCTCATTAAAAGATTGTTGGAAGATAATAAGAAGGCCTGAGACTCAAAACTCAAATTCGATCTGTGGGCTGACTGAGTGACAACCAAGAAATCCCTAGGCACATTCCCTTTTCAACTTGTTTATGGGACATAAGTTGTTTTTCCCACTGAACTGGCTCTACATGTAGAAAAATTCTTCAAGATTATGAGGGAGAGCCAGATCATATGGTCAGAAGAATCCATCAAATGGTGGAAGTGCAGCAGACCAGGGAGCAGGTAATGAATAGAGATCACAATCATCAGCAGAAGATCAAGCAGGTTTTTGATAGGAGGGTCAAGAAAGAGGATTTACAACTGGGAGATCTGGTATTTAAGTGGGATTCTCCCAAGAAGGACAAGGGAAAACATGGCAAATTCGAAGCCCTATGTTTCGGGCCCTTCAAGGTCGCTGGAGTATTTTCAAATAATACCTACAGGTTGCAGGATTTGGAGGGTGAAGAAGTTTTCAATGGCCCCATGAATGGGCATTTTCTGAAGAAATGTCTCTTTTGAGCCACACATGGATCCTTTGTGTTTATAAACATTGTTTTTAAGTTTATCTTTCATTTTTAATAATGACTCCATAGCCCAACAACAAGGCACTGAATCTACACAGTAGTTCTTGGTGTCTCACAGGGAGCAAGCCATCCCCCATGGAGCCTAATGTTAGCACATAATCTTGTATGCAAGGTGTTTCCCTACAAAGTGTCCCCTTCAGCGAAAAAGTGGCAAAGAATGGGTCAAAAACCCACTTATCCTAAGTCGAGGGTGCATAAGAGCTTTGGATTATGCAATGCACAGATCTGGGCGGTTAGAATATGGGCACCTAGATCTTCGGTCCAGATTCAATTCTAGACCCCTCGCGTCATTCTACCTTTAATGGGTGGGGGGGGGGGTCTGATATGATGATTTTCCAGTGCACAGATCTAAAGGGTCAAGTGAGCCGCACCCAGATCTACAGTTGAGGTCCCATTTCGTACCCCCCCCCCTTCCACAGTTCTACCTTTAATGATGGGGGGGGGGTTTAATATGGGCAGTTTTCCAGTGTGGGCCCCTTTGCTATCATGGGGACTCCTCCTTTCGTCGCCCCCCTCCTCTTTCGATCTATGTTCCACTAGGCCTCCTATCCACCAGTCACATCACTCATTTCCCCTTTGTCTTGTTAGGACACACTCTCCTTCCACTCACCCTCATGGCATATTATTTTCCTTTTTCTCCCTCTTGTCTTCCCACACCTATCCCTCTCCCTACCACGTCATCCCATCATAGGAGACATGTTCCCTTTCAACAAATCACATGCCACCACTGTATCTCCGAGGCCCCCACAAGACCTACCACATTCATCCTCTGGCCTCTCCTAATCTCACTTCCACATCTAATATGCCAAATCATCCCTTTTTAGTCACTGCTCATCCGTCGCTCCCCGTCAGGTGCCCTAGTTATTGCATCCGCCCCCACGTCTTACCTTGAATCCATTTAGCAAATCAAGGTGGCAACATGAGAAGCCTCCACGTCCCAAAGGTGCAGAGTTGACCAGGGCCATTTTTGATCCCAAGGAAGTAGTTATTGGAACGGTTGGTGGTGGGTGGACATCATTTCCACCATAAATGGAAAGTCTAGGAGAGGACTGTCAACTTGTCAACTCCTTGTAGTCTCGTTCTGGAACACGGTGGCGTCTGACCGAAGTGCACGATGGTTCAGAGATTGCATGCATAGTCTTCCAGTCAACATGCATACGCAATGCCTTCAATGCAGTAACTTGAAGCTCTTGCTGGGATTTTATCCAAGTATATGAAGGCATTTTTACCATTTTTGTATCTATCAATGGTTGAGTTATGCTCCCAAATTGTAAAAATTTAACGAAATTTCTGGTTCTCTGGTTATGAGTTGTATCTGAGACCTCCTGTTTAATGAAATTCAGCTTCTCTCCATCTCTCTGTAAGCTTTGTTTTAAGACACTCGGAATTGGCAGGTCCAGTTAAGGGCGATTATGTTGTGTGATGTATGTTTGATCATGACAGTGTTTTCACTAGTTTTAAATCAATCTCTTGTGTCTTTTTCTGACTCTTACCTTGAGTAGCTCATTGAAATATTGAAGCGAACTATTATAGCAACCACTGTGATGTAGGTATGATCACTATGTTACTGTAATTGTGTCATCCTGACACATTTTAGTGTTGGTTCTTTCTTCTATGGGTTGTTGGAAGCTTGATGCCTACAATAGACCTTTGTAGTTTCTCTCTGAAGTATTCCTCCTACTCACCCTTATTACAACTTACTGACTGAAGTGAAATCAAGACCTCACCTACTTGTGCATAGCATGGCCTAGGATTCAGAGTTAAAATGATATTATTCCGGGTCTGCATCCTTTTGATCACCCTTTTATATACCAATCATGACATAAAACTGATGGGCATTAGGCTCTGCTCCTGCCGCAATCCAAGAGTGACTTATGACATTAACAGGGAGTATTTGTGAACTCCGACACTATTTGGCTCTTCTCTTTCCATAGTGTGGTCCATCTCATGTACTGGTCTTCATAGTTATCAACATGATAGTACTTTTCTTTGACCGCATCCCAAAAAAATTCCCAACTGGGCTCAACCCCATATATTCTAGATTCCTCTATAGAACTTTGATCCCAGTAAGTTTCCCACCAATGTTTGACATGGGGGAGATCCTTGAGGAGTGCGAAGGTGATATTTTCCATGTCGAAAAATTTTTGAACATAGAAATAATCTTCTAATAGATTTAACCATTTTTCTAAGGCATCCACATCTATCTGACCTTCAAATATGGGAATATCAAAATTAACTTGTACTTTGAAGGGAGAGGTTCCTCCAAAATGGTCGCTTGATGAAGATGTGCTTGTTGCTATCGAAAGGCATTGAAGAATGTGTGTAACATCCATAATTTCATCCTTCTATCGTGCGAGGGCTTGCTCAAGCAACAAGTTAATAGAATCTTTTTCTACGTCGTATTTCTTTTCTTCCGCAATCAAGGGTTTCTTGGGTGTGCGAGAGTGATTGTCCTTGAGAGAGAAAAACTTGAGACCCAACTGGCTATACTTGGACCTTGTCGGGGACATGTGTTGAAAAATGATCAAGAGCAACCTGCTCTGATACCATTGATCCAGATTTATTTTCGAAACAAAATGAAAGAAGAGAAATTACAATGAAATACTCATGAAAATTGCTAGAAACAAAGAAATATAACAATACTTGATTTCTATTAATGAAAGAATTGTAAAGAGACTGCAAAAATACAGAGTGGAAGACTCGCTAGAATGGTGGTAGCTTTATCTCTGAGGAGAGATGTGACGGCTACGCTCATTCACAAGAAGATGATTACAATGAGGCTTTGAAGGCCTTTTTGTGATAAACGGGAATTCCAAAACCCTAGACATCCAAAAACCTAACCCTAGGAGATGAAACACCAAAAGTCATGTGGGTCCCATTTGGGTAAGTTAGTACATTAAATTCTCAGGGTTGTAACTTGTGCATATGATCTCCAATTTAGGCGCGTGATAGCCTGTTGGAAAGGTATTTTCGAGAAATACACATTACACCATCAAAATATGAATTTGTCTATAGTTTTATTGTGGCGATCCAAAATAACATTGTTTAGGGCCCCAAAATGACCCTAGAAGTACAACAAGATTTGTTGACATGAAAACATACAAAGTAAGCCAGTTGGATTAGGTGGGAGGCCACCAGTATCCTCCTAGAATATGTGTAGGGCTTCAAAAATCCCCAGAGGTGTAAATCCCACAATTAAAAAATTTTTATAGACACTAGGTAGGTTTATGTATCAAAATGAAAATATAAGTTTATAGACATGTGTGAAATCACAAACTACAACTTATGCAAGATGAACCACCAAATTTGGCTCAAATTTGAGAATATGGCGTGCATTTGAGGCTGAGGTAGTTTTCCCTTCAAATTTACATGAAATCCCAATTCTAGGTGCATGAAAGAAACCTCTCCTGTTCTTTAATTGAACCTTAGATGCGTAGATAAATTTACCATTTATGTAAATCCATCTTAAAACTTATAAAACAACTTTTGGAGCTACATGGAATCTTGGGCATGCATTTTTATTTACTCACTTAGTACAATTTACACCTTGTAAATTACAAGGATTTTTTTTCCTCTTTTGCAGAACCACCCTTTTAAACATGAAATTGAAAAATAGACAACATGAGAAAGTCTATTATGATAAACCACATCCCCAATAACTTTCACAACTCAAATCTAAGGTATAATACTACATTGAGTTACATTTTACAAACAATTTTTGAATTTCTAGGGTTTTATTATGCATCTCTTGCCTATTTTTGTAGAGAATTGTCTTTGATGTCTATGAATGAAAAACTAACCCTTGATTATATCCTAACCCACCATCCTCCGATTCATCAAAATGCCATGAATATTTGTGTATAGAAAACATCTTTTTTGGAGTGTAAATGCACCACTAATAATACAAACAAGTTATACATGTTGGAATGATCAATTTACAAATTAAGTCCAAAATTATTTATCCTTATCCAACTTTGGGTAGGAAGTTTAATATATCCAACTTTCACAATTTGGCACTTTGGTTTTACAATGCAATTTTTATCCTTTATGCACACCAACTAGTTTTGCATCTCAAAATGCCAATATAAGTTTATAGACAAGTGTGAAATAACAAACTACATCTTATGCAAGATGTACCACCAAAGTTGGCTCAAGTTGGAGACTAGGGCATGCATTTGAGGCTGAGGCATTTTTCCATTCAAATTTACATGAAATCCCAATTCTAGGTGCATGAAAGCAACGTCTCTTGTTCTTCAATTGAACTTTAGATGCATATGTAAATTTACCATTTATGTAAGTCCATCTTAAGACTTATAAAAAAACTTTTGGAACTACATGGAAGCTTGGGTGTGCATTTTCATTTAGTCACTTAATACATTTTATACATTGCAAATTACAAGGCAAAATTTGCCTCTTTTTCACAACCTCCCTTTTTAAATTTGCAATTGCAAAATTAAAAACATGAGTAGGCCTACTATAATAAACTACATCTCCAACAACATTCACAAGTCAAATCTAAGGTATAACACAACATTGGGTTACTTTTTACAAGAAATTTTTCATTTCTAGGGTTTTACTACCCATCTCTTGCTTATTTTTTTCACATTAGAGTCTTTGATGATTCTTAATGCAAAACTAACCTTGGGTTATCTCCTAACCCACCATCCTCTGATTCATCAAAATTCCATGAATATTTGGGCATAGAAATCATCCTTTTTGGAGTGTGAATGAACTACTAATTGTACATACAAGTTACACATGTTGGAATGATCAATTTACAAATTAAATCCTAAATTATTGATCCTTAGCCAACTTAGGGAAGACAATTTAATATATCCAACTGTAACAATTTGGCACTTTGGTTTTACAATGCAATTTTTATCCTTTATGCACACCAGGTAGGTTTATGTCTCAAAAGGCCAATATATGTTTATAGACATCTGTGAAATCACAAACTACAACTTATGCAAGATGAACCACCAAAGTTGTCTCAAATTTGAGACTAGGGCATGCATTTGAGGTTGAGGCAGTTTTCCCTTCAAATTTACATGAAATCCAAATTCTAAGTGCATGAAAGCAACCTCTCTTGCTCTTCAATTGAACTTTATATGCATAGATGAATTTTCCATTTATGTAACTACATATTAAAACTTATAAAACAACTTTTTGAGCTACATAGAAGCTTGGATGTGCATTTTCATTTAGTCACTTAGTACAATTTATACCTTGCAAATTACAAGGAAATCTTTGCCTCTTTTGCACAACCTCCTTTTATAAAATTGCAATTTCAAAGAAAACAACATGACCAGGTCTACTATGATAAACAACATTCCCAAAAACTTGCACAACTCAAATCTAAGGTATAATACAACATTAGGCAGGTTTGGGCACAAACAATAGAGCATAAATCTATGCCATCTGGATCCTAATTAAGGTTGCAACAATGGACATGCAGGTTAAGAGGCTATAGGTATTTTGTGACTCCAAAATTCTGATGGACTGGGAAAATGGTAAAATTAACATTTCTAACTTGGAGTTGGGGCCTATTTTCAATAGGATTATGAAAAAGAAAATAGTTTTTGAAGAGGTGTCCTTTGCTCATGTCTACTGAGAATTCAACCACAAAGTTGATCAGTTATTAAAGGAAGCACTCATTTTGGAGGAAGTGTTTTTTCTTTTTCATGAGAATAAGGACCATACTCCTACATATTTGATACTCTTACATATTTTTTGATGAATGGATTTTTTCTCTTGTTTTAATTTTTGTTTATGTAAAGTTAGAGAGAGTTTGTCTCATGGTTTTTTCTCAGCATCAATACAAAGTTGTTGAACTATTTGTTTAAATAGTGACATGTATAAGGATAATTGTTAGAGTCAAATTCATAAGCATAGGCTATAGTCTTATATGATAGAGGCAGTCTATAAAGGCAATGGTTGCTAACATTAAAAGTAGAAGAGATCTCATCAATGTGTATGTCATTTCCACAAGAAATATAATTACAATGATATTTGTCTCATAAAAAAACCCGAAATATAAATATTTCTTGTAGGTAGATTCATACATTATTAAAGAGATGAATTGAATATCACTTAAATATTGGAGATAATCACTAAATATCACATCGAGAATCATATATAAGAGAAGTATGAGTCAAAAAAATTACTGATCTTCCATTATTTCTTCATAAATATAGAAGGATCGTTACATGACATAAATCATAGATACAATCTCCATTACAAGAGTGAGAAAATTGTAATACAAATTCTACAACTTTCTCCTCTACAAAGATTCCTCCTAAGGACCCTCTAACACACATATAAAGACTAAGTGAAAGAGATAACAATCTCCCCTCAGTGAAAAACACACAAAAACTAAAGAAAATAACTACTTAATCTAGGAGAAAGTAGAGATAGAGAGGAGAAAAGAAAGTGCACCTTGCTCTCCCATTTGATGTTGATCCCCACTCCAATTTGTCGAAGAGCTCCCGATCTTCTGTTGGAATCAACCTATAAGATATATGCAAAACTAGGGCTATGAAAAAAGTAGTTATGTAATCAAAAGCATGTGCATGTTATATGTCATATTCAAAGTAAGCATAAATATAAACATACATTGAAAACAAAATCTTGGTGAAAACAAACTCTTTTATTATCAGCAAGTGGAAAAGGTAAGTTACAACCTTGTCTATCCTTAGGCACCGTCTTGAAGCCAAATGTCCGGGTTCCTCTGAGAATACTCAAGAATCAACTCAGCCGATATAATATTCTCTCAATGACTCAGATATGGATAAGGATACACCCTATAGACATATAAAATGAGAAAAAATCTCTAGAAAAGGAGTTTCCATACTAAAGGGGATGTTTCTCAGAGAATTATAGGGAAGGGAGGATTGCTAGATGCTGGCAGCATAACTTTTCACCAAGGGACTTCTTCTCTCCTTAGCTCTCCATGGTTGTTTTATATATTCCCTAAGAGCTTTATGGAGTTGAAATCCCTTATGTATAGGTAAGGTTTATTGGGAAACTAGACTAACCGAAAAACCCACCCGAAAACATGAGATTATTTTATTTTTCACCAAAATTGAGGGCATCCACAGGTTGCAGCGAGGAAAGTCATGAATGTCCGTGTGTTTCACTAGGAAAACCCATATATATGATCTTAGGGAATGATTTTTAAATGATTTTTGAGAGGTATTTTGGGGAAAAGTATAACACACAATGGGAAAGGGTTAGGCCATGACACAAATGCATAGGTGTGGAATTTTGTGCTATAACAGATGCCCCCTAATGTGTGAGGTTAGAAGGGAAAAATGATGGACAAAATACATCATGAACTTTGAGAGGTGAGGATGCATTGAAATATCCATGGAGGTTCCCAAACAATTGATTCAAAAAACAATAACTACCAACAAAGATCAAGAAAAAGTTTTGTTTCCCAAGTCAGGCAACCCGTGCTCACGAGTGGTAAAGCATGGACACCAAAGAAGATACATTGATGACCCATGGTACATATGAAAGTATGACTAATGTCTATGGCCACAAAAAATAAACTATGGATCCATGTGATAAATATGAAGTAGCAATCATGGCCACGAGGAATACACAGTGGATCCATGTCAAAGTAGATAATAGCCACGAATAGTTACACAGTGGAGCTATGTCTCAAAATCAAGAACAAAAGATATTTGGAACCAAGGGAATGAAGAAAATTATCATCTGCAAATACCAATGTCTGTGAGGTGGCACCATATGATTCAGGAAGGAGCACAAAAGAGGTGGTGCTGATAATTCATCCTAAGTCTTCACAAAAATCCATCGTAGTACAAGTCTACACTATGTGAATAGATGAGTCAAAGTCGTACACAATGGGAGATCGTTTAATTACCAGTCATTGAGGTATACCGTTAACAAACATGAGACAAACCATTGATAATGATAATGAGAGTCAAGGTACCATGGTACTATCTAACAAGTGTGAATGAATGAGCTAGTGTTGAACACCTGGTAGAAACTATCGAGCAAGGGATGATGAGGTATTGCCACTGTAAATAGTGAGGGAACCTGCCACTGATGACTGCAAGCCCTAAGGTACCAAACATAAATCTATATCCCTCTCCCAGAGAAATATATGTCTAATTGGGAGGGAACCTGCTGTAAGGAAGGAATTAAGGCATCCTCGATCATCCAACACGAGGGGTGGTGGAAGGCGAAAATTTTGAAGAGATTGATCAGACGATAAGACTAATAGTCTGATACTTCTGATGATGATACTTGACTTGGGAAGGACAAATTTCAAGCTTAAAGGATAACTACATAATGGATGACACAGGTTGAAAAATTTCCCTTGAACACAAGCATGACAGATTATTTGACTTGGGAAACATGACTATAAACTGTGAGATATTAGGCATCAACAAATGCTCCATATAGTTGGAAGAATAATCAACCGGGGGAGAAAAAACTCAAAAGAGAAAAAGTATCCCAAAGTCATACTAAACCCAAAACGATGAGATAACAACTCAATATTGTGCTTTGTTAAAGGGAGACAAGACTGCTTCTAATAAAAGAGATAGATGTTCTCCCATTCTTTTTGGTTTTTTAATTTTTTTTGTCCTTTTCATGTTATAGAAGCCTGAAAAAGAATAAAATAATTCTATCATATAATGGAGGGAACGCATGTTATGGGAAACAAAACTAATTCCATAGCACAAGGAACATACCTATGCTCAATTCAAGGAAGCATGTGTAGGATAAGGACACTCAGAGGATGTTCCCTCCATGGATAAGGTATCAAGTCACAAGGGCATAAATTACAAGGCTCAGAACTGATAGGAATGCATAGGAAATTGGTTCGATGACAACATGATGAAACTAACATTATTCCTAAAAGTGTGAGTAGTCAATATGTAGATGCAGTTACGACTCAAATTTGGGAAGTAAACTTTCCATAATGGATTTTTTCGTAAGTTTAGTTTTGAGGGCCAGAAAAATAATAAAATCATACCAAGGAGAACTCTTCTAGTCACAATGGAGCCATAATATTCCTTTTTTGTACATAGTCCAATCGGTCTGGAAAAAGGGTTAAAATTATACTGAAAGGATGTCACTTCAATTTTTTTTTAATAAGTGTGATAGAGACAATATCACTCGACTATATCTTCATATTTAAAGAGTCTGAAAAGAGATTAACTATGGAATCCCTCATCCTTTTTCGTAAATTTAGTCCCCTGATCCCCAAAAAGTATAAAACACAACTTAGGAGAACTCTTCTATCCCATAGAATAGATTATACCTGTTTCGTAAGTAGTATTTTCCAGTTTGAAAAAGGGGTAAACTTGTGCTAGAAAGATGTTCCTTCAAATCCATTTAATGAGTGTACAAGGGACAACGTCACTTGACAATCTTTTCAATTTTAAGGAGTTTGAAAAGAGCTTAAATATGGACTCCATAAATTCTATTGAGGAGCAGCATGTAACATAGGGGTCCCACAAGAAATGGCCAAAATGAGAGTGAGTAAGAAGAATGGAGTTCAAATGCAAACTCATGGCAGGAATAACCAGGACCCCCGAGCCTAGAAACAAACTTGCAGCATGAGCGCCAAAATGAAAAAAAAGGATTCTATACTAGAGAGCCCATGGAAGGTAGGCTCTACCATCATCTGAATGATGCTTTAAGTAGAGGGAAAGTTTTCATCATTCATTGATGGGGTTGACCCTAGGTTTAAATGATAATGGTAACTGGAAATGCAATAGTTTGAGTGAAATACACCCTAACCTAAATGCCAATTAAAATCACATTACTTGCCCAGAGTCTTGTAAAATGCTCAGCCAATTGATGATAAAGGTACTAGATAAAATTCCAAAACAACCTAAGACCTCCAAAAACAATGATAATGCTACAATAATTTGATCATTAGTTGAAAATTTGGAGAAAAATAAGGAAAATTTAGAAAATGGGTTTGGAAATTTTCAATAAATATTGATGTATTTACCCATTTTCCATTCTATTTTTACCATTTCACCCAAATAACCACTAAAGTGACCAAAACCCTTGAAGATAAAATCTAGAAAACATGAAGCTTGGAGCAACTCCATTATTTTCCACCTCAAACAAGTAAGTGTTCCACCCTTACCTTGCATTCCATTCCTTTATTTATGTAATTCCTTTCAAATTTCAAGCTTAAAGTTAATTTGTTAAACCCAACTCTGTGCATCCATAAGACGCCTTAAGGAAACCCATGTATGTCTGCAGCTGGTAGAAACACCAGTCGTGGATATACACAACCGTTCTAATGAAAGGGAACAGATGCCCAGGAAAACATTTGAAAAAAAGGAACTAACTCAAACTTTTCTTGGAATTTCAGCAAGATGTCTATTCTATGGAGAGAACGTGAACATGAACAGGTAAATTGAGCAGTGTTCGATAATGATGAGATAAAACAAGCTATGCGTGCTTGTGGCATGTACATTTTTTTCAAGTTTGTGGCATGAGAGTGCAAAGGAGATTATTAAATCTCCTAATTGACTATTGGAACCCTGATTCTGAGGCATTCATGATCACTGGATAGTCTTTGACCATTACGATCGAAGACAATTACTTCATTAATGTTTTTTCGAGGAGAGGGGAAGTGACAAACTTCCAATGTCAACGAGGAGGACAGAGTATCAATGAGTATTGTGTTTCCAACTTCGAGAAGAGTGGTTCTCAAGTGCCAATCAAACATATTACCAACTTGAGTATCCGAGTCATCTTATACACTCTTGTTTGGATCATGGGATCCACCTCTTTACATTTGGAATCACAGGCACAAATGCACTATGGGGTTGAATGCCTATTCCCTACTATGTATTACTAGAGCACTAACATTCTTAATAACATGAAATAATAGTTGACCGACTGCAAGCTTAGGAAGGCAAAGAAATTTTTCTTTGGTAGTGTCCTATGCACATTCTTCTTCGAGTGAGTTCCCATGATGAACCCATGAACATAGATACAAAGACACTTACAACCATGGCCAACAATGGTCTGGTGGACCGAGCTCATATCTCACTTAGGAGGTGGACACATGTCCAATCCATTTGATGATGACCTCTTTGGCTGGTGGGAGCGACAAAATCCCTTCATTGAGGACTACCCATATGTGGGCATCGATTTTACCAATGATGTAGATGTCATTATGCATACTGAAGACAAGCTACATGATATAGGTAAATTTTCATTTTGTGTTATTATTATTATTTTTTAAATATAACTATTTATATCTTTTTGTGAGATCCAACATACTAACAAGTACCTTAATTTTTCTGCAGATAGAGCACTCGTGAGATCGGCTAACATCTTGCGACATAGCCGCTGAGGTAGAGAGGAGGAAATATCAAGCGATGATGTAGTGAGGACTTTGTGTAGTGTGGGACAGAAATTTGAGGCCCTCTGTTGGGCGTATTCCTATTTTTAGGAAATACCTATTTCTTGAAGGTAAAACCCAATTTTGGAGAAGAACAACTGGCAGGAATATCAACATGTGTGAAGGGAAGCTGCATGCAAAGGAGGAAAAAATGCAAGGCACACAGGCATGAAAACCTAACCATGTTAGGGTTAGGGTTTTGGTAAGAGATTGTAATGACTAATAAGCTGAAAAAATAGTATAAATAAGAACCTAGGAGGTCTAGGTTGGGGTTGGTTCCAATTGTTGGAGGTTGTTTGGGTTTTTGGATTGTTGGAAAGATTCCAAATTAGTTCTGATACATTTTGAAGCTGTTGAGCTGTAGAAGAGGAAAGTAGATAGAGATTGAGGTTTAGATCATAGGCTGAGGATCCTAGTGTGATCTAGTCCACCTCAAAAAGGTTGTTGAACCTTTTCATGATTATATGATCATAGATGTACTGTGCATAATGCCATATTTTGCAGAAATCTAAATAAAAGATCCTAGAAGACAGATCTTATGGACGTAGCCCAAGAGGGGGTGAACCATGGTAAAACTTGTATTATGTGTGTTTTTTATTTCATATTTATTGTTTGTAAGATGTTATATTATGAATGGATGAATGAATGGTTGATTTAGATCTATTAGAATGCATGCATAGGCTTAACAAATGAATGGATCTTAGGAATAATAGAAAGAATAATCAGATCAAGGCCTGAAGAAGATGAAATACAATCCCAGATTCCCACTCATTCCTATACTGCAAGCACTTGAGATTTGCAATCACCCATAGAACTATCTTGGGTGAGACTATACAATACACTTTATGTGTTGTGTTTCCTTTTGATTTTCCAGGAGGGCTGATAGTTTTAAAGGGTTTTGTTGGAAACCTATTTAGATATGAACCTGGGTCACCCCAAGAAGTAGATAGAGAGATTAATAACTAAAAAATGGTTCTATTTCTAGCTGGAACTACATGGTATTGAGTGCATGGGATCTTTAGAAGAAGCACGCGGAGAATGAAGATATAAAAAATAAAGTTCAGACCGTGGAATCCAACGAAGGCGGAAATCGAAAGATGGTTAAAAAAAAAGGAAATTGAGTTTTCACAAAAGGATAATAGAAACCCTAAGATAACACTGCACAAATATTTGGATAAACACATGTTTAGCGACTTTCATGAGGTATTTTTTATGTGATTTTCTGCATGTGCTGCAGGAGTGGATATTGAGTTTAAAAGACAACCACCCTACAAATCGAATTAGACAACTCGAGTGGAATCCTATGGAGATCGTGAAGTTACAAAAAATTAACAATAAATTTATGTGTGCAATAGATTTTTGGTTAGACAATATTGCTGCATGGTTTATCACCAAGTTTGTAGTAGATACCACGAAGTCTTACAACACAACAAAGAACTAGTTTCTAAAAGGACCTAGAGGTAGGTATATCAAATCATTGTATACGACAATAAATATTTTACTGTATAACAATGATGTGATGACTATGAAATCAAACAACTAAACTTCCGTGCGTGCATGGGGGAAGGGGGGAAGCACTGAAAAGAGGTGGAGAAATGGAGGAAGAGATGGATAAGGGAAAGAATAAATAGTCCAAGGACCTGATCATGATGGAGGAATATCAAATAAAGTAGATAATGGAAACAATTGGAAAAACGTGTAGTGGAGTACCCTACCAATATAAGATGAATAATAAGAAGAGATCCATAAATGATAGAGAGGGCTTGGAAAGTGATGAGGAAGAGGTAGAGGATATCCTTGTTGTGGAGAAAATTGAGGAAATCCTGCATGCAACATATGAAATGAAGATAGGTGGTCCAAGGGAAGGAATAGAAGGAAGAACTCATTCCAGGTCAGTGTCAGTGTGGAAACCATAACCCCATGTGCGACTAGTACACCAGAAAGAGCACTACCATTTAGAAAACTGAATTTTAGTGGAAGAAAGACAACAAGAAGTACATATAAACAAGGAGCAACAACTAGAGGAGCCAGTTCAGGAAGTAGCAGTCAAATACCTACACCAGATGAAGGTAGTAGTTCAACACAATTCAGGACGGAAGGACACGATCAACTTACCAGAATTTCGGGGAGAGGCATCTGAGGACCCTGAAAATAATTTATTCATCTGCAAGAAGATCTGGGAAGAAAAATAGATCATATATGGGGATACAATACTTGCACAGTTAGCTATCACGCTAAGATACCACACACTGGATTGGTACATGAGCCTAGCTGTAAATAGTCCACCAGGAGTAAAAAGGACTAATGCATATGTGAAGAAACTATTGATAAAATAATTTTAGAAGCCTAGCTGATAAGATCAAAACATGAATGAGATGATTGAAATCAGGAAGAAATCGGGTGAGTCTATTTCGGATATTGATCATAGGGTTAAACGTCTCAAAGGTAAGCTGAAGTATGTCATGAGTGACATGCAACATAGATATATCTTTGTGAATTCACTATTACCACATTTGAAATACCGATTGAGACAACATAAGTTCCATAATCAGGAAGAGGCTCTGTAGGAATCCTTACAATTGGAAGAGAACCAATATTAGAAGACAAATCCAGCAATAGAGGAGTTGAAGGAGGATTTGAATAAATTAACATTTCAAATTAACTAGAATAAGGGAAAAGAGAAAAGAAAAGTTGTTTGGTGTACCGCATGTAGGACAAAAGGACACCATAAGAATGGATTTCCAAATTTCACGCAATACATGGAAACATGAGTACCAAACCCTTTTCCAATAGGAGGACCATGGTGTGAGATATGTAAGACACATTGGTATGATCCATATCATTGTCAAATGATGCAGAAGTATCAGAAAATACCCAATAGTTCATCTTGAATTTTTTGCAAGTCAATGGGTCATGATGATAAAGGTTGTAGGACGATGGAGCCAATGAGGGAAATAAATTTAGATACCTATAGGATCCAATAAGAAATGATGATAGGGAAACTTTTACCTCATTTAAACTAGGTACCACCCCCATATAACAATGCGCAACCACAGTACAACACTGCGCAACCGCAATACAACACTGCACAACCACAATATAACCCTGTGCAATATAATCAGGTACCTCAATACAATGCACCACAAGGAGATCAAACGTGATACCGAGGTGGAGGATGAGGTAGAGGAGGATTTGGAAGAGGCAGAGGTCCAACAGTGTGCCACAACTACTAACATTTAGGACATTATGCAAGGGAGTTTCCACTCCCACCAACGAGATGTATGTACTGTCGCGCAACAGACCATGACACAAAAGAATGTTCGACATTATTGGGGAAAATCCAAGATAATGGATTTCTAGTGGATTTCTGCAGAAGCCAAGGATGATGGAAGAAACATCAACATAGTCACATGAGGAGGATATAAGACAAGAGATGATGCATTAAGACAAGATCTAGTGCAACACCAATGGGTGAAGAAAAACACTGAACCATAGAAGCAGTTTGATGCGCGGAAAGAAAAGGAAAAATTCAAGGAGGCTGAACAAGAATTTCTCAAGAAGAACATTGCGTCTACATCAATCGCAGAGAAAAATAAAAACTCTCCTATGTACGATATGCCTTCATCAATGGACCACACCAATGAATCACAACCTTTAGAGCAAGTAAGTACCATAAAGACTTTTCTGAAATCCTGTGTTAAGCTACTGGATGATCCATCATCTGTTAAAGTTTTGTAAAATATGTAACATAGAGGTAGAGGGGAATTTATAGTAGAAAACAATAAACCACCTCCATACAAGAAGGAGAACAAGAAGAGAATTCAGATTGAATGCCAACATTGGAGATTTCAACATGGGGGATATTATACTGGACTTAGGATTGGAAGTAAATGTCTTACCTAAGAAAACATGGAAATGTATGGGAGATCCCACACTAGGCTATTCACCCGTCGAGTTGAAATTAGCTAATCAACATAGAGTTCTACCAATTGTAAGGCTCAAAGGTGTGACAATAGATTTGAATGGAGTGCACACTAAAACAGACTTTGAAGTAATAGAGATTGTATATGGAACAACACCATACCCAACCTTGCTTGGATTGGATTGGGAATTTTATAACCATGCCATAATCAACCTGAAGAAAAGGAAAATGACATTTGAATCGGGTGAATATAAATTCATAGCACTGTTAGACTCTTCAGAGGGAGAAAGGTTTGTAGAACCCACCTGTTTAGATATGGAAGAAATAAATCAGCTGTACATAACTACCACATGAGAAGAAGATTATGTGAACCCAACTACAGATGGGGTACTCATATGGAGAAGAATCACATCATGCACTTTTGACGCAGATACATGTTTGGAGAATTAAAAATAGAGATTACATGAAGTTTCCACAAGAAGGTGCGCAATACTAGACTGCACAATAAGATGGGTTGGTATAGAGATAAGAGAACCTCCCATTTTTCATGGGGTAAATGACTTAGAAGAATTTTTGAAAAAATATGAAGAAGAAGTATTAGAGAATCAGAGGCTCTTAGTCCTAGACATTGCACCCAAGGCTACACCTACAAGATGGCGTTGTGCGCAAAAACACACAATTCAGGACTGGTACCAATGTAAGTGATTATTGCACATTATGTTTGGCACAAAAGATGACATCAATCAAATGTAGAGGTATGATGGGAAAGGAACACCAATAGAACACTTGGAGAAGTGCATACTGCATTGGAGGATGACACCACCAGAGGAATGGCCTCATCACTTCATCCATACATTGGAAGGAATTCCAGAGAACTGGTATGTAGACCAGTAAATGCGTAGAAGCACTGCATAATGGACAACATTAAAACATAATATTATAGTAACCTTATCATTTAAAAATGAGAACCCCAACATTGATTCAACACTGAAGCAGATAAAAGGTGTGATATTTATTGATGAACTAGAGGTTGAACTCATGACAGAGTATCAACAAAAGAATAGACAGAGAGTCAAAGAACTACTGTCATGCTATCATGTGGAAGAGGAAGCACCAAATGAAGATGACCCGCACAACATTTAGATTACATAAATTGAAGGACAAAGAAAGGTGGAAGGTACATCTCTGGAATTAGAATTATTTGTTGCACCAATCAAGGTGAAGAAAGTCAAGATTGGGACAATCGATAACCCTAAAATGGAAAGTATTGGAGACTATTGGGATGAACAAATGGTAGAAAGAATAACAAAGTTACTGCACAAATATAATGACCTGTTCCCAACAAACTTTACAGAGATGAAAGGTACAAAAAAAGATCTAGGAGAGATGAAAATACCTCTCAAACTTGAGGCAAGACCGGTCAGACAGAGACCTTACAGACTGAATCCAGTGTATAAGAAGAAAGTGAAGGAAGAAATTGACAGAATGTTGGAAGATGGTATCATATAACTAGTAGAGGAATTTGAATGGATAAGTCCTATGGTAGTGCAAGAAAATAAACAAGGGGGGATAAGGATCTGTGTAGATTTGAGAAAATTGAATGATGTTTTCTTACATGACCCTTTTCCTACCCCTTTCATAGACAAAGTATTAGAGAATGTGGGAGGCCAGGAAGCATACTCATTTACAAAAGGATTCTCAGGTTACCATCAGATTAAGATAGCTCCAGAGGATAGGTATAAGACTACTTTTGCTACAGAATGAGGATCCTACCAGGATATAATCATTCCATTTGGGATAAATAATGTACCTGTCCTATTTTCAAGAGTAGTCATAGCCACCTTTAAAGAATTCGTACACCAATTTTTAGAAGTATATATGGATAACTGGAATGTATATAGTCTGTTAAAATATCATGTAGAAGTATTAAGTCTAATGTTGGAAATATTTAGGTAGTGTTAGATATCATTGAATATAAATAAATGCATTTTTGGAACACCTTTTGGAATATTGTTTGGCCATATAGAGTGTAAACAAGGTTTACTAGTGGATCCTACTAAGATTGCAGTCATTGAAAATTTACCACCACCAAAATCAGTGTGCCAGTTGAGAGCAACGTTGGGACATACATGCTATTACAAGAAATTTATAAAAGGGTATGCACAGATTACTACGCCAATGGAAAAATGATAAAGAAGGATACCATATTTTAGTGGAATGAGGATTGTCAACAAGATTTGGACACTATAAAAGAAAAGACGGTCATGAGACCTATCCTATTATTCCTAGATTTGGAAAAGAAATTTCATGTGCATGTAGATGCATCAACCATAACACTTGGAGCAATTTTGGTGTAACTAGGAGCAGGGGATTTAGACCATCCTATAGACTTGCAAGAAAAAAATTGTCAAAATCAGAGCAGAATTACAACACCATAGAAAGAGAAGGCCTATCCATGGTATATGCACTTCAGAAGTTCCTGCACTATTTGTTGGGAAAACACTTTAAGATGTTCACAAATCATTTTGCCCTAAAATATTTAGTCAACAAGCCAGTGTTGGGAGGGTAGGATCAATAGATGGTTGTTGTTATTTCAAGAATTTTATTTTGAAGTGATAGTCAAACAAGGGAAGATGAATGCAGGACCAGATCACCTATCAAGGGTAACTAATGGAGATGAACCTACCAACTTGGAAGACAACTTCCCTGATGCGCAATTGTTTTCAGTACAAGTATTTGATGAATACTTTTTTGATATTATTGAATACCTAAGTACATGGATTACACCATAAGAATTTAGCACTGCGTAGAAGAAAAATCTGGTAGTTATATCTACAAACTATCAACTGGTTGCAGGACACTTATATAAAATGGGCACAGACAACATTTTTAGAAGGTGTGCACTAGATCATGAAAGGCCTAGAATTTTGGTAGAATCTCATGTGGGAATAGCTGGAGGACACTATGCAGGAAAAGCTACTGCACATAAGGTATTGTGCGTAGGATTATGGTGGTAAAAAATTCATAGAGATGCCAAGGAATCTTGTCAAACATGTGATGTTTTTCAGAGGGTTGGAAAACCCAACAAAATGGATGAGATGCCCCTAAGACCACAAGTAACTTTGCAAGTATTTGAAAAATGGAAAATATACTTTTTCAGACCAATCAATCCACCAATGAGAAGTTCAGGAGCTAGATATATCATTACTGCGACATAATACTTAAAAATATGGGAAGAATCAACATTAGTGAAAGGCTGCAATGCAGAGACAACACCACACTTCTTGTTTGAGAAAGTGATCACTAGATTTGGATGTACAAGAGTTTTGATGAGTGACCAAGGTACTCATTTTATCAACAGTACTATCGGGGCTATGACTGAGGATTTTGAATTCTATCACCAGAGGAGTACATAATACCATCCCCAAGCCAATGGAACAATGGAAGCTTTCAATAAGATCTTGGAGAATGCTCTGACAAAGATTTGCAATGTCAACAAGGATGATTGGGACTTGAAAATTCCAGTAGTACTATGGGAATACATGACCACCTGTAAGAAGTTGACATCACAAACACCATTTAGATTAGTGTATGGGAAGGAAGTAGTAGTACCATTATAATTTCAAGTACCAACATGACAAAAAGAGGCATAGTAAAGGAGAGGTTAAATGAACTAATGGAAATGGAAGAGGATAGGATTCTAGCAGGATTTCACCAAGAAGTATAGAAAGAAAGAGACAAATCCTAGCATGACATACATATAAAGAGGAAGAGCTTCAAGGAAGGAGACCTAGTCTTGCTATATGACAATAAATATTTTCAACATCCTAGAAAATTTAGAATGCATTCGCTAGGGCCCTATGAAGTAAAGACTGGCATAGATGGGGGATCTGTACAACTAAAGGATTTGGGAGGAACATAATTGAAAGGAATGATCAACGAGAGTTGACTAAAGCTGTATAGGGACAATTGACCTCCTAACTTTTAGAAATACATCGTAGTAAAAATGACATGTACATAGTGTACTATATTAGAAGCTAGGACAAAAAAATGACAAAAAGAAATAAAAAGGAGAAAAAGAGGGAAAAAGAAATAGAAAAATAGAAAAGAAAGAAAATGTAAAAACACTGAAAAAAGTCACACGCAGTAATTACTACGACAAACATCAGAAGACAACACGCAGTAAAAATTGAAGTCGACACAAATGCACGAAAACAGTGAAAAATGAACAGGACCATGTCTATAAAAGGAGGAAAGCACACATTTGTTCAACACTTGGAAAATGTGGAGCTCAGAGAGAGAAAAATAATACGTGCCCTAGTTATCAGCTTACAGAAAAGAAAGCAAGGTTGTGAAATTTAGAGAGGATAACTCCACCCAAATTTGGTGCAGTAGGACAGTTTGTCTAGATTACTCGGCAGGGCCAAAGGCGGAAGGAAAGAATGCAACAACTTGAGCATGTGGTAGAGCTGGAGGATGTTACCACATCAAATCCAGAATCAATCATCTTTATGTAGGTCAAGGAAGAGATTACCATAGAACAAAAAGGAGAAATAGGGAAGAGCTCCGAGGGTCGAAACGTAATTTCAAAGCCTAACCCCGAGACACCTGTAAATCCCGATGAAAAAATGGGACTGCAAAAGTCTCAGGAACACAAAGAGGTGTTGGTGGAGGAAATCACTAACTAAACAGATTCCAACAGGGAGGAAGAATACGTAGGTGTAGTATAGGCAGACACATCTGTTGTGGGTGAGAAAAGAAAAACACCAGACTCCATGGAGATTACCCTCCTTTTTCTCCCAGACATAGTCATCACTATAAATGACATGTTGGGAAAGGTACCTAAGTTGAGGTACATTGACCATGATGTGTACGACGTGGCCAAGTTTCCATAGTTGTAAGAGGAGAATTACTTGATAAACACAGGGTAAATTGGACCCCTAGGTCAACTTGTGCTGGAGCCTACACAATGGATCACAGATCTCTACAACTCAAGAATCATGAACCTATTGGAAATACCACACTTTGGGCATGGTAAGAATGTTGGAATTTGCGTTAAACAACTAGTCGCTCATGTCCATGGAGGCATCCTATGGATGGATAGACCGGTGCATATCGATGTGACATTAATTTCCAAGATCACAAGACTACCCACATTCAACGCACAACCAAAAGAGTATTTAGACAATAAAGTGTGCGAAAAATAATTGGCAGAACAGGTTAAAGAATAGTTTGGGACTACCTGGGGAAATAGGGGGATTTTCTTTAAGGAAATTAATAAAAACGTGAAAAGGTTCATGAGGAAGATAATAGATTCTAAACTCTTGAAAAAATGTCATAGAGTGGAAGCGCCAGTAGGCATTATTGCAGTAGTCACGCAGTGCGTGATGGGAGTCAAGTTCAACTAGGCACCATACTTGTTGAACCAGTTCCTAGTTTAGTGTCGCGACACACAATATAATGGAACTGAGGTCCATTATTCATGGCTAATCATCTTGATCATGTTGGAAGGGTGGTAGGAGCCCAAATTATCGACATTTTTGGACAGGATGGGAAAGTGTTATGCGACCAGGTATGAATCCCTCTAGAAGGCAAATGACAGTAAGACGCACTAGGAAAATAACACTGTGTTTTCCATGCTGCTAGAGGAAATCCAAAAACTCACAAAAAATGTGTGGCGCATACTAATGGAGGTAGCAAATGAAACATATGGGATAGCCAAATTCAAGGCATCCATGCATCATGTATGGATCCAAGCCGCGAGGGATCCTAAGAAGGAGTGGCTCGAGATGCAGTACTACGTCATGAAAAAGGACATGGAATAGAACATTAAAGATTGGCTTGTGCAGTGGCAGTTACCAATAGTAAAACCAACCATGAGGATAGGCACAACACAATCCTCCAAGCCCAAGGATACAACATCCTCCAATCCCAAGGATACAATTGTAGTAGGATCGTTAGCCCGAACATGTAGCTCGACTAACAATACCAGGAAAACTACAGTGTGAACCCAACAAAGTGGGAGAAACGCAATACCGAAATGGTCAAGGAGAACACCCACAACAACAAGGACAGGAAGCCAACCACATACGTGACAAAAGGAGATGGCACAGACTGCATAAGAAAGAGGCCAAGGAACAACAAGTGGTGCGCAACCCTCACAAAAAACAAGAAAGACCGCACAAGGAAAGGATGTGTGCAAGAAAAGAAAGTACAAAACAAAGGATCCATACATCACCCTAGTAGAGGATGATGCAGATCTCGTCATGGACAATGTGTAAGACATGAGTGAAGAAGTGGTCAGAGTTGCATAGGCACAATGAGAAGAAATTATGGCTAATTTGTTAGAGGTTCACAAAAATATACAACAACTATGGAGCCAGGAAGGATCACAGGCCACCACATAACAACAACATAAGACACAATGACCACTTTTGCAGAAGGACGATGAAGAGACTTTGTAGTTTTTCATCCAGGGTAGGAAGAACTTTTTGGTAACATTCCAAATGATTAGGTTTGATCAGGAGACGGTGCAAAAACCATTGGAGGAAGTAGAACAAATTGAGATGGTCATGACACACATACCTACAAAGTCCTTATATGGGCCACATGACAGTGTGATGCAAGAAGCACAGTCTAGGGCCCGCGCAGATGTCACAAATTTAGAAATTGGAAGAGGAGTCACAGAGATGCTCCAAATAACATGTGACCTGTAATGCCCCTAGGCCAAGCCCAATTGTAAATGTAAATACAAATGTACTTAAGCTGGTGATTTGTTTGACATCATTTTTGTATGCACCTTCCATTTTATAGTGCGCACATGTACTGCGCAGTAAAATGATGAAGTGTGCACATTCCAGGTACCACGCGCAACAAACTTAAGTGTACACGATTTTGAGGCCAGGGAGACTTTGTGTATATGTTGTGTTTTATAGGTTGGGGAGCCAGTTATTATAAGCTAGGAGGATTATGTTTTGAATTAGGCCAGATATCCTAGATGCTAAAGGCCAGTGCACCTATTTTTGTATATGTCTTATCATTAATATAAAATACACCACTACATGCAGACCGACCATGATAAAAGAGTATGTGGGACTAAACTCCACTAGTTAGGGAAAGGGGGGGAATACAAGTTAAGGAAAATGGATAGTCTAGTGAGATAAGCCAAAAAGGAATATTATATTAATATTCCTTAAATTATAAAGTATGGATAATTATTTTATCCCAAGTTCTAAGGATGAGGACAAGTGGTCCAAAGTAGCTCCCAACATGACAAGTCTCAAGTTGGGAAAATGCATACATATAGTTTGGACTTAGTTCATTTTGAGGGCCATTCATCCATTCATGCAATCATTCAGTCATCCATTCAATCATTCCAAGATCATTCACTCACTCAGTCAGTTGTCCTCTGTACCTTCCTGTCACTGTACCTGAACCTGTATCCATACCCATACCTATTTGTGTACCTGGTTAGCTTGGGATTTGGATTGAAGAAGTGGGTTATTAGGCCCATGGGAAATTGAAGAGGCGGGTTGTCAGGCCCATGAGAAATCTCTCAAGGTGAGAGAATTGTTGGGAATTGATTTCCAGAGGTACTAAAATGCAGCTACAAGGCTCTGAGACTTCTTGTCCGGCCTGTTGCTGAAGCTTGGAAAGGAAGATGGGAAACCGAGGGACTGTTGAGCAGATAAGGGGCACACTTCCTAGGGTGGGACATGCATGTGGGGAATGAGGGACTATAGGATGTTAGTTTGAGTGACACCTGTGATGGAGTCTTTTCCATTGTCTGAGATACATCAACCTGGTTAGGAATCCCTTTATCGGGGTGGAGTTTAGTCCCATCTTGGGGGTGACCCACTGCTGAGAGTGATGAGTAGTGTGGTCTAAGGTTGGGAGGTTCGTGGAAGGTCTGTACACATTTGGTGATATTCTTACCAAGATAAGTGTCAATTGTGTGTTAATTTATATGTTGCATTATTATTTATGTGTTATATTTATGGGCATTTCATGTCTATGATGCATGTATATGTTTACTGTCGTTACCGTATGAATCTGTGCATTTACATAATGTACTTGTATGTTTCTATTATATATGTAAAGTTCCAGACAAGTTCTGTGTGTGTATGTTTTAATTTCATGCAGTTTGAAAAATTTATGTGGCATAGCTCAGTTGGACGATGGGTATGTTACAATATGTTGAGCAGAGAATGAAAGCGTTTTCTGGAGTAGCATGGCCCGACCTGGGTGGTCATGGATGTTACAATATGGTATCAGAGCTTCAATTTTCAACACTTAGATTGGATGGGCCAAGCAATTTGAGTTGATGTGTGTTAATTTATATGTTGCATTATTATTTTTGTGTTATATTTATGAGCATTTCATGTCTATGCTGCATGTATATGTTTACTATCATTACCATATGAATCTGTGCATTTAAATAATGTACTTGTATGTTTACATTATATATATAAAGTTCCACAAGAGTTATGTGTGTATATGTTTTAATTTCATGTAGTTCAAAAAAATTATGTGCAATAGCTCAGTTGGATGTTGGGTATGTTACAATATGTTGAGCAGAGAATGAAAGTGTTTTTTGGAGTAGCATGGCCCGACCTGGGTGGTCATGGATGTTACAATATGGTATCAGAGCTTCAGTTTTCAACACTGAGCTTGGATGGGCCAAAAAATTTGAGTTGAAGAGAAATTTTACAGAGGATTGATTTCGAAGTGGCCAAATCTCAAGTAACAAAGCATCCATGGTAAAAATTAGAAGCAATTGCATGGAATTGGGAAACAAAAAATCCCAATTTCTATTGTTAAATTCATGGGAAAATTGATAAATTTGTCCAAGTGGTGAGATATTATTGATTTAATATCTGTTCTAGAGAATTCATACCTGGAAATGGTCGAATTTGAAGTTACAGTGAAGCCATGACAGATGGAGCGAGATTAGTAGTTAAAATTCTCAATTCGTGAATTGAGTTTGGGAAGAATTCGTTCCATAAATGTCAAACTACGATGATTTGTTGTTGCAGAGGTTGAATTGGTGTTATCGGGGTGAAATTGAACAAATTTCATATTTGCAGAATGTCTATGGTAAAAATGGGGAAAAATTTAGGAAAAATCCCCAATATCTGCAGCGGAATTCACGAGGAATTGATGCGCATAAAAATGAATGTGCACATGTGGGTGCACTAAAAATGCAGGATGTGTAGTGAAAATATTGTGATATGTGGAAAAATATTGGCGTGCTGGTGCACGCACTAAAATTTGGTGCCATGTGGAAAATATTGGGGTGAGGGTGTGCATGCTAAAATTGGGTGTTGCGCGGAAAAATATTGGTGCGCAGGTGTGCGCGCTAAAATTTGGCGCTGCAGGGAAAAATATTGGCATGTGGGTGCGCATGCTAAATTTAGCATTGGGTGTTGTAGATTGAGTGACACATGTGTAATAATGGCGCATGGTGTGCATACAGATAATAAGGTGCGCGTGGTGTGCACATGCATAATAATGGCATCCATGGTGTGTGTAGTATTGGCAGAGCGTAGAGGAATTTTAGGTGGTGCGCCCACAATGTGGGTTTATGTTGTCGCATGAAAATTTAATTAATGGTGTGTGCGGAGTACCGGTATGTGGTGGGGGCATACTAAAATTTGGCATGGTATAGCGCGTGGAGAAAAATGTGCGCGAAATATTAACGCATGATACAAAAATTGTGTGCAACAAGTATTAGTGCAAGAACCAAAATTGTACACGGTGGATATTGACGCGCGGCACAAAAGTAGTGTGCACCAATTATTGGCATGACAGAGAAGTGATGCATAATGGTTATAGGTGCACGGAGCATGAATTACCTTGTGGTTTTGCTGTGCATGCTAAATATGGGTGTATAGGGTGAAATTTATGCACGTGAAGTCGTTTGGATGGTGAACAACAACAAAAAACCAACGAATTTCCGTGACATTTTATACTGTTTGAGCGTCATATTTTTGCAACGCGTTTTTGAGGCCCTTAACAACATTTTATCTACTCAAAAACAACGCGAATAGAGTGTAACAAGGTGCAATCTACCTATGCAGCTCAAATAAAAGAGCCCGAAGAGAGCTTTCTAATGGTGTAAATCGTTCGTCAAACTGAGCTTTTATGAGAAAGTTACAGGACAAACAATGGAGGGTAAATTTTAAGACCCAACTAACTTTGAAGAGCCATAATTTTATGCTCCCGAATTAGATTGAGGTGAAGGATCAATCAATGGAAATATATTGAACCATAGAGGACAGTCCTAGAGCTGAATTAAATTTCTGGGCATGTTAAAAATGTTTAATATGGCAAAGAAGGTACCTATAGTATTCCAGACCAAAAACACGAATTGGCCTAGAACTTCAGCAGGTTGTAACTAGCAGCCCATAACCCAGAAAGATGTGAAACTTGGAAAGACTGTCCAAAATATGTATACGAAGAAACCCAATTGAGATTCTACAAACACTCCAATGGAGTAGGTGCAAAATTCTTAATTACAACGCAGCGTTGCACCAAGTTGAAGTGTGAAAAAAAAATAATGGGCAATTTTCAAATAACCATAAAACTTTTTGCGCAAGACTCAGAATTGAGCATGTGAAAAGGCATTGGAAAGGTGTTGGAAAATAGAATATAAATATTCACTCAAAAAATTGATCTGGGCATTCAATTTTTTAGGAAATCAAAAGAAATAATTCTGATATATTATTGAACCAGAATTATTCATATTTTTCATAAAATTGTTGATTCAGTTAACCTGACAAAGTTTTGTTGGTTGCACATTTTGAAAAGTTAACAAAAACTAGATCAGATTAGGATCAACACAAAGTCTAGAGGAATGGAATATGCATAGGTACTTACATCTAGGAAGATGAGATCAGAGGGATGGATGTCCATTTGGGCATTGAAGGAACAAACTCCAGTGGACATGGAGAAGGAAGGGATGAAAACATGAATATGGTAGAGACCATTAAAAATTTACAGAAGGATGTCCAAAGCCATAAAGATGATAATGAAAGGCTTATGAGATCCAAGGAGAAGAAAGAGGAATTCAACATGAAGTTAATGCAGATCTTGAACATAATATAAAATAAATTGGATAAGGAGAGTGGCTCAAGCAAATCAGAAAGTCACAGGTCTCCTGATGAGAAAAGGAGAAAAAGAAGTGTTAGCAGACATCACCATCACTCCCCGAGGCATTCCAATAAGGGGGCGTGCAACAAGTCAAGTCCATCCTCTATCAAGAAGCATAAGAGGTCTGGGGTGGATGAGATATGAGGAGAAATGAACAATATCAAACCTCCCACATTTGATTGTGAGCACAAGAAGGATGAAGATGTAGAAACATGGATGTTGGGCATGAGAAATTATTTTCAATTGAATAATTATTCATCTCATGCAGAAGGAAGAATTTCCATCTATCAACTCAAGGGAAAGGCATCCATGTGGTGGGATCAGATTGTGCAGGTGCAACGCGTTAAAGAGAAAAGTGTTACTTGGAGGGAATTCAAGAAGTATTTTGAGGATAAATACTTGAATAAGAGATACTATGACAAGAAAATGAAAGAGTTCTTTGAACTCAAGCTTGGGAGTATGACCATAGATGAATATGAAAGAAGGTTTTTAGAACTGCTGAAGTATGTTTCTTTCATCAAGGATGAGAAAATTAATATTCAAAGGTATTTGAGTGGATTTCTACCAATTGTCAGTGGAAAAATATAATATGATGATCCCAAAACATTGGAGGAGACCATAATGCAAGCTAAATGCCTATTTGATCAACAAAAAAGCAAGGCCAACTTTCCAAAAATATTGGGAAGAAAAAAAGAAATTCAAGATGGATTAGAGGAAGAAGTTAACTAAGCCACCATTCTTCAGAAATAATCCTTAGGGACAACCAACTTCTAGAGAACCCAGAACCATTGAGACTTTTCATTGACTTTAGGAAGTTGAACAAGGTAACTGTGAAGAATAAGTGTCATTTTCCAAGGATTGATGACCTCTTTGATCAGTTGAAAGATGAAAAAATATTCTCCAAGATTGATCTTAGGTACGACTATCATCAAGTAAGAATTAAAGAAGAACACATCAACAAGACTACTTTCAGAACAAGGTATGGTCATTATGAGTTCACAGTGGTGCCCTTTGGATTATCAAATGCACCAACTGTCTTCATGTGTTTAATGAATGGTATTTTTAGAGAATACTTAGATAAGTTTGTCATTATATTTTTAGATGACATTATTATATATTTTAAGTCAGAGGAAGAGCAAGAAAAGCACTTAAGGATGGTATTATAACTATTAAGGGGGAATCAATTGTATGCCAAATTTATCAAGTGCTCATTTTATCAGAAGCAAATTCATTATTTGGGACATATCATTTCAGAGGATGGGATAGCAGTGGATCCTGAGAAGATATAATCCATTAGAGGATGGTCAAATCCAAAGAATGTGATAGAGGTCAGATCATTCATGGGCCTTGCAAGCTACTGTATGAGATATATTGAAGGATTCTCAAAGATTGCACACCCAATCACTTCATTGCAAAAGAAGGGTGTGAAGTTTCAATGGACATTGGATTGTGAAAAGAGTTTCCAACTTGAAACAATTACTAGCAAGTTCTCCAATACTAAGGATTGTAGACCCAGATTAAGACTTCATTATATGCACATATTCATGTAAAGAAGGACTTGGTGGAGTCCTTAGTCAAAATGGGTTTATTATATGTTATGAATCAAGGAAGTTGAAGGAGCATGAAAGACACTATGTCACTGATGATTTGGAGTTGGAAACCATAGTGCATTCCTTGAGGAAATGGATAGACTACCTCATGGGGAAAAGGTTTGAGCTAAGGATAGACCATAATGGTCTGAAATATTTATTTGATCATCCAACTCTAAATTCTAGAAAAATCGGATGGTTAGAATTTCTCAGTGAATATGAATTTGATATAAAGCATATCAAGAGGAAAGAGAACAAAGTGGTTGATGCACTCAGCAGAGGAGTGCATGAATTGCATGCTACAAACATTAGCATGTACCAATTAGATTTGAAAGACAAAATTTTGGAGGCTTCAAAATTAGATTTGCAATACAAGGAATTAGTGGAAAAATTATAGCAAGGTAATTTGCAATAGAAAATTGAAGAATATAAGCTAGATAATGATGAAATTATGAAGTACAGGGGAATAATTTATGTACCAAATTCCCATGAATTGAAAAATCTCATATTGAGAGAAATGCATAATGTACCTTATGTTGGGCACCCAGTTTATGAGAAAACTATTGCAGCTGTGAAAAGCCAATATTATTGGCCAGGCATGAAGAAAGAAGTTGCTGATTTTATTGCCAAATGTTTGGAATGTCAAAAGGTAAAAGATGAGCATAGACACCCAACTAGTTTTCTACAACCATTACCCATTCCCGAGTGGAAATGAGAAGTTGTAACAATGGATTTCATCACCAAACTGCCCAAAACAAACAAGAAACGTGATTCTATCATGGTAGTGGTGGATAATCTTACTAAAGATGCCCATTTTATTCCAGTTAAGCTCACTCACAAGGAATCCAACACTGTTGATGTTTATATGGGGGAAATTGCTCGATTACATGGTATACCCAAGACAATTGTGTCTGACAGGGATCCAAAATTTACCTCAATTTTTTGGAAGGGATTATTTAATGGATTTGGAACAAATTTGAATTTTAGTACAACTTATCATCCAAAATCATATGGAAAAATAGAGAGGGAGAATCAAGTGATTGAGGATATGTTGAGGATGTATGTGATGGATAAACTATCAAAATGGGAAGAATACCTACACTTAGTAGAGTTTTCTTCTAACAATGGGTACCAAACATCTCTAAAGATGAGCCCATTTGAGGCACTTTATGGGAGAAAGTGCAACACAACGGTAAGCTGGGATAACCCAACAGATAGAGCAGTGGTTGGCCAAATTTGCTCATGGAAATGAAGGAGTAAATTTTGAAAATAAAACAAAATTTAAAGGTTGCCCAAGAAAGGCATAAAATTTGTGTTGATAAGGGCATAACTCACAGGGAATTTAAAGTGGGAGACCATGTATTCTTAAAAGTGAAGGCCAACAAAAGTTCCCTGAAGTTGGGAAATTGCTCAAAGTTGGTAGCTCGCTATTGTGAGCCGTTTGAAATCCTAGAGAGGATTGGTCCAGTAGCATATATGATTGCATTTCCTTCATCTATGTCTGTTCATAATGTATTCCATGTATCATTAATCAAGAAATATATACCTGATGCTAATCATGTAATTGATTGGAATGTGATTTAGGTGGAGCAAGATGATGCTATCCAAGTGCATTCAATACGCATTGTGGACTAGAAAATCAAATAACTCTGAAATCGAGCCATAGGTCTTGTAAAGGTCCAATGGACTTGGTACGGTCCCGAGGATGCTACTTGGGAGCATGAGGATGTAATACAGGCATAATACCCACATCTTTTTTAGGATGTTTGAAATTTTTGTTGTATATGTGTACATAATGCACTGAGAACAATGCATAAATAAGGGGAGGGGATTGTAATACCCCTAGGCTGAACCCAATTGTAAATATAAATACAAATGTACTTAAGCTGGTGAGTTGTTTGACATCATTTTTGTATGCACCTTCCATGGTATAGTGTGCACATGTACTGTGCAGTAAAATGATGAAGTGTGCACATTCTAGGTACCATGCGCAACAAACTTAAGTGCGCGCAATTTTGAGGCCAGGGAGCCTTTCTGTATATGTTGTGTTTTATAGGCTAGGGAGCTAGTTATTATAAGCTAGGAGGCTTATGTTTTGAATTAGTCCAGAGATCCTAGATGCTAAAGGCCAGTGCACCTATTTTTGTATATGTCTTATCATTAATATAAAATACATCGCTGCGCGCAGATTGACCACGATAAAAGAGTATGGGGGACTAAACTCCACTAGTTAGGGAAAGGGGGGACTAAAAGTTAAGGAAAAGGGATAAGCTAGGGAGCTAATACAAAAAGGAATATTATATTAATATTCCTTAAAGTATAAAGTATGGATAATTATTTTATCCTAAGTTTTAAGGATCGGGACAAGTGGACCAAAGTAGCTCCCAACATGACAAGTGTCAATTTGGGAACATGCATACATATAGTTTGGAATTAGTTCATTTTTGGGGTGATTCATCCATTCATGCAATCATTCATTCATCCATTCAATCATTCTAGGGTCATTCACTCACTTAGTAAGTTGTCCTCCATACCTTCCTATCACTATACCTGAACCGGTATCCGTACTCATACCTATTTGTGTACCTGGTTAGCTTGGGAGCTGGACTAAAGAAGCAGGGTTTTAGGCCCATGGGAAATTGAAGAGGTGCGTATTCAATCCTGTGGGAAATTGAAGAGGTGGGTTGTCGGACCCGTGGGAAATTGAAGAGGTGGGTGGTCAGGCCCGTGAACAATCTCTCAAGGTGAGAGAATTGTTGGGAATTGATTTCTAAAGGTGCTAAACTACAACTACAGGGCTCTTCGACTTCCTGTCCGGCCTATTGTTGAAGCCCAGAAAGGAAGTGGGGCAACCGAGGGACTACTGAGCAGAGAAGGGGAACACTTCCTAGGGTGGGACAGGAATGTGAGGAATGAGGGACTATAGGCTGTTAGTTTGAGTGGAACCTATGACAAATTATCTCATGTTGTCTGAGATACATTAGCCTGGTTAGGAATCCCTTTACATGAATGTATTTTACTCCCAGCTCGGGGGTGTCCCACTGCTGAGAGTGATGAGTAGTGTGGTGTAAGGCTGGGAGGTTTGTGGAAGGTATGCATGCAGCTGGTGATATTCTTACCAGGATAAGTGTCAATTGTGTGTTAATTTACATGTTGCATTATTATTTATGCGTTATATTTATGGTCATTTCATGTCTATGACACATGTATATGTTTACTTTCATTACCGTATGAATCCATGAATTTACACAATTTACTTGTTTGTTTATGTTTTATATATAAAGTTCCGCAAGATTTCTACGTGTATATTTTTTAATTGCATGCAGTTCTAAAATTTTATGTGGCATAGCTCAGTTGGATGTTGGGTATGTTACAGTATGTTGAGTAGAGAATGAAAGCGTTTTCTGAAGTATCATGGCTCAGCCTGGGTGGTCGAGGATGTTACATGACCAATTGATCAAAGAGAAGGAGGAAGAGAAAGAACGTGCCGACAGATTGGAGCCGAGATTAACCGTGGCATGCAATTTCATCCCAAACATCACGCAAGCAGGAGAGAGAAGTGCAGAGGAGAAGATCAACCTCATTGCACAAACCATTGATCGGTACAGAGAAGAGATCAAGGAACTAAAGAAAAGGATCAATCTCATGTCTCCTCCTGAGGTTCGAGAGAAGAGGAAAAATGACACTGCAATCTAAATAGAAGAAATAGAAAAACAAGCAAGCGCAATAGACGAATTGTTCGACAGAGCCGCATAGCTCTAGACAATGCTGGAAGAGGACACACAGGTCTAAAAATGGGACTAGGAAGAAGAAATATTCAGCATATCCATAAAAGACCTCAAACATAGGCATAAAACAATGAGCATCATAGAGTTCCTGAAGGGTACTCAAGATATGAAGAAGTTGTAGTTAGAGTTCAAAGCAGTGTTGATGCAGAAGGAGGAAATACAAGCACAAGTGGAATCCCTTCAAGAGAAAGTAATGTAGATGATAGCATAGTTGGAGGAGGAAAATAAAAACATGGCACAAGCATAAGCAGAGAGTGCAGTGCTAATGGAAGAGGAAATAAAAATGCAGACACTAGAACCACTAATAGGAAAAGATGCACAGATAAGAGAAAGAGGAAAGGAATTGAAGGACATGTTCCACAACCTAGAAGAGGTTGTTAAGGGAGGGCACACTTCCTAGGTGGCTCAGGACGAGCCACATGTCAGTGTTGGGGGCATGTTGGGCGAAGGCCTATTTTGAGGAAATACCTATTTTTGGAAGGTAAAACCCAATTTTGGAGAAGAACAACTGGCAGGAAAAGAAACACGTGCTAAGGAAAGTCGCATGCAAAGGAGGAAAGCATGCAAGGCAAGCAGGCAAGAAAACCAAACCATGTTAGGGTTAGGTTTTTGGTAAGAGATTGTAATGGATAATAAGATGGAAAAATATTATAAATAAGAACTTATTAAGTCTAGGTCGGGGTTGGTTCCAAGTGTTGGAGGTTGTTCAGGTTTTTGGATTGTTGTAAATATTCCAAATTAGTTTTGATACATTTTGTAAGTTGTTGAGATGTAGAAGAGGAAAGTAGCTAGATATTGAGGGTTAGATCATAGTCTTAGGAGCATGGTGTGATCTAGTCCACCTCACAAAGGTTGTTTAACCTTTTCATGATTGTATGATCAAATATGTAGTGTGTGCAATGCCATATTTTGTAGAAATCTAAATAAAAGAGCATAGAAGCCAGATCTTTGTGGATGTATCCTAGGAGGGAGTGAACCATAGTAAAACCTATTTTATGTGTGCTATTTATTTCATATTTATCATATGTTAGTATTTAGATTATGAATGGATGAATGAATTATTGAGTTATATCTATTAGAATGGATACATAAGCTTAACAAATGAATGGATATTAGGTTAAATAGAAAGAATAATCATATCAAGGCCTGAAGAAGATGAAATACAATCCCAAATCCCCACTCATTCCTAGACTATAAGCACTTTAGCTTTGCAATCACCCATAGAATTATCTCAGGTGAGACTGTACAATACACTTTGTGTGCTTTGTAGCCTTCTGGTTTTCTAGGAGGGCCAATAGTTTTAGAGGGTTTTGTTGGAAACTTGTTCAGATATGAACTTGGGTCAACCCAAGAGGTAGATAGAGAGATTAATAACCAACACCCTCATGAAAAGTGTACCTATGGATACCATTGATGACCTCCCCATAGGCATGCAACGACATGTTGTGGGAGTACCCAGGTAATGGGTCTGACTATTCTGGTGTTTGGCAAACACTGTAGTTTTTTATGATAGGGTGTCGGCCTCAGGCCTAAGCATATTATGTGCTCATAGCATAATGTTTTGTACTTATATAACATTATATGACCTTCAGGGGCTAGGAGGCCCCAAAATTTCTACTTGATGGACCTCATTTTGATATATATATTATTTTTTGTGTGTTATATACATTTTGTATTTTACTTACAAGTGTGTATATTTACATGTGACTGTGTGCTTTACTTTACTGATGATATAAATTCCAATCTAATACATAACTAGCATAAGCATAATCTAACTCATTATATCTCCTAGGAACATGCTCACAAGTAATTAACTCAAAAGAATGTTCTAGAAGACGTACCCTAAGGAAAAACCGTAATAGCACCGGATCTTGAACTCGATACAAACCACTCAAATGTGAACCAACCAATTTTGAATCCATGAAAACTTGAAGGCTATTAATGCCACTTGACAATACATCTCACAAAAGATCGATAACTGTGATGTACTTGGAAACGTTGTTAGTAGTTTCCTTAAGACACACACCTCTGAGAAAAATTACCTAAATAGAAGGAAAATATATCACCCAAGAAACAAATGTTGGGTGTCAAGTATGGAGAATGGCGCCATCCACGAATATGAAGTAAATCAACGACTCCTTGGGAATCTGAAACACAAAAGAAACACATCAATCACTAATGCAACAAAGGGAATAAAAAAGTAAACAAAGCTATGTACAATATAGACAATAAAATACAAGAGCGCTAATGCTCAAGCCCTGAGGCCTAAGCATAGTACTTCTTCAGGTAGATCCCATTTCTGGGCTCAGACAACACATTGCCTTCAAAATCCTCGAGATCATAGGAACCTTTCTCTAAACAATTTCGCATGACATAAGGGTCGAACCACATGGGGTTGAAATTTCCTTCCCTCAAGGAATATGTGTCCTGGTCGTAGACCAACAAAAGATCTCTCATAGAGAACACCCTCGGATGGATAGACTTATTGTACTGGGACTTGACTCGATTCTTATGTGCTTCATTTTCTAAAGTTGCATCTCGACATTGCTCATCAAGATGTTCAAGGTAAAATAGGTGTTCTTTTAGATGAGTCATCTCTAGAAGGAGGTTGACTGCTATTTTGAGTCAAGGAACTTCAAATTTAATATGAAAAACAACTTCCACTCCATGAACGAGCTGGAACGATGAGAAACCAATGGTAGTTTTGACTGAGGTCCGGTAATCTGAAAAGGCCAGGTTTAGAATCAAATGCCAGTTTGTTTGATTTGAATTAAGCATTCTTCTTAGTATTATTTTTAACGACTTGTTAATGGATTCAACCTGACCTTTAGCCTCAGGATAGTAGGGTGATGAGTGTTCCTACCTAAAACCCAATTTCGATAATAATTATGACATCATGCGATTCTGAAAACTGATTGCCATGGTCAGTGACAATCTATCTTGGAACTCTGAACCTATCTATGACTTGATTGAATATGAATAGTGTTGTTGTATCCCCATCATTATAAAATGTTGGAATAGCCTCGACCCACTTAGTAAAGTAGTTGACGACTACAATGATGTAACAATGCCACCTAGTCGAAGCTGAGTGGCATGTCATAAAATATACTACCTACTTGGTGAAGAGGCCAACAGTGATGATGGGAAACATTGGATTAGGATGTGCATGCATTTTCTTAGTGAAAATTTGGAAAGGATGACACTTCTTGACCACTTCAACACAATATTTAAAGATTGTATGCCAAAAGTACCCCGAGCACAAATTTTTTTGGGTTGTTTCCAACCCATAGAAGTGACCACCACATGCTCCACTATGGCAGTTGTTCAAAACAACCTTTAGTTCTTAAATAGTTAAGAAACACCTAAGGATTGAGTCGACCCCTCTCTAATACAAAGTGTCAACGATAATGAGGTAGTTTTTCACCATTTGATGGATCTGTTGCCCCTCATCTCTCGATCAGTTTGGAGGGAAATTCAGAGTTTGGAGATATATAAGGATATCCCGATACCATGGATCATATGAAGAGATGAGAAAAATGTTCTCATCCAGAAATGAGTCTACCATATCGCCTTCCTCATTCTCTACCATAAACGCTAACATCAACTCAGTGAATACTAAAGACTTAGTAGATTTTGTAGACACAAATTCCAAGTCGAACTCTTGAAGCACAACAATCCACTTGTTGTACTTCCTTCCAATAATTCTCCTAGTCAAAACATATTGAAATGGATTGACCACGGTGATGACGATTGTCTTTTGTAATAGAATGTAATGTTAGATTCTGTGGAAAACATGAGAAGATGCCAACACTATTTTCTCTACATGTCGATGGTTTAGTCTAGGACCCACGAAAGTTTGACTCAAGTAATTGTTAGAAAAACAGGACCGTGGAGCAATAAAATAAAACAAATGTAGAAACAAAACACAAAAGATCCACAATATAATAGAGACACAGATTTACGTGGTTCACCCAGTGTGGGCTACATCCACCAGAGAAATTGTCAGGTCCTTCCTTTATTATTATCCATCATATGAAGGGATACAACCTACAACAAACCTACTGTAACTTCCTCTTCTTTCTCTCACAGTATCCTATCTCAGAATACAATATTCACCATCCACCATAGCCACAATACATTTCCCTCATAAAAGAGGGTTGCCTTCTAGGGAAAAAAACTCTAACATAATCTCTATCATTAGATATGCGACCTTATAATGAACGGTCTAGATTTACAATGAAATTACAATATACATTTACAAGCCAATTTTTCCTTTGGGGGCTTCATCCCTGAACCCTCGTTGGGGACTCTCTTTCCCCCATAACCACTAGCCGGGGGGATAGTCCCCCCAGACCCCGTAGAGGGGGTACCCCCCCTCTTCACTCCCCTGCATGGAAGAGTGTACATACTTCTGGGGTGTAAATACTTCATGGGGTATAAACACGGCTGAAATTAAAAGACCTCTGAATCATGAAGATAATCAGGCTCCACAACCAACAATCTCCACTTGGAGATTGATCTCAACAACTCCACCGCTGTTGTATAAGATGGACTCTGAACCTTCTTGGACCTGGAAAATTTCTCATCTTCATCTTCATTCTTGAAGACCAACTGAAACTGAGCAGGAACTCAGTTTCTCCCTGGTTGTTCCCTTTGTTAACATGTCTGCAGGATTCTGTCTAGTGTGTATCTTTTCCAACTTCAAGTGTCCATCTTCCAAGGCGGATCGTATGAAGTGGTACCTCAATTGTATATGTTTATTCTTTGAATGGAAGTCTGAGTTATTTGCAAGATGAATGTCACTCTCACTGTCACAGTACAACCTGCTATTCTCTTACTTCTTTCCCAATTCCTCCATAAACCTCTGTAACCAAATCATCTCTTTACTAGCCTCTGTAGCAACAACATACTCTGCCTCTGTTGTTGAAAGTGCAACAACCTTTTGTAGTTTTGAAATCCAACTTACTACTGTTCCACCTATAGTAAACACATACCCTGTGGTACTCCTCCTGCTATCTTTATCACCTGGGATATCTGAATCAACATATCCTTGTAGAACAATTTCTGAACCTCCAAAACATAATGCATGATTAGAAGTACCTCTCAAGTATCTAAGAATCCACTTTACTTCCTCCCAATGTTCTTTACCTGGATTATTCATATATCTACTCACAACTCCCACTGCATGTGCAATATTTGGTCTTGTGCAAACCATTGCATACATCAAGTTGCCAACTGCTGATGAATATGGGACCTTGGACATGTATTCTATCTCCTCTTGTGTCTTGGGACACATTTCCTTAGTTAATTTGAAATGTCTGGCCAAAGGTGTACTAACTAATTTTTCATTCTTCATTCTAAACATCTCCAACACCTTCTCTGTGTACTCACCCTGAGACAATGTCAGTTTGTGATTTTTCCTGTCTCTTGTTATTCTCATACCAAGGATTTTCTTTGTAGCACCCAAATCCTTCATCACAAATGGATTGGCTAATTTTTTCTTGAGCACATTTATATCCTGCATATTAGACCCTACAACAAGCATGTTATCTACATACAATAGAAAGATAATAAAGCTTCCATTTTCTAGCTTTTCAAAATAAACACAGTGATCAGAATGACATCTACTATAACCCCGTTCTTTCATAAACCTGTCAAACTTCAGATACCACTGCCTTGGATCTTGCTTTAGGCCATATAAGCTCTTCTTCAACCTGCATACTGAATTCTCCTTCTATTTGACCTCATACCCCTGTGGTTGTTGCATATAAATCTCTTCCTCCAAATCCCCATGGAGAAAAGTTGTTTTTACATCTAATTGTTCAAGATGCAAATATTCTACTGCCACAAGACTTAAAATATTTCATCAAAATCTATACCTTTCTTTTGTGCAAACCCTTTACAACAAGTCTAGCCTTGTACTACTTTTCTCCTCCATCTTCTTCCTTCAACTTGTAAACCCATTTATTCTGCAATGCTCTTTTTCCTACAGGCAACTGAACCAAGTCCCAAGTATGGTTATTTACCAAGGAATCCATTTCCTCTTTCATGCCTTGCTCCCACTTCCTTTTGGTGTCTTCCTGCATTGCCTCTTCATAACATTTTGGTTCACCAGAATCAGTCAACAATAAATAATACAATGAAGGAGAGTATTGTTCAGGGGGTATACTTAACCTGGTAGATTTTCTAACAACACTTGCAAGTGTTTGAGGTACCTACTACTCCTGTTGTTGTACATTTTGATTTTCTGGTTCCTTTGGAATTTCTTTTTCAGTGATCTCATCAAGCAATGTGTATTCTTGTTTTTCTTTTTCCTATTTCTTTCCCTGCAACTGATCTTTGTAAATGACCTTCTCATTGAATATGACATCTCTACTCCTAATGATTTTTTTATTTTCATAATCCCATAAGCGATAACCAAAATCATTAACACCATATCCAATAA
>ML785550.1:570394-612773 GCA_009831015.1 Picea engelmannii
ATCCAAAGAGCTTGAAGGTCCTATGTTTATTAAGTAAACAACAATATCTACAACATCTGCCCAAAAATGTAAGGGAAAACCAACATGCAATCTCATACTCCTTGCACACTCCATGATTGTCCTGTTCATCCTTTCTGACACACCATTTTCTTGTGGTGTTCTTGGAACTGTCAAACTCTCTACGAATCCCATGGTATGAACCGTAATCATCAAACTCCTTGCTTCAATATTCACCTCCATTATTTGATTTGAGACACTTCAACTTTTTTCCTGTCTCATTCTCAACCAAAGCTTTCCATTTCTTAAAAATATCAAAAACATCATATTTTGGTCAAATGCAATAAACCCAAGTTTTTCTAGTTGCATCATCAATAAAAGTAATATAATAAAGAGAGCCACCAAGAGATGATACTTGAGCTGGTCCCCATACATCTGTATGCATAAGCTCTAACCTTTCACTCTTCTTTTCTTTTTCGACTCTGAGAAATTTGACTCTCTTATGTTTTCCATAAACAAAATGCTCACAGAAGTCCAAATCAATTTGTTTAAGATGTGGCAACAAATTTCTTTTGTGAAGTATCTGCATCCCCTTCTCACTCATGTGTCCAAGACTATGATGCCATAGTGTTGTATCCACTCTTGTAGAAGCTAAAGAGATAGAAGAGTCAGTATTACTAGTACATAAATACAATGTACCTACGTTCTCTCCTTTTGCTATCATCAATGATCCTTTGATGACCTTCCAAGTCTTATCTGCAAATATGGATATACAACCTTCACTTGCCAAATGCCTTGTTGAAATTAGATTTTTCCTTAAATCTACAACATGTCTTACCTCTTTCAACAACCATTGGTTTCCATTGCGTTGCTTTATTTTTACCTTTCCCATTTCAACAATTTTGCATGGTGCATCGTCACCCAAATGAACCTGTCCAAAATCACCTTGAACATAATCTAGAAAATGTTTCCTATGGGGTGTGGAATGAAATGAATCCCCTAAATCTAATACCCAAGACTTAGAAATATTATCTACAGAAAGAATCAAAGCATCCTGTAACACATCACCTGTTACATTTGCTTCCTGATTTCTCTCTTGTTGTCCATCTCTTTGTTTCTTTGGAACTCTGCAGTATTTCTTCAGATGTCCTTTCTTCCTACAATTCCAACACTCTATCTTTCCAAGTCTGGATTTGGATCTACCCTTCCTAGAATTCCCATGGTTCCTAAAACCCTTTCCTCTATCCTTTTGTCTTCCACTGTTCTCCATTTCAACACATTTCCTGATGTCTCACCTGTGCTTTTCCGTCGCATTTCCTCACTAAGGATAACACCAACAACATCATCAAATTTTAAAGTATTTGAACCAGAGACAGAGTTACTTACAGTCATGACCAAGCCGTTCCAAATTTCCGGTAATGAGCACAAGATTAGAAGAGCCCTGACCTCAACATCAAAGTCCACTTTTATAGAACTTAGTTGGTTAGTAACTGTATTAAAATCATTTAAATGATCTGCAATAGACCCACCTTCCAACATCTTCATATTAAAGAATCTCTTCATTGGAAATACCTTATTGGATGCTGAGGGTTTTTCATACAATTTGGCCAATGCGTCCATCAAACCCTTCATTGTCTTTTCTTTGGAAATATTGAAAGCCACCAACATTGCCAGGCTCAGATGTATCGTTCCTAGAGCCTTTCTGTCAAGAATCTCCCATTATTCGTCCTTCGTAGCCGCTGACTTCTTTGCTATTCTTCCCAATGGGAGGAATAGATATTTCTAATATAAATAGTCTTCTATCTGCATCTTCCATAACTGGTAGTTTTAGCCGTTAAATTTCTCGACCCTAAACTTTCCATCTTTCGACATTGCTCCCACTTGAACCAGGAACCCTCTTTTCCTGCAAGTTACCTTTTGCTCTGATACCAGTTGTTAGAAAAATAGGACCGTGGAGCAATAAAATAAAATAAATGTGGAAACAAAACACAGAAGATACACAATACAATAGAGACAAAAATTTACATGGTTCACCCAGTGTGGGCTACATCCACTAGAGAAATTTCCAGGTCCTTCCTTTATTATTATCCAGCACATGAAGGGATACAACCTACAACAAACCCACTGTAACTTCCTCTTCTTTCTCTCACAGTCTCCTATTTCAGAATACAATATTTTCCATCCACCATAGCTCAATACATTTCCCTCATAAAAGAGGGTTGCCATCTAGGGAAAAAAACCCTAACATAATCTCTATTGTTAGATCTGCGACCTTATAATGAACGGTCCAGACTTACAATGAAATTAGATTATACATTTACAAGGAAATTTTTCCTTCGGGGGCTTCGCCCCCAAACCCTTGCTAGGGGCCCGCTTGTCCCTAGACCCCCCAGCCGGGGGGATAGCCCCCCCAGACCCCACAGAGGGGGTAAACCCCCTTTACACTCCCTCGAGTGGAAGAGTGTACATACTTCTAGGGTGTAAATACTTCATGGGGTATAAACATGGCTGGAAGTAAAAGACCTCTGAATCAAGAAGATAATCAGGCTCCACAACCAACAGTAATAGACGACATGCTCTTGGAGCTCCTAATCCTCTCGAACTAGAACCATGTCAATCAAAGACTTATTTTCTGCCAAGTACAATAAGTAGTCTCGATTGTAATTAGGGGAACTCAACAAAGGAGTCAAAACAAACACTTTCTTCTAAGCATATAAATAATGTTGTGCAACTTATTCCCAACAAAATGGGACCCCTTTCTTCAAAAGGAGCATAAATCCCTTTGTTATTTTAGCATAGTTCGGGACAAAATGCCTGAGGAAATTTTCCTTTCCTTGTAGGCTCTGAAGTTTTATGATTGTACATGGGGGAGGCAACTGAGTTATTTCCTCAACCGCCAAGGGGTCAACCATGATCCCTTTTGTCGAAATGATGAATCTCAAAAGATGACTATAGGTCACACAAAAAATACACTAGTGTGGATTAAATCAGATCATATAGAAATGACACCATTCAAAAACTAAGAGGAGGTGTAAAATATATTGGGTCCTCTTGCACAAGTTAGTCGTGGGATTGTCTAAATATGCCTCCACTATGTGCTTCAAGTCCTGAAAAGAAAACATCATGGCCTGCTGGAAAGTTGCACCAATGATTTTAAGACCAAACGACATTTTCTTGTAACCAAACGTACCTTAGGAACATATGAAGGTCGTTTTGTTTTGGTATTCTGGAAGAATTTCAATTTGGTTTTAGTTGGAAAAACCATCCATAAATGAGAAGATTTCACTCCTTGCAGACTCATCTAGGATATGATCAATGAATGGTGTCAAGAAGTTATCTTTTGGACATGCCTTATTCAAGTCCCTAAAATCCATGCAGAAACATATTGTACCCTGCTTCTTATCAACGAGAACAGGGTTGGAGACCTATTTTGTCAGAGGAACTGGGTAGATAAGGCCTGCATTAATAAGCTTTTCAACTTCCTCTTTTATTGCTACTACTTTTCCTGGGTTCACAGGTCTCAACTTTTGTCGAATTGGCTTTACATTTTCATAGTTTTGAATCTCACATTGAACTATTCAAGGATCAATGCCAAGCATTTCCTTGTAATACCATGCGAACACATCTCGAAATTCATTAAAGAGTGTTGTATATTAAGTGATCTCGTTCTGTGAGCACGTTTCTCCAATAAATATATTTTCAAAAATTTTAGGATTCTTAGAAATGTTAATCAGAATTGTCTCAGATATGTTAGCCATGTTTCCTTCATCATAGACACCATTTTTGGCCAACGGATTGACTACTCCATCAACAGTTCCAACAATGGCTTACTTGAACTCTTCCCTCTCCACTCGACTGAGTTTAGGGAGGAAATATGATCGATGATGGAAATCCTTCCATGACCTTTCAACTTCGACCATTTTCTCAATGATTGCTTCATCCGAAGGAAAGACAATATTCAAACATTCTTTGGAGCTTGAGGATTTTTTAGCCCAAATAGGTTCAGGAAAGAGATCATCCTCCTTGGTGATTGCTAGAGTTTGATTTGGGTCTGTCGTGGCCTGCTGAATGGATTGATAAGCTATTTAAATTGCAAACAAAGGTTCGTCCATCCCATCATGAACTCAACCTTCAACTGCACTAGATGGCAAGGGAAGGGTCTATGGGTCCTCCATGTACGTCGTTCTAAATGAAGAGACCCTATTAAATGAAGTAGATCAAATGTAAAAAATCAATGTGGGAGATTCAAAATATCCCATAAGAGAAGGGTACATCCCACAACTAATTCTCTCAGTGGCCACCTAATATTTTTCAATCCAAGGGACAATATTACCAAGATTAACTATCGTGTTAGAAAGGTTGGATGCCAACTGATCGATCGTCATGATTCTTCCATCATGGGGAAAACATATAATCCAATAAATTGTCGAGACGACAATTGTCATGGAATATGTCCAACTTCTTCCTAACAAGAGATTATAGTCGAGAGACACGTCGACTAATTCAACCTCTATGAAAATATATTTCCCCCCTAGTGTAACCAGACATGAAGGAATAAAACCATGTGGTCGAACTAAGCGTCCATCAAGGGAAGTCAAGAGTGTAGGAGAAGGGGTAAGTTTAGGAGAACCGATTGCTTTCCATGATGACAAAGACATCATGCACGCGAAAGCTCCTTCATCAACGAAGATTTTATTAACTAAGAGATTGTTGCAAACAATCCCAATATGAACATATATATGATATGAAATGTGTGGGCTCACATTAGTAGCATTAAAATTCATTACTAGTTTACTAGCAGAATATGCAGCTCCTATAGCAGACAACAACGTAATGCGCTGTGAGGGGAAATTTTGGAGCACCTCCAAAGTCGACATTGCACAAGGCGTCTAAGCCAAATCCTCCACAACTGAGTAATTTGGATCGGCTCATGCATTGGGGTTATGCATTTTCCTTTAATAAATGCCCTTAGGTATGCATGACATTGTCTCTTTGTCAGGATTCTCTATGTAGAGAGGGGCCTGATCCTCTAGAGTTTTCTTACCATTCTTAGTTGACTTTGGGTTATTATAATTCTAAAACCTAGTGGAAAAATTTACCTCCTTTAAATCAGAATCCCTAATCATGTTTACAATTCCTTGATATCCATCAAAGGGGGGAGCACTTGAAGTGCCCCCTTGTTGGTTGAAGTTGGAAGAACCAACCTGCAAATTCTTCCCTTGTGGGAAAGGGTTTTTCAACATAGTGGGTGGTTGTTGTTGATTCTATTTGATAAGCCATTGGGATTATTCCATTCATGGGCACTAATGTGTAAGGTGATCATATTCGCAAATATTACAACGAAACTTCACCTTCCTTTTCTCATCCTTGGCCCTCTCAACATTTTTATCCGACTTTTTGTTATTTCCCCCACCACCTTTCTTACCCTTGTTTTTTCTCTTTTATTCAGATTGTTGAGGACCCTTCAAAGTCTTCATTTGCATATGATTTACATTAGAAGAATGGGTGGTGGGGATGGTTGATCCAGTGGCTAGATTGACTGCAGGTTGCTGGATAGAAAGTTTTTGCATCTAGCTAGTGGTCATATCTGTGGATTTTGTTTGAGCACAACTCATTATACCATCGACATGTGGGTTAGACTTTGGATTTGCCAAGTCGAGAGTAGATTGAAGTGCGTTAGACGTAATATCATAGATAATTCCTGGCTGAGAGTATATGAGCTCTAACTGTTGTGCCCTAAAGATTTTCTATTCCTCTGAAAACACTCCCGAAGTTGTCACATCCTTCGAAATATACAGGAGTAGGGATTTCGGGAACCATTCAAGGAGGAACTTTGATGGCACCGTAGCCTTAACTAGGCTCTAAATTCTCCTCCATTTCCAAATGTGATCGGAAATGTGCATGGCATTGTATTTTACAAAATTATCCATCAATTCTACCTTGACATTATACTGAACATGGATTTGGATATGGTTTAAGAAAACCATGGCTAAATCACCAAACATTGAGTACTTCCCCCTATCGAGTTTAATATACCATTTGACAACGCCTCCAATGAGAGTAGGTTGGAACAAACACAATTTGATAGAATCTAAATTTAGCGAGTTCGACGAGAACCACAAGTGGAAATTTGTCACATGGTTCTGTGGATCCTTTCCATTTTTCCATCAAAATTTGGAATGTCCGAAGGTAGTTTGCTCAGGACTGCAGGCCAATGGCACTAGGTTTCCAGAAAGAGTTTTCTACTAAGCCATAGCATGGGATAAAAACTTGTGGTCCCTAGTTAAATGGAGGAAAACCTCCATCTATCTGGTTCCCGAGAGGAAAACCAGGGTTACCTCCAGTGGACCCCCCATGTGTAGAAATTTCAATACACTTAATGTATTCCTGTGATTCTCCTGATCTAACAATTTCCGCCACTTGTTAAATACATAATCGCTTCTACTATTATTCTTGCAGAAGCAATTAAACCATGATCACAACCACAATGCACAAAGTGAAATATCAATAACACACAACACAAAAGTTTTATGGGGAAAGAGTAAAGCTAAAACCCCACTATCATATATTATGTATATCATGAATCATGAAACAATCTCATACAAAACTCTAATCCAAGAGTTCTCAGTACAATACAATCATCTCACATTCTCATACACAAATCAACAAATACATGTGCCACAATCTCTACAATTCAAATTCTCACAATGATTGAAAAATTCACGAATTGCCTAGCTCTCACATGCTCATTAGCATATTCACTGCATGTGTGATCAAATCACAATTGATAGCCAAACTGTCCCTTTCACCTGTTATCTCAACTGGGTCTCCACTGGATCTGACATGCATGTAGTTAACCATGGTGAATCTTCAGTTGCATGTGAGTTCATTGATTAGCTGAACTCTCACTAGTGCATGTTTAGTTACAACTAGTACAATTGATATTAACTCACTTAACTACACTTATAATTCTGTTACAAATCCAACTCACTCAGTTATGAATGAAATAATAGATTAATATTTATTGTATAATTTATTTAAGGGAAAAGTAGATTAGACACATGTTTCTTGTTGACTTTTCAACACTCCCTCTCAACAAGAAAGGGATTATCCTTCACCCCAATGCTATCTCTATGATATTCAAATTTTCTCCTGGTGAGCGCCTTCGTTAGAATGTCTACATCTTGGTCTTCTGTAGGAATGTATTGAAGCAACAATATCTTCCGTTGCACACAATCTCTGAGATGATGATACAGGATATCTATATGCTTAGATATGTCATGAAACACAGGATTAATTGAGAGTTTAATACAACTCTGATTATCACAATAAATCACCGTCGAATCTAAATGAGAACCAAACAAACCAGCCAAGATATTCCTCATCAAGATAGCCTCAAATGAAGCTTGACTCCCTACCATGTAGTTTTCTTTCGTTGAACTAAGTGCCACGGATATCTGTTTCCTGTTGTACCAAGAAACAACTATATATCTGATACTAAATATCCCCCCTGATGTTCTCTTTTTGTCCATTGGGATGCCCTCCCAATCTGCATCTGTGAAGCCATGCAACTTCACCTCATCTATCTGTCTGTACCATAATCCATACTCAGATGTGCTCTTTAGATATCTTAGGACATGCTTACCTACCTTCCAAAAGAGTTTGGTAGGCTTAACCATCGCTTGACTTAGTTGGTTAACCGCGTAGCAAATGTCCGGTCTCGTGTTCACTAAATACATTAGCGAACCCACTAACTATCGACAGACAGTAGCATCCACTACTTCTCTAGAAGTAGCATCCTCTTTCCTCCAGTTTCCTGGAAGAGGAGTGTCCATGGGTTTGCATCCCTCCATTTGAAACTTACCCAGTATCTCACTTGCATACTTTCCTTGAGACACAAAAAGTTCACCATATTGCTGCCATATTTCCAAACCAAGGAAATAATGAAGAAGGCCCAAATCCTTCATCTCAAACTCCTTTGAAAGGTCCTCCTTGCATGAGTGTATCAATTTCTCATCGCCAGTCAGTATTAAATCATCAACATAAAACACAATGATCAAAAGCTTACCCTCCACCACAATTTGGTATAGGTTTGCATTTTCTTCACTTTTGGCAAAGCCCAATCTAGTGAAATAGCTGTCTATCCGAGTGTACCAAGCACAGGGTGCTTGCTTCAGCCCATACAGTGCTCTCTTGAGTATACACACATGTGAATCTCTGTCAAAGGTCTCAAAACCTTCTGGTTGTTCAATGGACACTTCTTCCTCAATGATCCCATTGAGGAACATAGTTTTTACATCCATCTAATGAATGCGCCAGCCCATCTGCACTGAGAGTGCAAGGATCGATCTTATGGAAGAGTACCTTGCAACAGGTGCAAAGGTCTCATCATAATCTATCCCCTCAATCTGTGAGAATCCTCGAGACACAAACTTGGCCTTGTATTTCTCCACACTCCTATCAGTAGCTTGCTTTACCTTGTAGATCCATCTCGAACCTACCACTGATTTATCAATCGGTCTTGGGACAATTTCCCATGCACTGTTTTTAACAATGGAATCATACTCCTCTACCATAGCATCAACCCAAGTGGGGTCCTGCACTACTTCCTGAAAGGAAGATGGTTCAGTCACAATACATTTGCTCATGAGAGCCATGTATCCAGCAAATTGATTAGGAGATTTTCTCTGTCTGCGCTGTGAAGTAGGGGCTCCTACATTCTGTGCAACATCTAGGCTTCAATCTGTCAGCTTCCGTGGTGCATTTTCTGCCATTTTTGATGTATGTCTCTACTTGAGTGGTTTCCTCCACTCCATGAACCTCTTCATGTGGTTGATCCACATCTTGAGACTCATCTTTGGGAACCAGTAATTCCTCTTCTACATGCAAGTCTAACTCCCTCTCAAGCGACAACCGCATGGCTTTCTCCTCATTAAATGTTATATCCCATCACATAACAATCATCTTACTGTTCGACAAATACACATGATAATTATGGGGTGTTTTTGTGTACCCCACAAATATCCCAACTTTAGCAGTCGGTTCCAGCTTCTTCCTGGCATCCTTGTTCACATGCACAAAAACAGATGAGCCAAAAAATTTTAAATGTGAAACATTAGGTTTCTTACCAGTAAAAGCTTCTTCAGGTGTACTCATGCCAAGCACTCTATGAGGACAATGGTTCTTCACATAAACCGTAGTATTGCATTCTTCGGCCCACAAATGAATTGGTAGGCCCTGATCATGCAACATAGCTCGTGCTGCACCCATGATCATTTTGTTCTTTCTCTCTGCGACCCCATTTTGCTGTGGGTTATGAGGCACTATGAGTTCTCTTCGAATTCCTTCTTTGCTACATAAGTCTTTGAATTCATTAGAGATGTATTCTCCACCATTATCACTCCCTAGAGCCTTCACTTGCTTCCCCGACTCTTTCTCTATCAATGCTTTAAACTCACAGAACTTTGAGAAAGTTTGATCCTTCTTCTGCATGAAGAATATCCATCATTTACGAGAAAAGTCATCAACAAAAATAACATAATACCTGTGTTTTGTTGTTGAAGAAACCGATAATGGTCCATAGACGTCCGTGTGAATTCTCTCCAGGATTACCAAAGCACAATTCTCCTTTTCATGAAAGGTGGACTTTACATACTTCCCCAGGGTGCACCCCTTGCACTAATTTGATTGAGTGAGTATTCCCCTTGGAAGTCCAGTAGATATTTTCTCCATGATCTTCAAGGCTCCATGATGAAGATGGCCTAATCTCCTGTGCCATAATTTTCCTTCACCCCGTCTCACCACTTTTTCTGCCTTGCCTATCATGGCAGTGTAGGCATCTACCTCTAGAATGTAGAGATTCTTAACTCGAATCCCTATCTTCTTGACTTGACCTGTTGCTTTATGTCACAGGTAGGCCTTACCACTGCTAAAAGAAACATCATAGTCTTTGTCCTCCAACATTGCGACTGAGACCAAGTTTTTCTTCCGACCTGGAACATGCATAACATTTTTCAATTGAAATGGTTTACCTGACTCCCTCTGAAAGGTAATGGTACCAATACCAATTGCACTACATCTTCCATCGTCTCCCATCTCTATATGCATTCTAATATCTTTCTCCTCCAAGTCAATGAAAGACTCTTTATCTCTCATCATGTGGAATGAAGTGCCACTATCCAAATACCACACAGATCCCGATGCACTTGAAGCCATGCATGCGATCAAAGCGAAGTCAAGCTCAAATTGTGAGACAAGAGCCTCACCAGTTGTAGATCCAACAACCGTCTTGTTCTTCTTCTTCTGCGGATAGTTAGTAGAGATATGCCCACATTCGTGATAGTGAAAACACTTCACTTTGGACAAATCCAACTTCTGGACTTTAGACTCGGATTTTGATTGGCCCTTTACCTTTCCTTTCCTTGGTCATCAAAGCACAATCCTCTTCATCATCACGCTTTGATGAAGATCCATCTCTGGTGTTCTGCCTGAACTCCTCTTTCACCAGATCCGACCACAGTCGTTCCCAATCTGGCAATTTTCCCTTCCATTGACAGAGTCTTGATAACTGTGCCAACTCTTAGGAATCCCTAGGAGTGCCAAGATCACCAAATCATCAACAACGATTGTTATTCCCACACTTCCAAGCTCATCCCGACATTAGACAAACTTCGTGAGATATTTTGGAATGGTGTCACCTTTCTCCATCTTGATCTTCCTGAGTTTATCTTTGAGCGCCAATTTCCTATGGTCGCTTCTGTTTTGGAACAGATCTGTCAAAACCTTCCACATTGCATATGGTGTGGTTTTCCCAAGGAGACTTGAGACAATGTGGTCTCGTACTCCCTCTGACAGAATCCTCCTTGCCTTCACCACTTTCTTTTGCCATGCATCAAGATTTGTAGTATCTGTCGCATCCGGCTTAGGAACATCTGTTTCAATGTAACCCTTCAAGCCATTTTCTTCGAGCACTGCTTCCATCCTATCCTTCCAAGAAATGTAGTTCGAGCTGCCCTCGAGTGCATACTCCAACCTCAAGCCATTGAAAGACATTTTTGATCTTGAATCAAGTGTCACACCAAGAAAATCTGGCAAATTCAAATGTTATCCAACACAAAACTCAACTCCTGCACTTTCCTCTTGCCCTGGGAAGTTTGCACCCCACCTGAGAGCAACCTGAGGGAAGTTCTCACCCTGCCTGTGTGTATCCTATGAACTTGCCTGGGATGTTCGCATTCTGCTCCACTGTAGCCTGCAAGAATGCTCAAGAAGTTTTCACCCTGCTCCACTGTTAGGGTGAGGGAAGTTCGCACCCTGCTCCACTGTAGCCTACAAGAATGCCAATGAAGTTCGCACCCTGCCTTTGTCTAGGGTGCAAGAATTATTGTTCTTGAAAACACCAGAGTTTTCAGTACTAGGGTTCACACCCGGCTATAGGCGGGACCTACGAGAATGAAATTATGTTCGCACCTCACTTCCATAGCTCCGTGGCCTCCGTGGCTCTGATACCATTTAGAAATTTCGATACACTTAATGTATTCCTACAATTCTCCTGATCTAACAATTTCCACCACTTGTTAAATACAAAATAGCTTCTACTATTATTCTTGCAGAAGCAATTAAACCATGATCACAACCACAATGCACAAAGTGAAATATCAATAACACACAACACAAAAGTTTTACGAGGAAAGCGTAAAGCTAAAAACCCCACTATCATATATTATGTATATCATGAATCATGAAACAATCTCATACAAAACTCTAATCCAAGAGCTCTCAGTACAATACAATCGTATCACACTGTCATACACAAATCAACAAATACATGTGCCAATTCTTGTGTCCAGACAGCTTGCCTCCTCTGCACAATATCTACAATTCAAATTCTCATAATGATCGAAAAATTCATGAATTGCCTAGCTTGCACATGCTCATAAGCATATTCACTGCATGTGTGATCAAATCACAACTGATAGCCAAACTATCCCTTTCACTTGTTATCTCAACTGGGTCTCCACTGGATCTAACATGCATGTAGTTAACCGTGGTGAATCTTCAGTTGCATGTGAGTTCACTGATTAACTGAACTCTCACTAGTGCATGTTTAGTTACAACTAGTAGAATTGATCTTAACTCACATAACTACACTTATAATTATGTTACAAATCCAACTCACTCAGTTATGAATGAAATAATATATTAATATTTATTGTCTAATTTAAGGGAAAAGTAAATTAGACACATGTTTCTTGTTGACTTTTCAACACCATGGAAAGGAAAAAATATTGGCATGGGGGTGGATTGACTGGGAAAGGGGTTTCCCCTTGAGAAATCCCTTGGAATTGATTACAATAGCTTTGGAGAGGTGTACTCCCAAAAGGTGCCCCTAGCAAGAGTAAAGGTCCTTTCCATGGGACATATTTACCTTGGAAGGGGTTGCCCCTTGCCGACATTGTAGACAAGGTGAAAGTGTTACTCCCAAACCCACTGTAAAGTGTGAACGGGGTCGATGTCAATGACATACTAGAGGATTGGTATCCACTAACGATAGAGGCGCCCCAGCCCCATGCAAGGTTAGGGACAAAAAATTGAACATGTCCACTTCCGACGAATGGAGATGATGGAGGAATGTGATCTTCGCCCCAAGAAAAGGCTTGGTAAGGAGTTGAATTTCTCCCCATATCAACATTCAATGACTAGGACGTTAGATGAGAACTAACCAATGCATTAAGCATGTCCATTAACGACATTCCGTAAGAGAAATCATTTGTTTTTGACACAAAATATGCAGCTGCACTCGAAACTTGAGTGGGATGAACAACCGATGAGGCAATGTTGTTGGTTGTCGCGGTGATGATGGATTGAACCAAATTTTTCATTTGAGTCAACATAGAAGGTGTAAATATTCCCCCTGTAAATATTTCTGAGGTGGGAGTTGCAGGGGCTCCCAACCTTGACACTAGCGAAGCGTCGTCCATAGTGTTCTAGTGGAGAGGGATACTATCAACGAAGTCTAATCCCGAAGGTGGGACTCGCATGATTGGAAACATGAAATTCCAAGGTAATGGAGAATTATCGTGTGGAGTGAATTTATTAGCTCCAAGATCGTCAACAATTACCTCTTTTGGTTATAAGATGCTGACTTCTATAGATTTATGGTCTATGATCTCAGTCTGACCAATCGATACGAAAGTGCTAGATTGATCAAGTCGATGCCTTTGTGGAGGTAGGGGAGAATTATTTATAATCTCTTCCTTAGGAGGAAGGCATTGAATTTTCCTTGATCTTCAAGGCAATAGGTTGGACACTTTGAGTGATCATATCTCAGTGACATTTGACTCGCCTTTCTAAGGTTAAAATACCTTCACCAAACACACCACTATAAAGCCTTAAAGACAAGGCAAAAACAACTTTGTCAACATTTAGACTCAACTGGATTAAGCCTTAGGACCGAAAAAATAACAAAGTGGGCTCAGGCCCTTACAAATGAAGGCACAGGTTGATTAATTCCTATGGAAAAAACCCATGACTAAGACAAACCCCCGCAGTCACCTTCTGATAAACCATGGAGGAGAAAATATGGTTACCAACTTGCAGTCGGTGCCTTGGGGGTACAATCGACAGTCGATATTGAAAGTGTGGGTAGGGTAACAAAGCCTGAAGCCTCGAAAGCATTGTCTCTCATGGAGGTATGGGTACAATTGAAACACCCAATACACAATATTTTCACTATGCTCGGTCCAACTCTAGAGGGGAATCTCCTCGGCTATTCCTTATGCGACCTCACGTTTGAATCTTGTGTTAGAGGAGCTTCCAGACCAACCTATATGACAATTGGGTTCTACACTCCCTATATCATAAACTTATGTTTGTTTAGTGGCCTTGGAGAAATTTACTCTCCAATCTATGCCAAGGCGCTAGCCTAAACTTGTTTGTTCACCCTAGAAAAATGAATCTAATAAATTTTAGTTATGCGTTCATTTTAATGGGCTATTCTTTACTTTGAAGGGGTGTGGATGAAATTTTGGTGATGTTTATACTGACTCAAAAAGTAATGCAATGTAAGAACACAAAGTAGTTTCTTCAAATGAAAAAGGATGCAACAACGCTTATGAAGCAAATTATTTTCTTTTTCAGATGAAAACAAATGTTTGAGTGAAAGATTTAGGACATCTCGAGATGCAAATGCATACAAGAATGAAAAATTTTTACTACTGGATTGTTTTATTTTTTAATAAAAAAGGCTACCACTACCAAAGCATAATGCAACTACTTGAATGCTATGTAACTACCTCTTTTCTTGGAAATATGAACGACAAGGGTTCAAGAAACAAGAAGCAAACAAACATGCATAGTTTTTTTTATCTTTTCGTTTACAAAAGAAAAATAAACACAGGAATGCAATTTTTTTCTTTTTGAAACAAGACAAAAAGTAGGAAAAAAGATAGAAAGCGTTAAACCAAGACACCACTAAAAGGAAAATGAATCTCGATATGCACAAAAACAAGGATATTCTTTTAGTCTACCCAACAAACCTTATACTAAACAATATGAGTAAATATTTTAATATTTTTTGTAGTTCAAACATTCATGACTTAATAAAAAGGCACACCAAACATAGACTCAGGACAGTCTAGGTGATTGATCAAACCAAGCATTCAACCCAGAAAGGAAGAGAAATTTAAAAAAAAATTCAACTTCACACAGGTTGCTCCGCGACTGTTACCAGTGAAACTCATGGATATAAGTAGTTTGTAGAGATGAAACTCATAGATGTACATGGGCTACAAGGATGCACCTCGTGGATGGAATGGTAAGGTCAGGAAATAAAAAATGCCACTCAGAAAAAAATGGCTCCAAGACTTAGCAACATGTCCTGTGAGGCTAAAAGAATCTATAAAAGACTTAGAAACTAACAGAAAAGGAAAAAGCAAGCAATCAAGACACCTCAACCAAACTGACCCAACTAGGAGTATCCCTAGTGGAGTCACCAATTCTAATTAAGGGATTTTCCCCTGTGATATTGGGTCATTATCACAATAGAGTAAGACTAAGTGAAATAGATAACAATCTCCCCTCAGTGACAAGCACACAAAAAGTAAAGAAAATAACTACTTAAACTAGGAGAAAGTAGGGATAGAAAGGATAAAAGAAGGTGCACCTTGTTCTCTCGTTTGAGGTCGATCCCCACTCCAATTCGTTGAAGAGCTCCTAATCTTCAGTTGGAATTAGTCTGTAAGATAGATACAAAACTAGGGTTGTGACAAAAGTAGTTATGCAATCAAAATCATATGCATGTTATATGTCATATTCAAAGTAAGCATAAAGACAAACATACATTGAAGATAAAATCTGAGGGAAAAAAAATTCTTTTATTATCAGCAAGTGGAAAAGGTAAGTTACAACATTGTTGAGCCTTAGGCACCGTCTTGGAGCCAATCATCCGGGTTCCTTTGGGAATCCTCAAGAATCAACTCAATTGATATAATCTTCTCTTAGTGACTGAGATAGGGATAAGGAGACATCCTATAGCCATATAAAATGAGAAAGAAGGTTTGGAAAAGGAATTTCCAGATTGAAGGGGATGTTGTTGAAAGAATTATAGGGAAGGGATGCTTGCTAGATGCTTGTAACATAACTTTGCACCAAGGGACTTGTCCCCTCCTTAGCCCTCCGTGGTTGTTTTATATCTTCCCAAAGAGGTTTGGGGAGTTGAAATCTATTGTGTATGGGTAAGGGTCATTGGGAAATGATCCCAACCAAAAAACCCGTCTGAAAACATTGGATTATTTTATTTTTCACCAAAATTGAAGGAATCCACGGGTTGTAGTGAAGAAAGTTGTGGATGTTTGTGCATTGATATAGGAAAAACCACATATATTCTCTTAGGGCATTCTTTTTAAATGATTTTTGAGAGGTATTTTGGTGAAAAGTCTAACAATCATTGTGAACATGTTGGTCCATGGCACAAATGCATAGGTGTGGAATTTTGTGCTATAAGTCCCATAGGTCACTTACATAAGTGGATCATAACTAACTTTACATATATTCATAGGTCCTCTAGCTAGTTGTTACAACCTTGTATATTATGTTCCCCATGGGGACCACCTTGACCCATAGGTCACTTAAATAATTGGATTATAACTAAATTTACATGTATTTGCAGGTCCTTGAGCTAGATGTTACAACTTTGAGGTGATGCTTAGTACTTGAGGCACACTCTGCCTTGTTCTAGTCATTCGTCCATTGCAATCAATACTCAAAAGGGTGTTTTATCCAGTCACCAAATTCACAGTGTGGGTGGGTACTGAAGCAACGTACAGTGACAATGGGTTCCAAAATTTGTAGTGCATTGAAGGGTGTAATGGAAGATAGAAAATATAGTATGAATATGGAGGGTGCACCACTAGGTGGGAAGAGAGTAGGGGAAGTATTGGGGACAAGCTCAAGGAAAACGACTATGGTGGGGATGGACAGGATTGATACCAAAAAGGTATATGTTTACCAATAGTTATGGTATTGTTCCTAAGAAACTGTTGTGGTATCCTATACCTGGGTCAAACACCTTCAACTCCCATTTGGCTTGACCAACCTAGACATATTCCTTCTCACACACTACTTTGTATCTCATTTCCTTATACTGTTTCATTCCCTTGAAAATATTGGCATCATCGATTCCTCCCCTGAAGACGTGCTCCATTTTCGTTGTTCCTCCCATTAATGTTGGAGACTCCCCCTTTCTTTGTCTTGCGGCCTCCTGGATTGTCGATGTTGATGTGAAGAGATTATTCTTGACTGGTAGCACCATCCACATATGGGTACATATCTGTAACCTCTAAGATGACCACATAAATCCTTCCCAAGTTTCCCCCATGGTGGTGTAGTCTAAATGTTCTACGTTTAATTGGCATTTTTCACCTAAATATGGTGATCTAAATCTAGGCAAAATCACAATTTTATGTTGTTTAACTTGCATTTCTGAATGCATAAATGGATTTAGTGTTCTAAGAAACCCCTGGAGCACTCATAATACATATACCTAACCACTCAACAAGCTACTTATTATTCCATGGACTACTGTCCCTTCATTATACAAAGGGTAACTTTGGGATATGGCAGTACTGGTTAGGACAAGCCATCATGTGACTTCAAAGGTCACATTAACCAACATTTGGTTGAAATTCTCTCATAGGCTATTTGTCGACACATACGATCTCGGTTAGGTACTACCCAACCTGCCCACATCATGAAAACTTCTAATTTGTACTATGTTCATCCATTAATCATTGTACTTACCAATCACATCTCTTGTCCATTCACATTTAATTGATGTCTGGAGGCAGAGTGAGCATATTTAGCCCACACAAAACATTGTTATCCCCCATAATAGGCATAATTGACGTCTCAATTGAGACAATGCGGGCATAATTATCTTGAGCCAAACATTTTTAGTTATCATAGAAGGCATAACATATCGATCGAGACATTAATGCATACATAATAAGGCCATGAAAGACATTTTTACCCCCCTAGTTGGCATAATTAAGGCCCAAATAGGGGCCGAACACACCAATGACACAAAACTTTGTTGACATGGAAGTTCCACTTAGGTTCCACAGAGGCAAACCATGGGGCAATGGTGGTCATGATGGTGTTTTCATCGGTCTTGAAAACCATCGAATATGAGTCAGAAATATGTCGAACACTAAACTACGTTGTACGTCCAACCCACGTCGGGGGACTAATAAAAAAATATAACAATGTTTTTATAATTAATGGGTAACGTCCAATGGTAAGGTGGATTTTGTCTGTAACGTCAGAATACCCCATCAGACTTCAACAAAATATGTAGTACTGGTTGATGACGCATGAAGTGCATGATTTAATATACTTTCTAACATCTTGTCCTAGCTTCAACCAATAAAAATACTTTTGCAGTACTACCACTATTTTTTCCACACCAAAGCACCCTGCCACCTTGTTGTAATGATATTCACAAATCAACTTTGCACTCTTGCTTGAAGGAACACAAAGATGTCCCAAATGGCATAGTAGTCCATTCTAGAGAGGAAAGTGTACAACTAGTACTCTTGCACCTAGTGTTCGATATGCAATAGTGAAGTTAGGATCATTATCATATAAATGGGACAACCTTGAGGACTCATGCCCACAAGAGTTGACCATTTTGGTTAGTGTTGCAACTGGAGGTCGACTAAGGAAATCAACAAATCAATTGGTTCATCCCTTATTGTACTTGATGTTTGTTGGTTAGGATTTCTTCTTGCTACCATTTTGGGGATGACCCAGGTTCAGGCCTACTATGGTTTCCAAGAAAACCCCCTAAAACTATCGGCCCTCCTGGTAAACCATAAGGTGACGCAACACACAGAATGCACTGTGTAGTCCCACCCGAGATAGTTCTTATGGGTGGATGCAATGCTCAAGTTCTTGTAGCCTGGGAAATGAGTGGGGATATGTGATTAAAATCTGTAATCTTCATTTATTACTTTGAAATTTAACTTATATGGAATAAATTGTCATTCTTACTCATGCATGTAAATTAAAATATATAACTAAGTCATTCATACATTTGTATAACATATAATCATAAACAACAAAGGGTATACATAACATTCAATCACATGACACATGATCTACCATGGTTCACCCCTCCTGGGCTATGTCCACAAATATTTGGTTGTTCTACTCTTTTATTATTATGTTTCCAAAAATACAGCGCCTCGCGCATTACAATCCTCCATAAAAATAGGTCGAGATATACAATGAGACAAACTAGATCACACCATCCTCCTCATCCTGTGATCTAACCCTCAATATCTCCCTTATTTCCCCTCCCTAGCTCAACAACTTACAACATAGATCAAAAACAACATAGTAACAATGACCAACAACATGACATCTGACTCCCGACCGAAGAACCCAAGAAAAACCCCGACCTAGACCTCCTAGGTACCTATTTATACATGTTCTTGGCTTACTAGACATTACATATTCTTACCAAAACCCTAACCCTATCATGGTTAGGTCTCCTTGCATGTGCACCTCACATGCTTTCCTCTTCTTCATGCGTGTCTGTCTTGCACGTGCTGATTTTTCTGCATGCGTGTCTGCCTTACATGTGCTTCTTTTCCTACATGCACATCATTCTTTTCCCCAAAAACTAGGCCTACTACCAATAGGCCCCCAACACTAACATCGTGACTTGTCCTGAGTCACTTCCTAACTCCAACATCTATCACTGCTTGTGCCAGTGCTTTGTACATACCTGCTACCATTTGGCACTACTCCTTAGCCTAATTGTTTCTTGCTGACATTGCTTTGACCACCTGGGCGGTGACTGACAATCGTAAGATATCGTTGTTATCGGAATAATCGGTAAGTGCGGACACAAACAAATCTCCCTAACTCCCACATGAAACTAGAAAAAAATAGAACATAATACACACTTCACCTTAAACTTAATTATCATATAAACTAGTTTAATGAGGTACAAGCGACATACCTTTTAAACAATTCTTGATCCTCTCTAGGGTCATCCTTGTAGCTCCTTCCTTGGGTTTGTAGAACAATATTCCTGTCTAGGAATCACAAACCAAGAAAGAGGGAAAACAAAGATATATGTATTCTAATGAAGTCTATGTATACGTTCACGGAATTATACAATAGAAGATGAGATGTTTTTATAGGGAAGAAATGTATTATTGTATTAAATGAATGGAAAGTGGATTCTAGAACGCTTGTGAATTTTGAATTTTCCATTTCTTTAAGCATCATCACACCCTATGCACAAGAAGCATGCAGAAACGTTGTAGTCCAACTTTAGGGCAGAGTGCAACGATAAGGCATCTTCGCACCCCATGTATATAGCAGGGTGCAACGACCTTCCTTGATATGGTTTTTGAGAGAGGAAAGAAAATCACTTTTCTCATGGAGAAAGTCTTTTTTTAATATTCTCAAGGAACATTAACACATGTTTTTAGGTGATCACTGAGGTGACCAAAATACTGTGTAACAGAATTCCCCCCAAAGTATGAATATGGAACTCGTGACAACTAAAAGAATTTGTAGAATGTGTGTGTCGAAAACAAGGAGTACATCGATCAGAAACCTGCAAACAAACAAGCATCTGCATAATAATATACCATTTCTGAGGTAGGCATTCCCATGCTCAGACTATAAGTGACTCTAATCATAAGTGTCAAGTGATTCGTGGCCACTAAACATACATTGTGGATCCATGTCATGATGATTCAACATAGCCACCAAGAATACACTATGGATCTATGCTCTAAAAGAATTCAAATTCAGACATAGCCACGAGACATACAAAGTGGATCTATGTGTCAGTACAAATTCATGAATACTCCATTAGAACCTGGACCAAAATAATAATATCCAGGGTCTTCATTTCCATTGTCTCTAAGTACGAATCTAGCCATGTGATTAAAGGTGTCGAGGTCGAACATGGTAGAAACCACTTGATTACTGGTCATTAATGAAAACCGTTAACAAGCATGAGGGAAATCACCATTGGTGTCAATGGATCCCAAGGTTCCCTAGTACAATCCAATGAATGTGAATAAATGAGTTGAAATCGAACACTCAATGGAATCTTCCAATCAGGGGTCAATGATGTGAACCCACTGTTGAAAGCGAAGAAACCTGCCATTGAGGCATACAAGCTCCAAGGTACTAAATGATTTCTAAGTCTTGTTCCCGGATAATGAGTTGAAGTCGATAGGAAAGACTCGTCACAGGAGGGACTTGATGTATCCCCCATCAATGACATGAAATATGTAACATATTTGATGTAGATCAGAGTATGAAGTGATTTGGAACTGACACAGGGAAGGCTAACATGGTAGGAAATTTATAACTGTAGATGGCCGACTCGATAGAAGGCTTGTTTAGGTTGGAATTCTCTTGAACATATGAACGACATGACAATTGTCTCGGCAGCATTGACTCAAGGAGGACCCAACATATGAGCTTGTGGATGGTCAAACGAGACACAAATGGATTTCCCAACCCAGATAAAATGATGAAGGGGGGTGTCATGTTCAAGAGAGACTATTACTGCCATTAACACAAATACAAATACATATTTCTTTCCCAATTCCCCCCCACCATTTCTGGTGAGTACCTCTTTATTTTTACGCAAGATTGAAAAGGATAACATATTCTTGTAGATGTAAGCTCATCCTTTGGGCGAGTCCCTCAGAGTATGTTTAATGAACCCTAAGAAGGAGTGGTTCGATCCCATATGGGTATTTCGATGTTTGTTTAATGAGTCCAAAAAAAGAAAACTTAGGGTTTTTTCATTTTTAGAGAGTCTAAAAAACACTTAAAGAGAACTCCATTAATTCCTTTTTCATAAGTTAATCTGACGAGACCGAAAAAGAGATAACCTACTGCTCATTAGATGTTTTCTTCAAATACTTTTATGAGCGTGAAACAAACAAGGTCGCTCGGCCATCTTTTCATGTTTAGGGAGATTGAAAAGAGCTTAAAGGATACTCCATAGGTTTCATTTTTCGTATTACCAATGTGAGTTCTAAAAATGATGAAATAATACTTGATTACATTCTCATGGTTTCACGGGTGTGAGAAATAACTAAGACTTTGCTCGAAGTTTTTCCTGAAAAACCCCTAAAAGGATTTGTACATGCAAAAAATGTGCAAAAACCAATCAAAAAGGGTGGACCCATGTCTCAATGTCTCATTTATAAACCTTTTAATATGCAAAAGTCAACACTTTCCAAGTTGTTAATACTTTAGGACATGGATAGAATGTAAAAATAATCTAATTTTGCAAATAAAAAGTGATAAAAGTCAATAAAATATGTCAAAAACACCATTTTACCATTTCATTTGCAAGTTTACCCACATAGTGCTCCAAAGCCCTTTTTCTCCCCAAATTTCAACTGTTGATTGTGGAGCGTGTAGTGGAACATTTCACGAATCGTCTCCGTCAAATAGGTAATCTCCTTCTCCTTCATCTTTTCATGGTTTCAAAATTCATTTGTATTGGTCAAATTTGTGTGTTGGGTCAATTTTTTGGGGCTACCTGCGTGTTGAGATCGTCGTAGGTGCCCTATATCATGAACTGCGATGATCTAGGATCATTGTAGGTTACCCTATAGGTAGGTTGTGATGATGTCACACTGCTCGAATGTGTAGCCCTGCGACGACTGCAACCAAAAATTAAAAAAAAACAAACCTAACCAAGAAAGACCCCCATGAAATAATCTTATGTTTCTTATCTTATCTTATTGTTCCTTGGCAATATTTCCTTAGTCAAGATGCTGGAGTGGCGTGAGTGAGAGCATGAAGAAGAGGATTAATTCGTCAGGAATGGCTCATGTATAGTTATGGCTCTAAGGCAGTGTGGGTTACTAAAATTCTTCAGGATTCAGAGCATGAGAGCCCAATTGAGACTACTAGAGTACTTGGTTCACATGTGGGATGTGAACGAGCAAAAATTTCGCGTGGGTGTCCACCCACTCACAATAGATATAGAGGATATCTATTTCCTGATAGGGTTGTCTCGTCATGGTTCACGGGTATCTGTTACATGTAGCAGGGGTGGAGGTGAACCTATGGATTACTACATTCACAACCATTGTGTGACAGGTACCGAGAAACATAGTGGCAAGGTAGCCATCAGGGATGTTTGGGATTTTCCTTTGCGGACTATCCTTTACACTATTACTCGCATGGAAGGGAGTGCAACTCCCCATATGTCTTTGCAAAGCCATTTTCAGTATGCGATATAATGCATGGAGCCTAAGGTCTTCAACAGGTGTGAGGGGGTCCTAAAAATCATGAAGAAACAACTTACCAAGTGCTAAAATGGTCGAATGAAGCAATTTCGATATGGGTCCATTTTGGTGTCCTTCTTTCTGGAGAGGGTTCCTATCCTATGTCTGCAGGTGGAGTGGGGCATACCTGCTCCACATGATCCACGAATGAAGAGGTGGGTGGATATTATGGCTCGACATGGAGGTGTTCCCATCATCAAGTATGACGATGTCTTCCTCCAATGGATGAGGAATCAACTGCTCATGGTGGAAGAATATGCGTATGACGGGGTAGCTTTTTGTGGGGATCCAAATCTAGCTCTTCCTGACAGGTCCCAGTGGGGCGACATAGGTAAGAAGGGAATTTTTGTTTATATAATGTTTTTGATATTTTAATGATATAAAATGGTTTTTGTGTTATTCATCCGATGACTAATCAAGTGCTCTCAACAATGCAAATGTGGGGCCTTATCATCCACCGGGATCATCTCCCATCTAGAGATGCAGAGAGAGAGGTGTTGTAGCAGGGGTGGTTGCTGCAGATCTCAAGGCCATAGAATATAACCTAGAGGGATTTTCCATGCATGTCCCTGATGCCACGGTGGATGAGCTTCCTAGGCACTACCAACGCCACACAGTGGGTGTGTCTGCATCTATCGGTAGACTTCTCTGCAGGGTAGCACAGACAATCTCTTGTTACAGCGAGAAACATCCTTGATGCTTTTTCTACATGAAGCTATGAGCTTCACATTTTTGATATTTTGGTCTTCAAACAAAACACTTTTTGTAAACTTTTATCGTTATAAATATAAAGTTCCTACCGGCTTACTTGTTTTTTGTAAAAAGTGATTGGAGTTATAAATGTCTCTAATGTTTGTCTAACACATAATTAGCCAATGCATCTATTAATGTATTTAGACATCTAGGAATGTGTTTATATTCAATGTAATCAAAATTTCGTTACAAGATGTGAATTCATAAATATACCCGTAACAAAGTAGGACTTCGAATGGAATAAACGTTACTCAACTGTAGTACTACTACATGTGAATCAATTCATACAATAAGATGATAGATTCCAAGTGAAATGACGTCATTTAACAATTTAATAACTACACTTTATTCCGCGATATTATTAGTTTCATGACCAAGGAAAACACCATGTAGACTGATCAATTCATCCGTAGGTGCATAGATTTCCCAAGAAAAAGATGTTAAGTTTTGAGTACTGTAACTAGCGCCATAAAAAAAATATGATATAGGGTAGCGAAGACACTGACATTTGGAAATGAAGCACAATGCAAGGTAAGCAACCGAAAGGTGGAACCAAAAATGAAAAAGCACACAAGAGTATGATACACTAAAAATACACAACACTCATGCAAAAATGATTTAAGCATAGTACTTCTTCAAGTAAATCTCATTTCTGTGTTCACTCAAAGGAATTCCATCATAATCTACCAACTCATAATCCCCTTTCTCCAACACTCATTTCAAAATATAAGGACCCCGCCACATGGGCTTGAATTTACCGACCCCTAGTAAGTCACGATCTTGTTCATAAAGGAGAACTAGATCACCTTCAGAGAATACATGTGGTTTGACATGCTTGTCATATTGAGATTTGACATGATTTTTCTAAGTTTCAATGACTAAGGAAACATCATGACATGTTTCATCTAATTTCATCAAATACAAAAGACGTTCCTCTTCAGCTGAGGTGTTAGGGAGAAGTTCGACGACTAGTTTCAAATATGGGATTTCACATTCAATTGACAAAATTGCTTCAATAACATGTACTAAATAGAAAGGTGTGAATCCCGTGAAAGACTTAAAGGATGTCCGATAGGCCCACAATGTTGAGAACAACATCATATGCCAATTTGACTTGTTAATTCCAATCATCTGTCGAAGCATAATAGTGAGAACTTTGTTGATTGCTTCAACCTAGCCATTGGCCTGTGGATAATAGGGGGTTGAGTTTTCATGTCGAAGACCCAACTTCTCAGTAAGTTCAGACATCATGAAATTGCGAAAATGACTACCGTGATCAGTAATGATGGCTTGAGGGACACCAAATCTTGTAATTATATGATTGAATATGAATAACACTGCAATTTTCTTGGTATTATCAAATGTAGGCATCACCTCGACCCACTTAGTGAAATAATCCACAGCTACAATAATGTATCCATGCTCCTTGTTATAACCCTAATTTTCACCAGACATGCTTACCTGGCATCAGGACATCTCAGATTCCTTCTTTGCCAAAACACTACTGAACAAATCTTCTTAAAAATACATTTTTTAAAGGCCCACGCACCCTGCTCCACTACAGCCTGTGTGTATCTACAGTGTCCATGCTAGCTGACCCATTATAACCCGCATGGACCTACAGAAGCACGAAAATAGGAAATTTGTTGATGGAACACACAACTTTGGGTAAGTTAACTAAACCTTTCAGCCATGCATGGCTGATCATTTGACCAAATACCTAGCTCCTTCTAGCCTATAAAAGAAGGGGTAAGGGTCCCATCTAAAAAGGAGAAAAATCATAGTAAATAGACTATACCCAATTGAGAATTCCCCTTGTCCCAACCTTTAGCCATCCTTGTGAAAAAATAAGTATAAAGAAAAGCAGTTGGAGGACAGTTGAAGAGGATCCTAGGACTAGTTTCGTGGAGTAGGGGTCGACTTCATCATTGTAAGTTGCTTTAGTGAAGTTAATAATAAATAAGTACTTTTCCCATCCCACCATATGAGGTTTTCATTGTTTATTGCATACATGTTGATTAAATCTCTAACCCATTAATCCATAGATCAAATGCATGTGGAGTTCTTTGTTTGTCTTTTGTGAATGCAGGTCATACTTGGGAGGAGAGTTGTAGTCAAAGAGCGACCAAGCGTGAAGAAGGATCGATATCAAACACCAGAAATAAGGTATGTTCACTTGATCTTCTTAACTATGTATTTGCTTAAGAATAATGGGGATTAGGTATGGGATGATGGTTAAAAGTAGGAATCTTTAAGTCTTTTCTGCATGCATGATAAAACCCTAAGTGCAAGTCTGTAGGAGGGATTCCCACCCACAACAGAATTGGCGATCAAACTGGGGATCTCTCAGGTTTTCTTGGGATACTTTTTGGTAGTTTTAAATTGGTTTCATCACCTTTTTTCTGAGTTTCTGCAAGAGTTCGAGCTAGTAGGGATTCTGGTCTTCCATACCAGTACTCCCTTCTTTCTTTGCTTGGTTGCATTTCTTTTTGGGAAGTCATAGAGGTACACGCGTCTTGTATAAGGCTTTCATGCATGTACACATGCCCTACCTTCACACAGCCTGCGTGCATACGCCTGCTGATGAAGTGCTAGCTGTGTGTCTAAAAACCCAGGAAATCCTTCTCAGGAAGAGGCAGTCATCCTCTCCCCTGCAGAAGTGATCCTTCTCAGGGATCTTCTAGGTCCTTCTAGGTATTTTATTGAACAGTCCATAGTCAGGTAAAAACCTCAAATCAACTTTTTCCTTGCATATTTTTTTGTCAAAATAAGTTTATGTGTCTTCAGGGGATTCTGGTTCTCAATACCAATACTCCCTTCTTGAGCCTAGCCGCTTGTCTTGCTTATTTTGAGGAGAAACAGAGGCACACACGGCTTGTAGTGGTCCTACACGCGTGCATACACGTCCTGTCTTTAGGCAGTCCATGTGCACACTTTCGCTGTTGAAGTGACAATCGCGTGTCTGTCTAGAAAATTTTGAGGAGGCAATCATCCTCTTCCCTATCAAGTTTTTACTTCCCAGGTTTTTCTTGTTTCTTTCTGGTCTCTGTCATAAGCAGTTTTAGCCTAGGTTGTATTCCAACATAGCTTGCTTTTTCATTTAAAATATTTTTTGTGTTTCCTAGCTTTTTAAACTTATTTTTATCTTGAAATTTTGAGAAAAATGAGCTGCATTTAAAAAAAAAAATTCCCCCTCATGGGGGGCCATGAATCGTGCATTCATCAGTTTCTTTTAGAATATTTTGTTACTTCTACTTTGATTAGAAGAAACTATATAAAAAAAATAAAATAGCTTGTTAGTTCTCTTTCTTTCTTGGCATTTTCCTTGCATTCTTATTTGAAAAAGAAAAAGAAATTAGCATAGTGTTGTGTTTTCTTCTCATCTTAAAAGAATTTCAAAAGAAAAATAAGAAAGATAATCCTTCTTTGCTAGTGTTCTTATCATTTATTTTTTCTACAAGAGTCTTAACAACATCAATTGCACTACTATATCCTTTTGAGTAAATCAAGCCAGTGAAAAGAACGCTAATTGAAATTTACTAGACTTTATGTTTGTAGGGTCCATCAACTAGATTAGGCTAGAGCCTTGATTTAGGTTGGAGAGGAAACTCTTCAAGGCTATAAAACAAACATACGAGTCTGTGCTAAGGACTGTAGAAGTCCAGTAACATGGAAATTATCTGAGACCCCCCTCTAACACAAGGGATAAACATGAGGTCGCGTGCGGAAACGTAGCGGAGATAACCCCTACAAAGCCGGACCAAGCGTAGTGGGGAACACATATAGAGGACTTGTCTTGGGATTCTGTTGATCACATTTGCCATGAAGCTTCATGGGTCTCAAATCCATTCGAGGTCCTCAGTCATATTTCAGAACACATGCTTTCAATACCCTTGATAGGTTTCAGGCTTGATATCCTACTCATTGTGGTCCACCCGACTGTCGATTGTACCCACCTGGTGATTGTTCATGAGCTGACAACCTAGTTGCCTTTATTTTAGGGACTTACATAGGTGACCACGAGGGTATAATGTAGTACCTAGGGTATACATCAGGCCATGCTTTGTAGAGTATATCCATAGGGTTCTTTCGTATTCAAGTTGCACTTGCACCGGTAAGTTACTCTAGTGTTGGTTGGTGTAACTGTTCTTCCAACTAGTTAGTCATTTGCTTGATTTTCCTTTAGGAACTTTTAGTGTTTTCTTTGTGCTCCCTAGTTTTCCATAGTGAGTTAGTCATTCATGGATTTGGGTCTCTGACCTAGGGTGGTAGATTTCCCACTCTGTCGGCTGAGAGGAATTTTCAGTCTTCCGCTTAGAAACATGGAGCCACCTCTTTATAGGCGTTGTTTTGATAACACTGGTTCTTCAGAGTCAGTGTGTGAGAATTTTACGGATTTGAATGATCCCGCAAGGGGATAACCTCTGCATAAGATCTTCATGGCTAAAGTTCCTGACGATACCAACCAACGAACCCCTTCACAAGGGGATTCTTGTGCTTTTCCTTTCTTTGGAAACGTTGGTGTCCCTTTGATGGCCACTTTGTACATTCCTGGGTTGAATGTGGGACTACCGGTTTGGTTGGGTACCATTCCAAATGTCCCGAATTCTCTTGATGCTTCTCAGTTAAGCACCTTAAGTCATGGGCACCCTATTGATGTTTCTTCATCGACAAATTCTTCTCCTCATCCTTCTCCCACCTCTAGTGAAAGTGCAGTTACTGGTAACCGAAAGTCTAAATGAAATAGAAAGAGGAAGAATAGGAAGAAGAAATCACCAACCTCTGTGAGTCATGTTGGAGATAGGTCGATAACCTCTGCAAGTCATGTTGAAGACCAACACCCAGGCTCTGCAATTTATGCTGGGGGAAATCACCCACCCTCTGCAAGTCATGCCGGGGGAGAAAGTCTAGTCCCTTCTAGTCATACTAGCAATAGGTCTGTAGTCTCTACAAGTCATGCTATCGATCCATCATCTACCTCTGCAAGTCATGTTGGAGATGCACAACCATCCACTTCTAGTCATGCTAGGGGAATTGATTCTGCTGAGACACCTAGATGGATAGGAAGTAAGCCTAAGTTCCCTTGTAAGATTTGTAAGGGAGATCACCTTACTCATTTATGCCTTGGCCTTCTAGAGGTACGAATATTGTGGTCCTTGTCTACAAGCTCTTCTGATTCTAAGTCTTCTAACGTTTCCTCTCAGCCTATTCAGCCATTGGCTAAGAAAGTGGTCATGTCGATGCAGTCATCGGCTGATCTCACTCCTCTTTTGGGGGGTGAGGTGCCTTTAGACCATGTAGTCTCGTAGCCTATTCATCCATTGGTTGAAAAAGTGGTCATGCTGATGCAATCATCGGCTGATCCTACTCGTCTTCTGGGGGGTGAGGTGCCTTTAGACCATGTAGTTTCTCAGCCTATTCATCCATTAGTTGAGAAAGTGGTCATGTCGATGCAGTCATCAACTGATCCCACTCCTCTTTTAGGGGGTGAGGTGTCTTTAGACCATGTAGTCTCTTAGCCTATTCAGCCATTGGTTGAGAAAGTGGTCACACCGATGCAGTCATCGACTGATCCCACTCCTCTTTTGGGTGGTGAGGTGTCTTTAGACGATGTAATCTCTTGGCCTATTCATCCATTGGTTGAGAAAGTGGTCATGCCAATGCAGTCATTGGCTAATCTCACTCCTCTTCTAGGGGGTGAGGTGCCTTTAGACCATGTAGTCTCTCAGCCTATTCAGCCATTGGTTGAGAAAGTGGTCATGCCGATGCAGTCATTGGTTGATCCCACTCCTCTTTTAGGGGGTGAGGTGCCTTTAGACCATGTAGTGTCTCAGCCTATTCAACCATTGGTTGAGAAAGTGGTCACGCCAATGCACTCATCGGTTGATCCCACTCCTCTTTTGAGGGGTGAGGTGCCTTTAGACCATGTAGTCTCTCAGCCTATGAAACCATTGGTTGAGAAAGTGGTCATGTCGATGCAATATTCGGCTGATCCCACTCCTCTCTTAGGGAGTGAGGTGTCTACCGACTATGTTTTTAGCATTTCTAGTTCAGTACTTTCAGAACAAGGGGGAATTTCGCTCATTCTGAGTACACCCCCTCCAAGCCCTAGGATGGTTTCCTTTGATTGGAATGATCTTGTTGAGCCTCATCTTCATTCTTATGCACCTTTTCAAATAAGGGTTGAATTTAATTCAACAAACATTTATCAATGTATTGTGGATGAAGGAGCCTCAACAAGTATTTTATCCTCCTTGGTTTGGAAAGTCTTGGGTTCTCCTGAGCTTGTGTCTACTTCACATGAGTTGTTGGCTTTTGATAGACATCCTAGTGAATATTTGGGGGTTCTTCCTCAGTTTCCTATATCGTTAGGTGGGAAGATTGTCCATGTCGATGTTATAGTGGTGCAAGGCCCGTTAGATTTCAACATGCTTCTTGGGTGTGATTATGTATATGCTATGAACGTTGTGGTATATACGCTCTTTTGGGTGATGCATTTCCCTCACAATGAAAGCATTGTCACTAGAGATCAGTTGACATCTAATAATAACCCCCCTAATTCAATGTTAGTTCAGACTGCCCCTTTATATGTTCCTAGTGTTCATGTAGACTCCACCCCACCACAGGTTAATTATGTGGTGTCTTATCCTCGGTGTTCAATTGCTTTTGAGCAGGAACCTGTGCAATCATGTTTTCCCTCTCACGACTTGGTCTCAACAATTGATCCATTGGTTTATCCAATGGGGGCATGGGAAACCTTGCTTCCCTCTCTTGGTCAAAGTAGGCTTGAGTATCCTTCTAAGTTTGATCTCGTTGTTTGTAGATCCTCAAGCCCTCGTGCTCCTGATTCTTCGTTGATAGACTCTGCCAATCTTGGCCAGAACCTCCATCATCATATGGAGTATGGTCAGTTTACTTCACCCTTTGGGACTGTCGACCCTCGTTTGCGTGATTTCTCAGATTTTGAATTACCTTCAGATGAGGCTATCCTTGAAGCCATGACTCCATTTTGTATACTATGGGAGGACTTGCACCATGGTTTGTGTTTTCTTCCCTTTTGGGAGACTTTCCAAATTGACTATCGAAGAGACTCTTGGTCTAATCCTAGCAGTGAGATCTACCTAAACCAATTTCATACATGAGTCATAGCCCCCTACGGGTCTTCTTTTAAGCTCTTTTTAGACCCTCTAAACATGAAAAGATTGTCGAGCTATCTTGTGGCCTTTCATGCTCGTTGAACTGAAATTTGTAGTCATGTCTATCCGACGGTAGTTTACCCCATTTTCAGTTCGGATGGTCAACTGTATGAACAAAGGTATACTCTAGAGGCCTCAGATCTCTAGGAGAGTACCCTCGGGTATAATTTTAACCCTTTTTTGGGCCTGAGGGACTAAATTTATGAAAAAGGAACCCCCATAGAGTCCATAGTTAAGCTCTTTTCAGACTCCATAAAATTGAAAAGATCGTCGAGTGACCTTATTCTTTCACACTTGTTAAAATGGTCCAGAAGAACATTCCTGATGGAGTTTTGAATGGTTTTGAATAGATGTCTTGTCGATGCTAGTTTTTCCATTTTTTGAACCGAGTAGACTACCTTCAAAAAAGGTACCCCATTAGAGTCTCCTTTTACGCTTTTTTCAGACTCTCTAAACATACCCTAAGTAGGAAACTTTAGGAATCTTTAGGTCTTTTCTGAATGCATGATAAAAGTAGGAATCTTTAGGACTTTTCTGGATGCATGATAAAACCCTAAGTGCAAGTCCGTAGGAGGGATTCCCACCCACAACACCCCTCGACCGAGTGAGGGTTACATGTCATGAAGTCAATACCCCATTTAGCAAATGGACCGACAAAAAATACAGGGTGAAGAGGAGCAAGGTGAGATCAGATCTTATTGTTGTAGGTTTGACAAACGTGCCATTTCTGGATGACAGTAATGCAATATTTTAACAACGAAGGCTAGAAATAACTAGCTCGTAAGATCTTTTAGGTAGTGGCATGCCCAGACATATGACCGCCATATGCTCTAGAGTGATAATCATTCAAATATTTCTCGGCTTCATTGTAGGTGAGACATCGTCAAAATATGGAATCAATACCACATCGGTAAATGGTATCACCAAGGATAATGTATTGACAGGCTTGATACCAGATACGACGACAATCTGTACTAGAAATATCAGGACATAAATTTTGGGTCTGGAGATATATGATAATATCTCTATACCATATGTCTTCAGAACTGATCAGAAAGAGTGATTCATTAGGTAAGGAATCCTCTACCATGGTTTCTGTCTTAGTAGAGGGAAGGTCACATATCAATTCAAAAAAAACCAAAGACTTCTTTGACTTGGCACGTTCAAACTTCAAATCAAACTCCTAGAGAATAAATATCCATTTAGAGTACCTTCCCCCCAGCAATTGTCAGGTAAGGACGTGTTGCATGGGGTTGCAATAATAAATGATTGTGGTTCTATGTAATAAGATGTAGTGACGAAAAAATTGAAAAACTTGACTCGCTGCCAATACTAGTTTCTCCACATGTAAATATTTGGTTTCAGTGGTCATGAGACTCCGACTCAAATAACATGTTCATCGTGTGAATAATTCTCTTGGTCTAGAACCATAGCAATGGTAGATTCTGAAGCAGCTAAGTACACGAAATAATCTCGACTATAATCAGGTGGGAACAACAGTGGTGTACGGGTTAAGGAAAGTTTCAAAGCTTCAAAGGCTTTGTTGGCAGTGTCGTCCCATACAAAATCGTAACCTTTCTTGAGAAGTCAAGTAAATCCTTTCATTAATTCAACGTAGTTGGGAATTAATCGACGTAAAAAGTTTTCCTTCCCTTGCAAACTTTGGAGTTGGCGTAGTGTGGAAGGAGGAGGTAAATTGAGAATAGCCTCAACCTTCAAGGGGTCTACCCTAGTTCAATGTATAGACATGATAAAACCAAGAAGTTATCTGGATTCCACACAAAAAACACATTTGTGTGGGTTCAAACGTATGCGATAATAACGATAGTGTAGGAAAATGGCCCATAGATGTGTTGAGTGATCAGGACGACGCATATAATGTGTTGGTAGATCATCTAGATAGGGTTGTACAATGTGCTTAATGTCATGAAAAGTGTAAGACATAACGCACTGAAAAGTCACACCAACATTTTTTATACCAAAAGGTAGTTTCTAATCTGTGAAGGTTCCCTAAGGGCAGATAAAAGAAGTTTTATGTTGATCCATGGGTAAAATATTGATTTGATTATCGCCAGAGAAACTGTCCATCAAGGAGAATATTTCACTCCTAGCACAGTCGTCAACAATATGGTCAAAACAATGGGTTGGATAGTTGTATTTGGGACAAGCTTTGTTTATATCCCTATAATATACACAAACATGGATCGTTCCTTGCTTCTTGTTAACCGGAACAAGATTGGACACCTAATTGGTCAAATCCACTGCATAGACAACGCCAACTTTAAGAAGTTTTCAACTTCAAGCTTAATAGCAGTGGCTTTACATGGATGTATTGGGTGAAGTCTCTACCAAATGGTTTTATCGTTCGGGTAAGTATTAATCTCATGCACAACAATATCAGGATCAATACCAAACATTTCTTCATAACTGTAGGAAAAAATGTCATGAAATTCTTGGAAAAGGGATTTATAAGTGTGGACCTCATCAATAGAACATGAGGCACTGATATGAATATTTTCCACGACTCTCGGTTTAATATATATGTCAAGAGGAACGGTAGGTGAAATATTACTCAAGTTCCCTTCATACAAAACATTGTGTGTTGATTCAGAAATAGTGGAAATAACAACAATGATGGACGGAGTCAAAATTTGTTGGTAACTCTTTATGGTCTCATGTTCCAGAAAGAGAATAGAATGATGATGCCCATCATCCCATGGAGTATCTTCCATAGACATGACCATCATGATCATCTCATCCATAGGAAATATCACATGGAATGGATTAGGAGATGTATCACAGAGAGAAGGAGGAGAAGTAGTCGCCGATTGAATAGCTTGATAAGCCGATTCTACCAGACTTAAAGGCATTCGGTCACTGTAACGAAGAAAATCAATAGGGTTAGGTACTATACATGGGTCATAATACTAAGGAGTTTTATGAAAAGAGGACGATATCATGTTAATCAAGGAGAAAAGAGGAGGAGGAATGTTGAGTGGTGGAATAGGAAAATTACCCATAAAGGTTGAATCTTTTAAAAGACCCACGCTAACATTCTCATAACCAGGAGGTGTTTTTGAAATGAAAGGTATGTTTCTAGTACGTGAATCAGAATTAAAGAAGGCCAGTTGATTGACAATAATGAATTTTCCTTGGCATTGGAAATGTAACACATGGAAAAGAGTAGAAACAACTGCGCACATGGAATCAATCCAACTACGGCCAAGTAGAAGGTTGTAATCAAGAGGTGGATCAAATACCTCAATCTCAACATTAGCCGCCTTACCTTATAACATAATAGACAATGAAGGAGAACACCGCAAGGTTTAAACCCTATACCATTAAAATATTTAAGAGTATTATGTGACTCGGTAAGGGCATGGGAGCCAATAGTTTTCCAACAAGTAGCAGACATAATGCAAGTTGAGGCTCCTTCATCAATAACGGTTCTACAAATATTCTTATTCTCCACAACAACTTGGATCTGAAATGCTAATTGAGGAGGAATCCTTGGAATATGATATTTCAAGTTAAAGATTATAAAATTAGTATCGGTAGGATAAATTACACCAATAGCCTTTAACAACGTCTTGTGTGGAGTAGGAAAATTTTGAAGGACTTCGAGAGCCGACATCGCAGAGTGTGCTTGCACAAGGTCTTCTACAATACTGTGGTTTTGGGAAGCACATGTGTGAGGATTAAATGAAGAATTTCAAACAATTCCCTTAGGAGGAGGAATAGGAAATTTATTTAGGCCCGATCATTCGAGATGAAGAGAACCATTTGAAGTTGAAGTTGGGGGAGGAGGTTGAACCAACGGAGGTGGTAAATCATCAAATTTCTCTTTTGAAGGAGTATAATATTTGGCTCGAGTTGTGACTGCAACTTCGTTTTTCTTGGAGTCACAAGTACACATAAGTACATAAGATGTGGTAGAGGGAGAAGGTTGGTCATGAATGACCAATTGGGTCTGCTGCTAAGAAGGAAACAATTGTGACAAGACGACGGGTGTAGGAGGTGTCCCAGTCCCTTGTGGGAACTTAGTAACCTCAACATGTTGTGGAAAATCTTTCGTATAATGATCCTCACCATAGATAAGGCAAGGGTAATGAGGTTTACGCTTATCTTTTTCATCAATAGGATATGTTTTGGGTTTCTCAGATTATTGATTATTATTTCTGTCCTCCTTATTCCTACCCTTCCCTTTATTTTTATTTTTATTTTTACTGGTAGGTGTAGATTGAACCAAATTAACTTCAGAGGTTTTACCAAGGGAAGGATTTGGATTAGGATTATTTTGTAAATTAGAAGTAGTATACTTGGGATTGGAATGTCTGGCTTGTTTAGACCGAGTCTCAGCATGAAAAGTGCCAATCACACCATCAATGACATGAGAAACTACTGGAGGTGTTGGTATAGGATTCGTAGATGGATGAGGAGCATCAGGGATCAGGTCATATAGTGTACCTGTTTGTGAATAAACGAGATCTAGATATTGAGCATGACTAATCCCCTGCTCTTCAATGACAACACTACCCATGGAAATATCATGGGCGATAGGACCAATAAGTTATTTGGTAAACCACTCGAACAACAGTTGATTAGGAAGGGGGCTTTGATTAGGCGTCTTCTCCTCCTCCACTCATAGATATGATCAGAAATATGAGTGGAAGAGGATTGTTTAAATGAACTCAAAATTTCAGTTCCTGTCTCATATGGAATTGGCAATTGGTAATGTGTTAAGAAGTCCATGGCTAGGGTATTGAAGTCATTAAACATAATAGAACTAGAAAAAAACAAAGCATAATATACACTTCGCCTTAAACTTCATTATCATATGAACTAGTTTAATGAGGTACAAGTGACATACCTTTTAAATGACACTTCATGCTCGCTAGTGTTGTCCTTGTAGCTCCTTTCTTGGGTTTGCAAAAAAATAACCCTGTCTAAGAATCACAAACCAACAAAGAGGGAAAACAAATATATATGTATTCTAATGAAGTCTATGTGTATGATCAAGGAATTATACAATAAAAGATGAGATGCTTTTATAGGGAAGATATGTATTATTGTATTAAATGAATGGAAAGTGGAGAATACAACCCATGTCTTGATGTTGAAAGGTCCCCTTTCAATGGATCTTTGCTTCAACACACACACCTTTTCTCCAATGTATTGAATGAAGACGATCCACAATCTGACTTGAAGAACCAAAGTAAAGCTCTCAAGCATAATATGAAGTAGAACTCTCCATACAAATATTAGCCTATTAAACCTTAGCCTTTTCCATGAGATATCCCTCTTTATATAATGTGAAAGAGATATGAATGAGGATATTAGGATGATCCCACTAAATCAGAGAAGCGAGTAAGATCCAAACTGATTAGAGGCCACCTCATCTTCTAGAAGATTCCCTTCTAGAACGTTCGTGAATTTTGACTTTTCCTTTTCTTTAAGCATCGTCACACCCTATGCACAAGCAGGATGCGACGTCGTCATAGTTCAACTTTAGGGAAGAGTGAGACGATCAAGAATTGTCACACCCCATGTATATAGTAGGGTGTGACGACCTTCCTTGATATGGTTTTTGAGAGAGTAAAGCAAATCACTTTTCTCATGGAGAAAGTCTTATTTTAATATTCTCAGGGAACATTAACACATGTTGTTAGGTGATCATTGAGGTGACCAAAATAATGTGTAACAGTCGCCCCCTTCGAATTCTATTTGTTCTAGGCATACTTTTGATGCGTCGATTTCTATGACCAATTGTTCTTCCTTTTCTTGCAGAGGCTCCAACTGAGCCTAACATACAATCTTCTTTGCTTGCACCACTTTTTCTTTTGCTTGAAGGTTCTTCATTTATATTTCTTTCTTGATATTCTCTAGAAGTGACATTGTCCTCCGTCTCTGCTTGACATATGCCATTATTGCATTCAAATTATCTTCCTTTCCTTGCAATTGTTATAGGTTCCCATCCTCTAATAGTTGTGTCCATAGCTCACCGCTCTTTTCCAATATTTCTACCACTCTATGTAATAATGTTTTGCACGATGTTTTCTATAGTTGTTGTCGCGTCTTGCTCTCTTTGCACTCGGACTGCTGGAGGAGTAGTAGGTACTGCACGCTCCTCCAGTTCCTTGATCTTCTCTTTATATTGTTGCAGAGTCTGCGCTATCTTTGTTATATTCTCCTCCAAAGATGCTTCCTCTGATGCTGTGTCATCTGAGATGGATTGATATACTACATTTATTTGGTTCTCTATCTTGTCCATTTTTTCCTGCGCTATCTCTTTCTTCTTCCCTTCTTAGTTGATGGCTTCCTTCAGTAATATATTTTCCTCTTGCGCTATTTGTAGATTTGTCGCGTCAGACCTTGTTCTGGACTAAATATCATGAGCGACGCTAATCTGTAACTTATACAACACATTTTTTTGGATCTTGGGTAATGCCAAGTCCAATGTTTCAATATCCTTCCTGGGATTCTACGCTATTTCCTCATCGATGGACAACATATCTAGTGTTATGATAAAATTATCACTTCCTTGCACTGTGATTTGTACTATCTCTCCGATAAGTGCTCCTTGTCTTACTGGCACTGATTTCTCCTTTTATTGATGTTCCTCCTTGAACCTCAACTATTCTAGTGCAATTTTTACCTCCTGTACCTATTCCAAAATTGAAGCTTGATGGTTTTTCGCATTTTCCCATACTTCTGATAGTCGATCTTCTACTGTCGTGGCTATCTACACCATCTGTTGTCAGTGATGTTTTCATTTGTTTCTTGTGGTCATTTTCTTTCTTCCTAGCGCCACTTGCTTTCTCCCCTGGCCTTTTCCTTTAGGAATCTGTTGGTTCATATGCTTTTGGCATATGTGTATCCATGCGTGTCTCCTGGCATTCTTATTCTTCCATTGAGACTTCTTCTGTCTCGGTCTGTCTATCTGTCATGCACACATGTTCTGTTGTTTCCCTTGTTGTCTACTCTGCATGCGATGATCCCTGTGTCGCACCTCATTGGTATGGCCTCTTCATTCTAGTTTTCCTTTTTATGGGAGTGTTTCCCTCTTCTTGATCCTATGCCATATTTTTCTTGGTGCTTGCTCCATTTGTGGTTGTCTGTTGTGCGGGGACTGTTCTGTCCTGTGTTATCATTTGTGCTCTTGGCACCATCTTTGGGATTGTTGAAACTTTCCTCTCCTCGGGCCACTCCCCGGGTCATTCCTGGACTTCCATGTGGATGTCCTACATATTCTTGCAGTACTTCAATTGCAACCACTCCTTGGTTGGGCATGATGCCTCGAAATTCACTATCTGTCCAAACTCTTGGACAGTTTCCAGGGAGACCCTCCATGTATCCTCCAAGATGTTCTGGATTTCTGTTAAGTACAGGGGAAACATGTCTGTTTACACCCTCTTCATCACCTTGGTGAGAAAATAAGAGGTGCTTACATTCCCAGTTGGGTCTTTCTGAGCATGACAGCTATAGAGGAAAGAGTTAGGGAAAGAAAAACACAAATATAAACAAGAATTAAACAACTACAAACTAGAATTAAAAGCATGGAAATATAGAGATAATAAAACACAAAAAGACCAATATCACCAATGTTTTTAGGCTGATCTATTGATGAAATCAAAGAACAATGAAGAAAGGGGACTATGAGTCCCTTCTTCCTCCAAAGGAAGGCTCTTGGTCCCTCACAAGCTTGCTCTCCTTACAACAAGAAAAATGAAAATGATGATGAAAGAACTCCTTTGCAAACCCACTCAATCGAGAGGTGAGTTGCTCAATGAAATGGTGCTAAAGTGTTATTGTCAAGGAGTGAGTCCTTAAAACAATCTAGGCAACATAACATTACATGAAATTCCTTGAGAAAATGAGGTTTCTTCATGGCTTTTTATAACATTGCATTGGGTGATTATGTAACTCCTTTGTAGTGTGAATAGAGGCTCTTTAGGGCTTTATTAGGTCTTTGACTAGCCCACCATTCGGATTTAGCTCAGATTTGAGGGTCAAATCGACTTGGGAGCTGATCCATAAGTGGTTGGGAGGCCGACCAATTCAATAAATACGTCGTTTAGCAGGTGCACGGGTTTTTGCGCTAACAGCTATGCATCGTGCGCGTATGCGCACACGGTACGTTCCTGTTCCGCGCATGTGTGCGTGCACCCAACTTCTATAAAGCGCTCTTCAATTTTTACTACTTTGTATAGTTTTTGACCCTTTTGGAATCCTGTGTGATTAATTCAGTGCCATGAATGAATTCATTACTGTTTTGACGATGCTAATTTCTTGTTGCCATGTGCGAACGAAATTTCAGTGATAACAGATGCCCCTTGATGGGTGAGGTTAGGAGCATACGTATAGCCGAAATCCATCAATGTTTCTTCTACTGAGAATGTTGTTGTAAGAGAGAGAAATAGTGGGATCGGTGAGAGAAATCCTTTGGAAGAGAAAGGAACTAGTAGAACCCGACCTTCCATAAGGTGCGTAAAATATACAACTATGTACAAACGAGGTGGGCATGCCCCATGCTCGTTTTATGTAACTCTGAAACAAAAGATGAATGAAATGTTGGTGTAGACAAAATGCAGTGCCCTCGGGGGCAGTGATGATAAAGGCAGAAGACACTGCTGTAAAGGAACATACTCTAAATAAGAGGCAATAATCGCGGCAACAAGTATCGACGATAATGTGGGCATTGATGGACCTACTAAATTCATAGGTCTTCGACAAATGATAAAAATAACTGCAATAGTCGCAAAGTAAGACCCACCATAACATGAGAAAGTGTTGGTGTCGAATGTTATGGGGGCCAACGACAGCAGGGAGCAATGGTGTTTCACCCTGTGTCGTCCGAGATCGCTCATTGAATGGAGAATGAGAATCAAGAAACTGTCACCCTTCTGGAAAATTGTGTTGATGTCGACAAAAGGGGAACGCGACTCCCAGAAGCAAAGGGCTTCGTGGAAGCGAGTCTGTCAGCTGCCAATATGTTGGATTCCACTTCTACGGCAGCATCTTGCATTTGAGCTAAGGAGGTAGCTCTTCTTTCTCTTAATAGCAGGCAGAAATCAGGATCAAATGCACCAGCATATGAAATTTCGGCAGAGGCTTCTGAGGGCTTTATCTCTGTAGGGATCTTATTGTACATCTTATTAAATCTTTTGGAGAATTCAGAGACAGACTCTCCTTTCGTTTTCCTCAGAGACCCAAACTCTGTCATGTAATACATGAAATCTTTTCTATCTCCTCACTGCCTCATGAAAATGTTATCCAAGGCTTCAATTCCAGCGATAGATCCAGGAGCCAATCCTCTGAACCATTTCCTTACCTCTCCATCCAGGATCTAGACAAAGACTCTCATCCAGACATCTTCGTTCTCAATATTCAAGTTGTCTGCATAACTGTAAAAAGCAGCTAGGTGCTCTTCAACAGTTATATCCCCTTCTCTAGTGAACTTGGGCATATATTTCAAATAATCTCCAGCAGGGAGGGGATTGATAGGATGCGGTAGGATTAAAGGAGAATATCTAGCAACGACTATGGCATCCATTCTATTCATAGGGGGATTAGCACCAGCCATAGGGGTATTAGGTAGAGGAGAACTCAGAGGATAAGGAGTGTGGATTGGAGATGTCGGAAAAAGAGGTCTTGGAGGAGACAACAAAGAAAACAGAGAGAGAGCCAAGGGACTTGAGTGTGCAGATGATTCTCTCTGTATAGTAGTAGCAATAAAAGGAGGGGTGGTGAAACCTTTAGAGGGTTGAGGTCTGTGTTGAGGCACAACTTCCAGGGAGGGGGGAGTGACAAGGATCTCTCTTTCTAATACCAGACCAGGAGGAGAAAACTCAGCAGGAACACTCCCAAAGTTCAGAAGACGGGAAACCTCAGAGGAAGGATGAATAGGAGGCTGAGCACAAGAAAATGGAGTTTTCACAGAAGGGGATGGCGTATTATCTGTTTCGGCGATGGAAGCTTCTTTTGCAGAGCTCTTTCCCTTTCTGCGCACTGCTTCTGAATCATCTTCTGGTGTAGATAAAGGAAAGTGTGGATTAGACCTCGTGTGTCTGCCTCTCAAATCCACAATTGATAGAGCAGTTTCTCCCCACCAGATTCGTCACAATGGAGTCGCCAGGTGCACAGTAGCAATCTTCAAGTTCTGATATCTGATGCACCTTCAGAATCAGTTGATCTTTGTCGTTCAAATCCGGGGAAAATATTCAACTTCGTCCCCGACAACGATGCCAGAAATGTTAGCGTCAGAAGTCACTCATGGATTTCCTGCAGGAGCAGAGCCTGACACCCATCAGTTTAATGTCACGATTTGTTTAAAGAGGGGTGATCAAATGGAAGCCAAATCGAAACAATATCGTCTCAACTCAGAAACTAGGCTAGGTGTGCACGAGTGAGTGAGGTCTTAGATAAACTCCAAACAGTGAGTCATAGTAAGGGTGAGTAGGGTGAAGAATTGCATGAGAAAAGTGCGAAGGTCTATCATAAACATCAGGTTTGTAACAGACTGGAGAAGAAGGCATTCAAATGCAAGATCCTCTTACATTCAAACACAGAAGACCAGAGAATACAATAATGTCACAACAAATCCTTTATCATAACATAACTGCAACAATCCACGCGAATCATTCGATCATGAACTCTCTGATATGAGATGGAAACATAGATGGAAAAGGAGAACTGTTTGTCATAAAACAAGAAATCTCAAACACAGATACACGACCCAGATAACTAGAATGTTTACTGAAACTTTACAATCAGGAGCTTAGCTCTACCATCGATAGATACAAAAATGGTGAAAACGCCTTCATATACTCAGAACAACAACAACAATGAAATCGAGACATTGCATTGAAAGCTTTGTGTCTGCATGGCTTATGACAGTCAACATCTGAAAGATTGTGCAACTTATGTCAGACGTAATCTAACTCTTGACAGTTCCAACAACGAATCGACATGCCTTTAATTCATTTTCGTGCTTTCCCATTATGGTGGATGCGATGTCTAACCACCACCAACCGCTTCAATAACTGCGTCATTGAGATTGAGGATGGCCCGGCCAACTTGGCACCTTCGGGACATGGAGGGCCTCCCGTGCTGCCACCTGGAATAACTGACTGGCTTAAAGAATAGGCATGGAGGCCAGCACGGAAGATGGGGCACGGGAATGGAGTGATGGGGCCGGAACAGCGGGGAGTGGAGTAAGAAGCGATGAGGGAGCGAGAGAGGTTGTAGGGGAGACACATGGAAAAAGGTGATAAGCTGAGGAGGTAGGAGAGGAGATGTGATGGACACATTTTAGTGGGAGGCTGACATGGAGGGAAAGAGACACGTGGCAGGTGGTGAGTGGACGATGAGATGGGGAAAGGACCACCTGGACTAAAGAGTAGAGGAGGACAAATGACACATGGAAACAGGGGAAAGGTGGTTCTGGAAGATGACATGACGAGGGAAGGGCTCACGCTAGTTAAACATAGAACATCTGAGAAGGACAGGATTGTCCAAGCGCCGTTGATTCGGGCACATTGATCTTGGCCGTCGAAAAGTTGCACGCCCAATTCCAGACCCCCCCCCCCC
>ML785550.1:643845-686438 GCA_009831015.1 Picea engelmannii
AAACCAACATCTCTTCCTCACATGTGACAGTCGTATAGACCCTGAGATCCTCTGAAAGAATCTCGTCTGTTCATCGGGACTTATCATCACGAGAGTCCGAACTCTCGACCATGGGGCTCCCGAATTCTTGATCCCCGATTTCCCAATGTGGTTAATCTCTTGACACGTAGCCTCCTTAAATTGGACGGTCCACAACTGCTTCAGGGTTTCCACCATGGAAAGTCCCGATCTCTCGTCACTAGGACTTCTGAATTCGCGATTCCTGTTTTCCCAAAATAGGTAATCTTAGGACACGTAGCTTCCTTAAATCGGACAGTCCACGACTTCTTCGGGGTTTCCACCATGGAAAGTCCCAATCTCTTGTCACCAGGAATTCCGAATTCGCGATTCCCATTTTCTCGAAACGGGTAATCTCACAACACGTAGCCTCCTTAAATCGGACGGTCCATGACTGCTTCGAGGTTTCCACCATGGAAAGTCTCGATCTCTCGTCATCGAGACTTCCGAATTCACGATTCCCGATTTCTTGGAGCAGGTAATCTCGTGACACGTGGCCTCCTTAAATTGGATGGTCCATGACTGCTTCAGGGTGTTCGCCCCTGTTCACTGGGGGTTTGACCCTCGGGTAGTTTCCTAACAGATCCAACAACTGTCAGGTTTTCCAGCCAAGATCTGACGGCTCAAACATGTTCCTAACTTGTGAATTCTCCCACGACTCCCTGGACGTGGAAAAATCAGCAGTCCAGATGTTCTCCTAGACCTTGGGGATCTACGATCCTGATCTCTTCGCTACCCAAGAAGACACAGAAAGACAAAGTGGTAAGGCCTTAACATCCTACTTTCTCCTACCAATCTAACAGTCATGGGTGACCACAGGTTTCCCGACGAGATCTTGTCCATCGATCAACACCTATTCCGAGTTAAGGTGCTTAACACTCCAATTTCTCCTTCCAATCTGTCGGTCGTGAGTGACCACCGATCTCCCGATGGGATTTATTAAGGCCTTGTACCTTCACGTCCTTTCTTCAGGTTCTTGATGGGCGTTTGAGAAGGGTATCTCTATGGGGAAGTTTACCCCGGGTACTATCTGAGGCAGATAAGGGTATCGCTCTCCCGAGAACTAGACGTGAAGTCTGAATTGGATCAGTACGCATATAAATAACAACTTATGAAATAAGAAGCCATACGTAATTTTTCCATTATAAACATACAACTACTAGTACTGATCAAAATATCATACAGACATTCTTATACTGAAATTATTCAAAATTTCACATCTTATGAGCATAATTGTCAGAATACATATATTTCAAGAAGCCAAAGGCAAAACACTTATCAGAAAGTAACACCAGGAGTTATGTAACTGGTGAGAGGGGTGCTCGTTTCCACCCAACCATAGGCTCAGCGACTCCCAACGGATTTACCACTAGCCACCCCCGAGCTGAGACCATGATGTTGTGAGACCGCATCTTTGTTTGCCAGTGACCAGGAGCGAAGGTTACTCTCCTCCCTCTTTGCTATCACTCCCTCTGCATATCGCCAGATTTCTCTTACTCCCCTCACGTTTGCCCCCAATCACTTCTCCTCCACACCTTATCCTCTTGCAAGGTTGTGTGTGGCACAATTTCCCTCGCGCTGGTCAAGCCTAACGACTCTATGGATGGGCGGTTCACCTCCCCATCCCTCATTAATTCCTGAGGAGCCATCTACCTACCAGCCTGTGAGACATTAAATTCGGGGCCAGCGAGCTGATTTTGGTTCTCCGGGCCAGTGAAGTCCAAATACGATATTGATTTTCGGTGGAAGTTAACGCCACCTTTCCAGGTGCCTTCCACCGCCTCTCTGCAGCCATCGTGGTCTCTTTTCAGCATATCCCCTCTCAGTAGTCTTGCAATATAAATTCGTAATATTATTCACATTCATCGACCTTTTCCACAAGGTCCATTCACTTCACATATTCACATTTCTGAGTTTGCCACAGTTCTTGGCCAGTCCAGTTATTTTTACAAACTGGGGGAAACAGAGTGTTACATAAATCCTGCAACAATGTTGTCTAACCAAAAATCTAGTGCATGCATAAACTTATTGTCAACTCATTGTAAATGCACAATCTCCACATAATTCCACTCTAGTTGTCTGATCTGATTTGTAGGGTGGTTGTCTTTTAACCTCAATATCCACTCCTACAACACATGTGAGAAATCACAGAAAAATACTTCGTGCAAGTCGCTGAATACATACATGTCCAAATATTTGCGTGGTGTTAACTTCGGGTTCCTGTTATCTTTCTGTGAAAATTCCAACTCCTTTGTTTTCAACCAGCTCTCGGTCTCTACCTTCGTTCGGTTCCAAGGTCTCAACATCCCCTTTTATATTCTCATTCTTTTAATGTATTTTCATCAGATCTGACATTCTTTTCACGCTTTTTCATAAGTTCTCATTCACTCAATATCGTTCTGTTCCAACTGACAATGAAACCATTTGTTGGTTAGGATTCCTTCTTGCTACCATTTTGGGGCTGACCCAGGTTCAAGCCTACTGTGGTTTCCAACAAAAGCCCCTAAGACTATCGTCCCTCCTGGTAAACCAAAAGGCGACGTAGGACACAAAATGCACTGCACAATCTCATCCGAGATAGTTCTTATGGGTTGTTGCAATGTTCAGGTGCTTGCAGCCTGGGAAATGAGTGGGGATCTTTGATTAAACTCTGTAATCTTCATTTATTACTTGACATTCAACTTATATGGAATACCCTATCATTCTTACTTATGCATGTAAATTAACAGATCTAACTAAGTCATTCATACATTTGTCTAACATCTAATCATCAACAACAAAGGAGATACATAACATTCAATCACATGACACATGATATACCGTGGTTCACCCCTCCTGGGCTACTTCCACAAATATTTGGCTTCTATGCTCTTTTATTATTATGTTTCCAAAACTACAACACCTTGCGCATTACAATCCTCCATCAAAATAGGTTGAGATCTACAATGAGGTGTACTAGATCACACCAGGCTCCTCAACCTATGATCTAACCCTCAATATCTCCCTTATTTCCCCTCCCCAGCTCAATAACGTACAACATAGATCGGAAACATCATAGTAACAATGACCAACAAAATGACATCCTACTCTTGACCGAAGAACCCAAGAACCCAAGAACAACCTTGACCTAGACCTCCTAGGTACCTATTTATACATGTTCTTGGATTACTAGCCATTACATCTTCTTACCAAAACCCTACCCCTATCATGGCTATGTCTCCTTGCATGTGCACCTCACATTCTTTCCTCTTCTGCATGTGCGTATGTCTTGCACATGCAACTTTTCCTGCATGCACGTTTGCCTCCCATGTCATGATTTTCCCCCAAAATTGGGCCTGCACCCAACAATGTTCAAGTGGAATTGTTGCAGGTATGTGGACCACTTATAGTGGTGTTCATTCTGTAACTTCCCTTGTGTTTGTATGAATTATAAAGGCTTGTGATAAATGTGGATGATCATTTCCTTTCCCAGAATGTAATGATTCCATTGTCAGGATGCTTACACAATGGAGTACATATCCCTGTCATAACTAGGGTATCTTAGAATAGTGTTGCATAGTGTTTCATTGTGATAGGCCACCAAATGTCCTTTATAAGTGAGGATTGCACCAATAGCATAGTTAGAGGCATATGTTTCAATGTCAAATGGTTGTTGCAGGTCTGACAGTGTGAGAATTGGCGTGGAGCAAAAGTGACATTTCAGATCCTGAAACACTTTTTGTTGTGGCTTAGACTAGGAAAAATTGGATTTGGTTCCACCCTTGGTCATGTTATCCCCGATATCTAGGGATAACTAGGAGATCATGTCTCGAGGCCCGCAGGTCCTAGACATGAAGTACCGAGAGCAGGATTGACCTGAGCATGGCCTTGGAGGGCCCATCTTTCTTCATCTTCGCCAGACTTGTCCTATTGAGTAGTAGCAGCTTCCATCACCATCGGCTTGGACTTGCATCGGAGAGGACTCTGGCTCAATGAGGTAATTGGTCCAAGGTATCATGGTATGTGTCATATTTGATCGTTATAACCCTCTTATATATGCATTATGTTCCTTTCATTTATGATGACTGCTTGGACCTTACACTAATCCACTTGACCATTGTTGGGGTGATTGATGGGGTGACTTAGCAAGTTGATGTTCATGGGTTTTAGTTAGCCACCAAGGGGGATTTGCAGAGCCATCATCTGCTCCCACCATTTTATCATTTTACATCTTATATCCCGCACATCTATCCCATTCCCCTAGTTCGACCATTAGGATGACCTTTGAGGGTTACACTTTGTCTTGTGGGAAGAAGGGGCTAAAGGCCCAGGGGGTAAAAGCAGCTGGTAAAAGATAAAAGCCATAGGAAATAAATCCTAGATATGCTTCACCCAGGGGATCCCCGAGAAGGAAATAAAAAGCCTCTCGATAAGAAACTAAAGGGACCCTAAGAAAAATAATAAAACAAGACCTAACCAAGAGGATGGGAGGTCTCATCACGAGTCGGCCCATTATGTTCATAGGTATCCAGCAGTATGACATTGCCATCATCTGGTCACCATGCCAGGGCAGTGACCTTTGGTTGCATGGCCAAGGGAAAGGGGGTCTCATCACGAGCCAGCCTTATCATCTCTGTGAAGATACTAGTGGGTAACACTATCAGCTCTGGTCACCAAGCCAAGGCAGTGTCCTCTGGTCAGACCTTGAAGTAAAAAAGAAAGAAAAGCAATAAATAAAAATATAAAGGCAATAAAGGGTTTGGAAAAAATGCATACATGACGGGTACAGATCACCTCCTACAAAGACACCCACACACAATACCTGCCCTTGGTCTTACTGTGACTGGACATCCCTAGACCATATCACCTCATAAAACATGGCTTAAATGATCTTCTGAGGAAACTTTCCTTATCTTGTGGGTATTATCCCAATAGGTTATTCTGTTGGTTCCTTCAGCTTTGTATAGTAGATCTGTGTAATGTCTTTGAGCTCTTAGATGATATGCTAGGGATTTCATGCATGTATTTGATAACTTTAATGATGAAATATGATTTGAATTGCTATGATCCCAAGGACTGATGAGCCCATGGAGGGCATAGTCTTTGATGTGCAGGACCATACCCGGCGGACAGGTACCAGTGGACCGGTACACATGGGGATATGATTAGTTCAAACCTCCATGGGGCTGAAGAGCCCATCAGATGGTTGTTGGGATGGCAGAGGTAGGACAACATCATGATGAGCCATTGCATGAAGAAGACAGAAGGACGTTCCACCAGGACACCATGGTAGAGCTCGGCCTAGGGGGGATCACCCACTGCATATGGGATGATTGTTTTCGATGGATAGGACGTCACCTGAGGCAACTGGATGTTTTCTGGAGCATGTGGTAGTGTGCTGGGTCATTTGGCATGTGTGGCAGCTTGCAAGAGCCCTAGAGGGGCCAACGTTTTGCTTCTTGGATGTTGATCTTGCTCAAAAAGGGCCAACGTCTCCCTCAGAGGGGCCTGACGTCTCCCTTTTACCTCATAATTATGACATTTTTAGCATTTAATGTGTAAAACAGTGTAATATTGTTAGTCAGCCTTGTCGGCTGTTTTAATGACCTATTTTTGTAATTAAAGGTCATAAGATTGGTATAAATAGAGGATGTTGAGCCTCATTTTAAAAATGACACAACTCACTCTCTTATGAGAGAAACATTTTTAGTCTTTTGTCTTTGTATTTGGCTCTTGGAGTTGAGGCGCTACACTTGTGGAGGATTATTCTTGGCATGCTTATGGTGTTTTCTATCATTGGAAGGTTTACAACTAGGGTTTGATAAGCTCTTCATTGATTTGTAAGTGTATTTCTCATGCAAAACTTCTTAATTGAATGGTTGTAGGTTAAATCTCTTACTTTTATGGTTACATTGTTATTATTTTGCTTAATCATTGAAACCCTAGGTGGCAAGCACACAAGTAGGTCCTTGCGTCATGTCCCCATGATAGAAAACTTGTTTAGCCATTTGATTAAGGAGAATATAGCCTAGCCATTACTACACTAGTTCCCCTTTTTCTGAGTTAGTGTTGAAACATAAATTGAGGAAGGAAGACATCCTAGGCCTAATTGAGTTTACACCTAGGGTTTTGACCTTTAGGGTTTGAAGGGCCTTGTCTTTACAACACTTTTCATCCCTAGATTTGTGTTTTGAAGCTAGCCATTTTTTGCCAAGGATTTTTAAGGAAAGAGGGAGGAGCATGAGGCCTTGCTTAAGCAACACTGGAATGAGCCTCCTCCCCTTAGGGTTTTGACTTTGTGGCCCTGCCATTGCAGCACTAGAAAGCCTAACTTTCTTGTCCTTGAATTTAGATTCTCCCGAGACCTAGCACTTCCTCCTTGACTCCATTATACCCTAAGGCAATAGTCTAATTATCCAATGTTGAGTCTCTTGTGTCAAAACGAACCTTTTAAACTTCTTAAATTTCAAACCCTAACTAACCCTAACGTCTCACTAACCCTAGACCTATGATGACATCATGCCTTTCTTAAACTCAAGGTTGATGCAAAACGTTGTGGCTTGGTCATCTAGTGATAGACTTTGATGTGTAGATAAATCTCATTGGCTTATTTTGCAAAACGTCCACCTCATTGCCTATCAAACTAACCCTAGAACTAAGTTGACGTCACCCTTAGTATAGTGACGCAACAAATCTATGTGAGCATTTAATGATATCTAAAGCGTTGTGTTAATTCAAGGGTTGATTATCTATATTGATGCTATATCATTTTGTATTTATTGAAGAAGTAATATTACAAGCCATAGCCTTTATTGCAATCATTGACTTCGTCAATAATTACTTTTATTTATGCTCATTAAGTGTTGATAGTCATTGATTTATGAAGTACTAACCATTGTAGCACATTTTAGTTTTATTGTTGTCTTGTCTCACAAGCAGGTGCCTATCTTGTGGTTTATCTTCTCTTTGACTATCTTCTTGGCGGTAATCTGTGAAGGGAAAACCTACTTTAACCTCTTGAGCCTTAATCCCTTGACCCCTTTTCCTTTCAATACCCCAGATTACTAGGGACGCCTCCCTTGGGATTAGCCACCCTAAATATAAAGAGCCCCCCATCGAGGTGACAGTGGGTGGGGAAGCTCCTATTACGCCAGTTTGACCTTTACTTTTAAGCTACCTGACCTAGACTAAAAACTGAGCGATAACATTTTGGCGCCGTTGTCGGGGAACACTGATTCAATCTTCCTCAATGACAAACCTTTGGTAAGCCTTGCCTCAGAAATCTTTTCTTACAAAGCTTACCTGGCGACTCCACTACAACTTTTTCCCCCTATTCTTTGATAGTTTCAAGAAAACTATCTGGCGACTCCACTAATGTCAAAGCCAACTATGACTTCACAATGGGATCCAGGAAACTACAGAACTTTGGATATGAGTAAAATCCCAGGATATCCCAGAAAAATGCCTCTCTCGTATAAAAAATGGCTCCCTAGATTCTTCGGTCTCGATGGAGAAAGTCCTGATTATCACATGAGCAGATTTTGGGAGTTCTTTCAATACTACCCTGTCAAAGATGAAGCTGAAGATCTAGTGATGAAACTCTTCTCTTCCTCTCTGCATGGAGAGGCTAAAAAATGGTATGATAACCTTTCGGCAACCAGCATCACATCCATGGACCATTTTGAAGAGATCTTCCTTGGAAGGTGGGCTTTGAAATTAGAAGATGTACAATCATTGCTCAAAGAGATTGAAGGCATAAAACAAACAAATTATGAGAATGTCAAAGTTTTTGGGTTTAAGTTCCATAAGTTGTTTTACCAGATTCCTAAAATCCATCGTCCTGAAGGAAAGTACCTCATTTATCTCTTTACAAATGGACTTCAGGGGCATTTGAGCTTCCTCCTAAATAAAAGGAATCCGAAAACACTTGTAGAAGCTCACAACATGGCCATCCATATCGAAAGGAATCTCATCTCATCTGGAATCAATGCTCTCACCATGGACGCTCTTAGCTTGATAAAACTAGTTTCCCATGAAACCTTTGTTGAAGATACACAAGAGAGAAGGGAACAAGTTTTCAACCAGCAGAATGAGGACGTGATTGAGGAGAAACAACCTAAGCAAGATGATGAAGTGCCCACTTGTGCTCCTCCTGCTGATGAAGTCATCTAAGAACCTGTTTCTCTTGCACAACAAAGTGAAGATGAGGTTATTTTCTTTCCACTTCAAAATTCTGATGATACCGTGTCACTTGATTTAAAATATGAGGAGGGAGAGAAATCTTTGAATGAAGTTGATGATCCTTGCTGTGCAATCAAAGAAATAGGCCTTTCATTTGAAGAAGAAGGAGTAATCCCCAAGGATGAGACCATAATGCATGCTGAAAACAACAAAGTCCTCGAAGTTCCTGCACAAGAAGAAACAATAAGTTACCCTCCTCCCCCAGTTATTGATGATGCTTTGCTTTGCGATGAAGAAAAAGAGGAGGGTGAATTTTCAAATTTTTCAGACCCTGCATGTTATGACACGGACAATGATACTGTTGATAACATTGATGAGTTCATACATGTTGGGAGACATGGGTGGGATATAGTTGGTTATGACCTTGATCCCATCTATGACGCTGAGAGTCATTTCCAGTTGTTGCCCTTGCAATTATCACAACAGATTACTTCCGACCAATGGCAACAAGGAGATGAGATTTTTACTTGTACCTTTCAAAAAACCAAGGATGACCTAGTACCTCATTCTTTTGATGATTTTCAGTCTTACCTTGAGATTTTTGATGAGTACCCTTCTGAGCATTTGAATTCTTTTCATGAAGATGATTGCCAACCACCGTTGTGCTCAGATTTTAATACAAGAAAGGACATTGTTTGCCTAACGAAGGTTTCTCATGACTTTTCACCCCAACCACCTGTTATTACTTTGCCATGCTTTTCCATTAAAGGTGTAGTTGGGAAATACCTTTTTTATGTTGAGTTTCCTCCTGGGCAAACCCTAGACTTCAAGGGTTGGTTGGGTAATGCTAGTTCCAATCGGTTCCTCGACTTTCCCTTGATAGTTTTCCAGTTGTCTACTAAACTTTTGTCGATTCCTTCCTTGACTTTAGAGCGTGAGGATGCCCTAGGTAGCCAGTTTACACACCCTTTGAGTCAGTTTTCTGAACCTTGTATTTTTCATGACCCTTTCTCAGATGGGATCGAGTAATTTTCTCGGAGATGGACTTGGCAGGACTTTCTCCCTCCCACCCACCTCCATGAGTTAGATTCTGACTTTCCCGATGATGTGATATGTATTCTAACTCATGACATTTTTGTGCTCGATTTATCACTGTTTTGGTTTATGATGAAGCACAAAGGCAGGTATCGAGGAACGTTGTTGGATTGGCTTCATTGGTTGTTTGACTACACCAACATGCAGCCAATAGGTAAGTACAGGTGAGTGATTTACTTTCTAGTTGCATTTATGATTACTTTATATACATGTGCAATATTTTGTGGGGTGGAAATACCACCCCACCTTTTTCGTTGATGCTTTCTTGTCAAGTGTGAGCAGGTCTACAAGTTTATGCCAGAGATTGTTGAGGTTCTCATGCGCTCTACGGTTAGTACATGTCCCCGAGTTGGAGCCAGATGTTATCCCCGATATCTAGGGATAACTAGGAGATCATGTCTCGAGGCCCGCAAGTCCTAGACATGAAGTACCGAGAGCAGGATTGACCTGACCATGGCCCTGGAGGGCCCATCTTTCTTCATCTTCGCCAGACTTGTCCTGTTGAGCAACACCAGCTTCCATCACCATCGGCTTGGACTTGCATGGAGAGGACTCTGGCTCAATGAGGTAATTGTTCCAAGGTATCATGGTATGTGTCATATTTGATCGTTATAACCCTCTTATATATGCATTAGGTTCCTTTCATTTCTGATGACTGCTTGGACCTTACACTAATCCACTTGACCATTGTTGGGGTGATTGATGGGGTGACTCAGCAAGTTGATGTTCATGGGTTTTGGTTAGCCACCAAGGGGGATTTGCAGAGCCATTGTCCGCTCCCACCATTTTATCATTTTACATCTTATATCTCACACATCTATCCCATTCCCCTAGTCCGGCCATTAGGATGACCTTTGAGGGTTACACTTTGTCTTGTGGGAAGAAGGGGCTAAAGGCCCAGGGGGTAAAAGCAGCTGGTAAAAGATAAAATCCATAGGAAATAAAACCTAGAGATGCTTCGCCCAGGGGATCCCTGAGAAGGCAATAAAAAGCCTCTCGATAAGAAACTAAAGGGACCCTAAGAAAAATAATAAAACAAGACCTAACCAAGAGGATGGGAGGTATCATCACGAGCCGGCCCATTATGTTCATAGGTATCCAACAATATGACATTGCCATCATCTGGTCACCACGCCAGGGCAGTGACCTTTTGTTGCATGGCCAAGGGAAAGGGGGTCTCATCACGAGCCAACCTTATCATCTCTGCGAAGATACCAATGGGTAACACTGTCAGCTTTGGTCACCAAGTCAAGGCAGTGTCCTCTGGTCAGACCTTGAAGTAAAAAATAAAGAAAAGCAATAAATAAAAAGATAAAGGCAATAAAGGGTTTGGAAAAAATGCATCCATGACGGGTACAACTTGCCTCCTACAAACGCACCCACAGACAATACCTGCCCTTGGTCTTACTATGACTGGACATCCCTAGACCATATCACCTCATAAAACATGGCTTGAATGATCTTCTGAGGAAAATTTCCTTATCTTGTGGGTATTAGATCAATAGGTTATTCTGTTGGTTCCTTCAGCTTTGTATAATAGATCTGTGTAATGTCTTTGAGCTCTTAGATGATATGCTAGGGGTTTCATGCATGTATTAGATAACTTTAATGATGAAATATGATTTTCATTGCTATGATCCGAAGGACTGATGAGCCCATGGAGGGCATAGTCTTTGATGTGCAGGACCATACCCGACGGACAGGTACCAGTGGACTGGTACACATGGGGATATGATTAGTTCGGACCTCCATGGGGCTGAAGAGCCCATCAGATGGATGGAAGAGGTAGGACAACGTTGTGATGAGCCATTGCATGAAGAAGATAGAAGGACGTTCCACCGGGACACCATGGCAGAGCCCGGCCTAGGGGGGATCACCCACTGCAGATGGGACGATTGCTTTCGATGGACAGGACGTCACCTGAGGCAGCTGGACATTTTCTGGAGTGTGTGGTAGTGTATTGGGTCATTTGGCACGTGTGGCAGCTTGCAGGAGCCCCAGAGGGGCCAACGTTTTGCTTCTTGGATGTTGATCTTGCCCATAAAGGGCCAATGTCTCCCTCAGAGGGGCCTGACGTCTCCCTTTTACCTCATAATTATGACATTTTTAGCATTTAATGTGTAAAACAATGTAATATTGTTAGTCAACCTTGTCGGTTGTTTTAATGACCTATTTTTGTAATTAAAGGTCATAAGATTGGTATAAATAGAGGACGTTGAGCCTCATTTTAAAAATGACACAACTCACTCTCTTGTGAGAGAATTTTTTTTAGCCTTTTGTCTTTGTATTTGGCTCTTGGAGTTGAGGCACTACACTTGTGGAGGATCATTCTTGGCATGTTTATGGTGTTTTCTATCATTGGAAGGTTTACAACTAGGGTTTGATAAGCTCTTCATTGATTTGTAAGTGTATTTCTCATGCAAAACTTCTTAATTGAATGTTTGTAGGTTAAATCTCTTACTTTTATGGTTACATTGTTATTATTTTTCTTAATCATTGAAACCCTAGGTGGCAAGCACACAAGTAGGTCCTTGCCTCATGTCCCCATGATAGAAAACTTGTTTAGCCATTTGATTAAGGAGAATATAGCCTAGCCATTGCTACACTAGTTCCCCTTTTTTCCGAGTTAGTGTTGAAACATAAATTGAAGAAGGAAGACTTCCTAGGCCTAATTGAGTTTACACCTAGGGTTTTGACCTTTAGGGTTTGAAGGGCCTTGTCTTTACAACACTTTTCATCCCTAGATTTGTGTTTTGAAGCTAGCCATTTTTTGGCAAGGATTTTTAAGGAAAGAGGGAGGAGCGTGAGGCCTTGCTTAAGCAACACTGGAATGAGCCTCCTCCCCTTAGGGTTTTGATTTTGTGGCCCTGCCATTGCAGCACTAGAAAGCCTAACTCTCTTGTCCTTGAATTTAGATTCTCCCGAGACCTAGCACTTCCTCCTTGACTCCATTATACCCTAAGGCACTAGTCTAATTATCCAATGTTGAGTCTCTTGTGTCAAAACGAACCTTTTAAACTTCTTAAATTTCAAACCCTAACTAACCCTAATGTCTCACTAACCCTAGACCTATGATGACATCATGCCTTTCTTGAACTCAAGGTTGATGCAAAACGTTGTGGCTTGGTCATCTAGTGATAGACTTTGATGTGTAGATAAATCTCATTGGCTTATTTTGCAAAACGTCCACCTCATTGCCTATCAAACTAACCCTAGAACTAAGTTGATGTCACCCTTAGTATAGTGACGCAACAAGTCTATGCGAGCATTTAATGATATCTAAAGCGTTTTGTTAATTCAAGGGTTGATTATCTATATTGATGCTATATCATTTTGTATTTATTGAAGAAATAATATTACAAGCCATAGCCTTTATTGCAATCATTGACTTCGTCAATAGCTCATTAAGTGCCGATAGTCATTGATTTATGAAGTACTAACCACTGTAGCACATTTTAGTTTTATTGTTGCCTTGTCTCGCAAACAGGTGCCTATCTTGTGGTTTATCTTCTCTTTGACTATCTTCTTGGCGGTAATTTGTGAAGGGAAAACCTACTTTAACCTATTGAGCCTTAATCCCTTGACCCTTTTCCTTTCAATACCCCAGATTACTAGGGACATCTCCCTTGGGATTAGCCACCCTAAATAGAAAGAGCCCCCCATCGAGGTGACAGTGGGTGGGGAAGCTCGTGTTACGCCAGTTTGACCTTTACTTTTAAGCTACCTGACCTAGACTACAAACTGAGCGATAACAGGTCACTTTACTGAAGGGCCAAACGATATGAGAGAACTGCAACATGAACCTCTAGTAGAAGTTCGAAAGGACCAAGAAGTTGCGAAGCTTTGTCAAGGTCATTAGGGCTGGCCAATGGCGAATGAATTGGATCTTGGCTAGGTCCACATGCACTCCATGCTCATCCACAATGTATCCCAAATATTGAATCCTCTGCATGCCAATTGAGCATTTGTCTAAATTAGCAAGAACTAGTGTTGTCACAATGTGCTCAAGACCTGTTGGATGTGTTGCAAATTCTCTACCCAAGTCCAACTGAAGATGAGGATGTTGTACAAATATATGACTGCTAAAGAGTTTGTGAACTATCACAAGATATTTTCCATCCTCCTCATGAATGTTTCTATAGCATTCACTAGTACGAAAAGAGTGATAAGTGACTAAGAGGCCAAAAAATTTGGTTACCACGGTTTTTTCAAGGGATAAATGACCAAAAATGATAAATTTTAAGTGAGATAACTAAAAAAGACCAAGATAAATGACCACTTTGGTCACAAGATAATAACGAAACTAAAAAAGACCAAGATAAATGACCAAATTTGGTTACGAGATATAACTAGACTAAAAATGACCACATAACAATTGGTCATTTATTTGGTTACTTTTAGTTGTGTCACTCCGACAATGGAAAATTACAATTTTGACAATGTACAATTTACTAAATTCTAACACTGCAGATGGATTCAGAGACCTCCATTCAAAATCCATCCGCAGTGTTAGAATTTAGTAAATTGTACACCCCCTCATGTGTCACAACTCAACAATTGACACCAATATCCTAGCGATGTCCTGGTGAGATATGGCTTCTATATATCAATGTTTCTATATCATTCACTTGTACAAAAAGAGAGATAAGTGACTAGGCGACCAAAAAATTTGGTCACCACAGTTTTTTCAATGGATAAATGACCAAAATTGCTAAATTTTAAGTGAGCTAACTAAAAACGACCAAGATAAATGACCACTTTGGTCACAAGATAAGAACTAAACTAAAAAAGACCAAGATAAATGACCAAATTTGGTCATGAGATATAACTAGACTAAAATGACCACATAACAATTGGTCATTTATTTGGTCATTTTTAGTTGTGTCACTTCGACAATGGAAAATTACAATTTTGACAATGAATTTGTACAATTTACTAAATTATAACACTGCGGATGGATTTAGAGACCCCCATTCAGAATCCATCCGCAGTGTTAGAACTTAGTAAACTATACACCCCCTCATGTGTCACAACTGAACAATTGACACCAAATTAGCTATCCCGCGATGTCCTAATGAGATATGGCTTATATATATCATCATCTTGAAAATTTCCTTAGGAACTAATTACTTTGAACTAGATGGGAAACTACTCCATATATTCAATTATTAGACTTTATATTACACATTGATATATTGCACACTCATAGATTTAATTTGGGGGGTTAGGCATAGTAAACATTATTCATAATATATGTGTGAAAATAGGTTGTTCATCTATGATTGTCAACGTTTTGATACAAACAAGAATCATTTAGATGCATGCAATTCCATGAGAAATTGCTGATAGTGGTGGTTCTATTCACACATACTTTGTAAAAGAGAAACCCTGCATCATTATATTTTGAATTTTGTTTTTATATATAGAGTAACTGTGGATAGTAAGTAGTGGAAATTGGCACATTCATAGATTATAAGTATGTTGGGAGTTCAATCTTAACTAGATCGTGGATACATTGCTAATGTGTTGGAAATTTCACAGAAGACGAACTTGTAACCACATTGTAGCATAGAGCAAGTTGTGAGCCAAAAATAGATCATTTGGTGAAGAAAAATTATAGTTTGCCAATCTGTTGACCCTGACCAACAACCATTCAATTTTTTTTTAATTGCAAAAGGTAACTGTAATGCCTCTCGCTATGAAAACAAAATTTTATTTCCACAATAATACAACAACATTGCATCAATAAAAACTAAATCTAAAACTTATAAAAATATACTCTTTTTTTTCTTATTTCCAAAAATAAATGATGCTTCTTCCTAACAATTTCCACCTCTCTCTACTTGTCCATATTACTCTTTGAATGATGCTTCTTCCTAACAATTTCCACCTCTCTACTTGTCCATATTACTTTTTGAATGATGCTTCTTCATAACAATTTCCACCTCTCTCTACTTGTCCATATTACTTTTTGAATGATGCTTCTTCCTAACAATTTCCACCTCTCTCTACTTGTCCATATTACTTTTTGAATGATGCTTCTTCCTAACAATTTCCACCTCTCTCTACTTGTCCATATTACTTTTTCGTGTGCAACATACCTAACATCTACACTTCTTACATTTTCCTCCTTTCTATACTTTTCCATGTTACCTTTTCCCGCGTAACATACCTAACATCTACACTTAGTGTGGAGAGGGTCTTTTACGACCCGTGCACCAGGTAACTACCTAGTGGGAAGGAAGGGAAGGGTTGGCTACTGGCGAACCGAACCAAACCAAAAGGAAATGAATTTATGGAAGAAGGAAGCTTTGGAAATTGGATTGGAATATATATGGATAGTAAAAAGATAGAAATATATATATGCCATAAGTACACCAAATCACAACGTCTACAGAGTTTGGAATCCTAGGACGCTACCGTGGTCTGTTTCTGAGGGGTAAGGTAAGGTACAGGTATTGGTGTGTAGGAACAGATGCAGGAGGCGAGGGACTCCTCATACTGGTGGTGCTACGAATGAATAAAAGAGGTTACGCCACAACTTGGGGTTGCCCCTGATCTCAATTTGAGCCTGAACCCGAATCTGAACCTGCTCTGCAGCCTTTGCCAACAAGGCATATTGGAGTGAATTAATGCATCATCACCAGTTGCACTTGGAATTGGAATTGGAAGCGGAAGCCCCCATGACAACCGTCTCCTCTGGAACAAACCTCCCCAAAGCCTCTATTTCCACGATTTCTTTGGGGTTATCCGATCCTCTCCTTAAAGAGTCCTATCCCTGGATGATCACAATCGCGATCAAAATCACTCTAATATTGAAGGTGAATGAGAGAGGGCCGTTGATTATTTGGACTGCTTCTAGGAGGGGACTGATTCTGATGCCCATTTCTTGTCAGAAGGTCGAAACGTAGAAGAAGAAGAAGAAGAGGAGTAGCTATGGGAAAATATGGGAATTTCTGAGAACTTTTATGTAGCCAACGAAGGTGAGGTCAAATCATGAACTTGCAGAAGATGGGAAGAAAGCCCTAGAATGATGTGGGATGGGTTTGAGGTGAAAATCGATCCCGAGAGCCTTGCTCGACTGGAGCGACTGCCTTGTCTACATAGCTATCACGTAGACTGCATTCTTCCATGGTTAAGCTCTCGAAATTCATGCCCCCTATGTAGATACGAGCTTCCTACTGACGATCCCACTTATGAAGAGAAGAGGAAACATGGGGCGTCCTTGCGAACATAATTTGTGCAGTGCAGGTTGTCATTTGATCCGGCCCCCACCCTCTTTAATTCGTTGCCAAAAATATCTTCAGTTCTGATTTGGGTTTCTTTCCTTTTCAATAATTTTAGAATGAATGGTCATTTTTGTATTCTTTTGCTTCTTTATCGAGAGATGGCCTCTCAACAATGATATTCTCTTAAATTGTGCGTTGGCTGAGAACTAGTTTTGTTCTGCCCTATTTCTGTAGATGTTCTTTTGAATTACTCAGATAAGATACTGGTAAGAAATATGACTTGATCATATAATGGTACTGTGGGATGTTTTATTCAAGCAGTACTATTAAGATTGATTTGATTGGGGATAACATTGTCATTATCTCCAATATTACAATATCTCAATAAAAACAATGTGAGTTTTTTCTATCTGTTAGTTTGTCTTTAATTAATATATTACCTGAGATCATTTTTGGTATTTTTGTGGCCAGTATGTGTTTGTAGGTGCAGTATTCAACTTCTTGTTTTGCACGATAAATTTCTTCCAGATTTTCTTGCCTGGCCAAGAAATAGGGTTTGATTACGACTAAAATCCTTTGTTTTGGATTTATACATACTGCCTTGAACATGATAAGGTTATAATATAGCTCCTTGCCTGGTCAAGAACGATTATACTTGGTTGCAGCTAAAAGTCCTTTTGAGGTAGTGGGTGGGAGTGCATCTGGTTTTGTTGGAGAAACTGGCCAATTTGCATAATGCTCTGTTGCAGGCTGAATAGTTCTCTCTTTATCTCTCTAAGATGTGGGACATTGTTAATGTATTTGTGCATTTGGAGATAGGTTTTAAGATATAAATATGAGATGAATCATTCATTCCTCAACTTATTGTTGTTATTTCTTAGCTGATTGTTGTGTCTGGATCTCTAGCAGTATCTGTTACCTCCTGTACACATTTTCTTGATAAACAAGTAAGAATCATTGCAAAATCAATCAAATAGAACAAGCAACTAGATTTTGAAATATGCCATATTTGTATTCTAGAATCTATATTCTAGAACTGGGGTTACCCTTTTTTTTTTCCATTTGTCATTGTATACTTTTGTCACAGTCTTGGTAGGATGGAGTAGTAGTTTCATGGTTGTAGAAATTGGTTTAATTTTTATACCTTACAATAAATACTTCTTCAAGCATCAGTTCTTCATCACTATGTTTTACTGAATATTGTCTGATTTCCCATGCATGATGACAAAGTGAGATAGAACTGATAAAAAAAAATCAGATGAGGTACACTATTGAAGATGTTCTTTGACTTCCATTCAATCTCCTTCTTGCATTTTTTTAGGCCATAATACCGACTTCTTTTTATTCATGAACAACTGGTTTAAACATGAATATTTTAAGATCAGATCTTATTGTGAATTAATAGCAGAATACAGATAAACATATTTATAAATTTATAGGTAAGAAAAATTGCGAGTCATGACACACCATTTTCTTTTCCATATTTTTGTTAAACCTAAGCATGTTGTTTGGAAGGTTGCAATACTTGCTGTTTTATTTACATTTTGACAATTTCAACGAATTTAAAGATTCTATGTTTTTCTTATTTACTTTTGTGCCTATATTTCATGCTGTTTTTATATCCTCCTTGTTATCACATATAAATTTTTATAATTTTTCGTAAAAACTTATTAAAATTTGGTGTTCTTGTGTTCTATACACTCTCGGGCTTATTAGCAGGGTTTTGGGCCAATTTCCAACCACATTTTCCAAGAACAATTTCCAACCACATTTTATGCCATCGAAGCCTCAGCCCATGCACCAATTACTACTTCTACAAGCAAATAAAAACAACGCACATATATGAGCCTGAGAAAAATCAATGGTGTTTAAGGCCATTCTCCAATTGGATTACAAAGCAACAAAAATGTGTAGATGACAAGTGCCGAGCTCACAAGTGTCGAGGTAAGCCACAACAATGCCAAGTATCAAAATCGAGCGTTTAAGTGTCAAATTGAAAGACCACTTGTCGAGTCTCTATTATGAGTATCATCACCAGAGCCAATTCATTAATGAGCACTCAAGCAATCGTGAGGAAATTTTCTTATCCTTGGAGCATATGGGTACCGATGCATTGATACAATTTCTGTTAATTGTTGGCAATGCATACTTACTCATCTACTGTGTGGTGAAAACTATATAGAACATGAACAATTTCTGTGCTTGCATTCTCGATTTTCATATACACCACTGTTATGATCCTGTTATTGAAAATCAAAGGAAATATTACACAATGATAATGATGACTCGACGTCAACAAAAGGCATGTTTAGTCTGCTCAGGAAAGTCATTGGGAAGAAAGGATACTCTGGCACAAACCACTATATTGGAGATCTAGTTCTTACGATAAAGACATTTGGGTCAAATATCTTGTTTGCTGCAATGACAAAAGTCTTAGATAATGCCATGAAGGGGGAAGGAGAAAGCGGTTTTGATGGGATGGTGAAAGGTTTTCGTTGTGGCATATTAAAACATCCACTGTCAAAAGTGGCTCCAGTTATTAAAAATCTTTTCTTCAATTCCATACCACGAATGAGTTCTGATGAACAACAAAAAGAAAGTCGATCAATGGCAAATATTATGGAATGTCTGGACAATGACCCTAAGAAAATGGAATTTGAATACATTTCTAAGACTTCTATGCTTGATTTGGCAGATGCGATTATGGTATTTGAAGCTGACAGAATGTTATGAAAGCTAAAAGGATCACTGACAAACTTAGGTTGCATTCCCTTAGGCAGTGCCATTGATATATCCAAAGCACTTATGAAACTTTTGGCGAGGATTTATATGAAGGTTTTTTTTTTTTTTGGTAAATTATAAAACCATTCGATTAAAAATACAGTATTAATACAAGCAAAAAATCAACGATAAGCTGTGGGAAGATCAATCCGGGAAGTTGACAGAAGCGACCTGGAAAATGAGGCCTGCCCAAGCTAGGAAACCAGGCTAATAAATCTTGAAAAACATGCCTGCCCTTTGAAGGGAAACCAGGCTCACAAAAAGCAGTTGAAGTATTTGACAATGTAATTACTGTCATGTCCTTTGAAGGAAAACCAGGCTCACAAAAAACAGTTGAAGTATTTGACAATGCAATTATTGTCATGAAAACAGAGACTAAACTAGATTGTAAAACGTGAAAATAAAAAAGAGCTTGGGAATTAAACAAGCTTTCCCGGAACACTTGGAGGGCCTTCCAGAGGGGTTTTTTCCACAATGGGGAAACCACCAAAATCAATGTCACTAGAAGAGCCGGTGTTTTCTTAACTCGCTTCTTTGATTGGTAGACCTTTGCCTTTGATGGAGGGAACTGTATGTGACCTCTGCTTGCCGGGTTGAGCCTCTACCAAAAGATTACCTTTATTCTCTGGTGGACCTTTATTCTCTGGTGGAGCCGAGTTGCTGGGGGTACCTTTGGAGGAGGAGAGTGGGCTCTAGGGAAGTGAGGCGAGTTGGAAGGGCTCGTGACAAACATGCCTGAGAGGCTAAGGAGGGAGCATGCAAGGAGGTTTTTCATCAACCAGTAGCTGCTACGATTTCTGGGGGTGCACTGAGTGGTTGGGAGAGAGCCAATTAATTCCTCCTCCCAGTTATCTAACAACTGTCGAAGAGAATTTGGAACTGTGCGGTCATAACCATCCTGGTTAGCGATGATGGGTGGAGGATTAGTTGTGGATGCACGACCTCCAAGACCACCTCTTCCCAGGATGGGGGTAGCACGCCTTCAAGGAGGTATTGGAAAGAGTCGAAGTCTTCTGTACATGAGAAGGAGGGTGAGATGCAACCACCTGTGGATAAAAGGTTCACCACTGAGTACGATGCCAAGCGAGAGTCGATCGGGGGGGTCTCCGTTGGCACAATGAACTTTGAGGAGCAGAGCGATGAACCTGTGTTTGAGCTAATGAGGGTCCGAATGTCAATTTTTGGAATGAGAATGGCATATGCAATGGGCGTTCAATGCCCACATCCTTTGCATGTGCACGAACTGAGCCATCGTACTTTGTCTCTGCAGGAGCCAAGCTGGAGCGTGAGGTGAAGTTAATTCCTAACGTGTAATATTCTAGATATAAAAAGTATGCATAACAAAAATAAATAGCTAGAAATGGCAGATGAACAACAATATAACTAGAACAACACCACAACAATACCAAAATGATGTCAGAATAATACCAGAAAGAACACTTTGATTACTGAGAGAAATGTTCACTTGCCTCTTCGAGGGGGCAACCTCCAGCAGAGCAAAGCTCTATTACAATAATATCCAAGACAAAAGTTTGCATACCCTTGACTCCTATTTATACTAAATATGTCTATCAAAAGAACCATCTAGAGGAAGATCCTTCTAGAAGCGAAAGCTTCTATTGGGTCTTCTTACATTGGACTTATTCTTCCTTATTGCTAGGCCTTATTAATATTGACCTTTATTACATGGAAATATATTATTCTACCTATGTGAGGGGTTAGGTCCCTAACATGTCCTCCCCCTTAAAAACAACCTTGTCCTCAAGGCTTGAGATGGGGAAATTTCTACAGAATGGTAGCTGGTTCCCAAGTGGCATCTGTTGGAGTTGTATCTTTCCACTGGACTAACACTTTCTTGATGGTTTGCTGATGCAGTCGACGCTCACGTTGGTCCAAAATTGCTTGTAGCTGTAACCAAATGGAGTCTTCTTTGTCCAACTTGGGAAGTTTGGTTTGAGTTTGGCACTTAGTTCCAATCACCTTCTTTAAGAAGGAAACATGAAAACCAAGATGGAGCTTAGAATAACTGGGGAAATCTAATTGATAGGCCACCTGTCCCACACGCTTGAGAATGGTATAAGGACCATAAAATTTGGGCGCCAGTTTCTGACAATGGTCATCCTTGAGGGAATTTTTCTTTTAAGGTTGTAGTCGAAGAAACACCTAATCCCCTTTTGCAAATTGACGTTTAGAGCAACCTTGGTCTGCTTGTTGCTTCATGCGATTCTGATCTATGACCAAATTCTCTTTGAGGGTACGAAGAATAGCCTCTCGAATTGTAAGTGTTTGGTCAACCGGCAAGACCTTTAAGACACTTGGAAAATATGAGAGAACTAAAGGTGGATTTTGTTTATATACCACTTCAAAAGGAGTCATGTGGGTAGCTGTATGGTACAAAGTGTTGTACCACCATTCAACTAGTGGTAACCATTGAGCCCACTGATTTTGTATTTCTGATGCAAAACACCTCAAATATGTTTCCAAACACTTGTTGACAATTTCAGTTTGACCATTAGTCTGGGGATGATCATCTGTGCTGAGATGCAATTGGGTGCCTTGTAGCTTGAACAGTTCTTGCCAAAAATTGCTGGTGAAAGTTGGGTCGCAATCAGAGACAATAGAATGCGTCATGCCATGAAGCTTGAACACCTGATCCATGAAAAGTTGAGCGACAATGGATGATGTAAATGGGTGTTGAAGAGAACATAAATGAGCATACTTGGAAAGACGATCAACTACCACCATGATGACTGATTTATTACACAATTTAGGTAAGCCTACAATAAAATCCATAGAGATATCCCGCCAAATAACAGGTGGAATCGGAAGCGGTTGTAGTGTGTCAGGAGATTTGACTGTTTCATCCTTGTTGCGTTGACACACATCACATTCAACCACAAAATTACGAACGTCCTGTTTCATACCATCCCAAAAAAAAGAACATTTGACCATGTCATAGGTTTTGGTAAACCCGGAGTGCCCAGCTGTGGGTGTAGCATGAATATCAGAAAGTACCGTGGATTTAAGTTTTGACTGTTTACTTAAATACAAACGACCTTTGTATCGGAGCTCATCACTGATCCAATAGTACCATGGGGAAACTGGAGAATTGGACTGCAATTGTTGTATCATATACAAACTTTTGGGATCGTGTAGCCATTCTTGGCAAACAACTTGGAGCCAATTTGGTACAATGAAGGAGGGAGAAAAAATGGACCCTTCATCTTTATATTTTCTGGAAAGTGCATCAACAATCACATTGTCTTTTCCTTTCTTGTAAATGATCTCATAATCATATCCAAAGAGCTTAGTCACCCATTTTTGTTGCTTGGGGGAGGAAAGACATTGTTCCAGAAAATACTTGAGGCTTTGATGATATGTCTTAATTTGGAAGCGTTTCCCCAATAGATAAGGACGCCAAAGATCCACGACATGCAGAATAACCAACATTTCCTTTTCATAGGTTATTTTTTTCAAATTTCTCTCGGACAATTGTTTGCTAGTAAAGGACAAAGGCCAACCCTCTTGCATAAGGACAACGCCAATTCCTTTCCCAGAAACATCACATTTCAGGAAAAAGGTCTTTATGAAATCTGGAAGGGCCGAAACTGGAGTGGTGCACATGGCCATATTCAAGGTTTGAAAAGCCAGAGAAGCTGGTGGATTCCAAGTGAAAGAATTCTTTTTAAGGAGTGCAGTGAGAGGTGCTGCAATCTTTCCATAATTCTTAACAAACTTGTGATAATAACCTGTTAAACTCAGAAATACCTGCAATCTTTTGAGAGTCTTTGGGTGAGGCCAATCTTGCATAGGTTCAATCTTTTTAAGATCCTCCCTGATGCCGGCCTTGCCAACAAGATGACCCAAGTACTCGACTTCCGAGGCGCCAAAAGAACATTTAGATTGTTTGAGGAAAATTTGGTGCTGAGAGAGTAGATGGAGAACTCGATCCACATGAGCAAGATGGGTTGTCCAGGTTTTGTTGTAGATGAGGATGTCATCAAATAAAACTAAGACAAAATGACGGAGAAAAGGATGAAAGACATGATTCATGAGGCTTTGGAAAGTGGAGGGAGCATTACACAAGACAAAGGGCATGACCAAAAACTCATAGTGGCCCTCATGAGTTTTAAAGGCAGTCTTAGGAATGTCTTCCTCTTTCATACAGATCTGGTGGTATCCAGAACAAAGATCAAGTTTAGTAAAGAACTGGGTGACTCTTAATTCATCCAAGAGGTCATCAATGACATGAATGTGAAATTTGTCTTTAATGGTGAGTTTGTTGAGGGCGCGGAAGTCAGGACACATGCGCCAAGAACCTTATTTCTCAAGGACCATGACCACAAGAGAAGAGTGGGGGCTCGTACTAGGGTGGATAACACATGTGTTGAGCGGTTCTTGAACCATTTTTTCATTTTCATTTTTTGGGGAAAATGGGTGACGATAGGGACAGATATTGGGAGGAAGGATTCTTGGGACAAGGGGAATGGAATGATCATGAACACCACAGGAAGGAGGGAGTCCCTAGGGAGTGGAAAAAGCCACTTGATGTTTAGAGAGGATGGATTGGAGGTCCTGCGACACAGAGGGTGTCTCAGTTGCTTGTATGGCATGGAGTTGAGAAATAGTGCTTGAATGAACTTTTTTTTAGAATCTTTTCCATTCGATGGGAACTAATGATCTCCAGGGAACCAATGGTGATGCTTTGGAATTTATATTGTTGGCCCTCTTGGTCGAATGGCATGGTTAATTCCTTAAAATCCATGAGAATGGGACCCAAAGTCTTTAGCCATTATGCACCCAACACAATGTCACAACCGCCCATGTCGATAGCAAACATATGAGATTTTAGGTGGTATTCACCAATTTGGAGACACACATTTTCACAACGCCCTCCACATTTCATGGACCCACCATTGACAATCATGATTTGGAAATTATTGACTGCATGGATATAGCAATAAGTTTCTTGGGCAATGCGACGATGAATAAAATTATGGGTGCTTCCACTATCAACAAGAATGATGACCTTCCTATGCTTAATCTAACCAATTAGCTTGAGGGTTTGGGGAGCCGAGAATCCAGTGAGAGCATTTAGGGAAATGACTGGTTCTACTTCGGGAGGGACTGAGGGAGGGGTTATGTCAGTGGGTTTAGGTGACAGAGACACAAGGGGAGCTGAAACATTCTCTTCCGAAACATCCTTTGATATGGCCACAGAAATCATCCTCTGATATGGCCACAAAAATCTTTTGTTCCTTACACTTGTGTTCCGAAAAATATTTGTCATCACAATTATAACAAAGGCCTTTGAGTTTGCATTCAACTATTTCGACCCTGGTCAATTTATGGATCTTTAGTAGAGTAGAAGGAGGAGTGGGAGTTATTGGTTTAGTGCGAGGAATAAAGGAGGGTTTTCTATTTTGAGAACAGACAACCTATTGTGCTTCCTTATCTCTTTTAATAGCGTCCACTCAAACCCGAGGCCGAGCCATGAGGACATGAGTACAAATCTCATCCTTGAGGCCACTGATAAAAAATTCTCGGAAAAAAACATCAGACATGCCCTCTGTACGAAAAGCCAGTCTCTCAAAAGCAACTATAAAGTATTCCACAGTGCCAGATTGTTTCAACTTTTTCAAACGACCTAAATGGTTGGTGTCATTGTCAAAGCGTTCATAAAGATCTTCCCCAAAGTGTGTCCAAGCCACATACCCTTGGCGAGCATTTTTTCTCCATTGCCACCATTTCCAACGTTCTTGATCTAGATGGAGAACACCATACTGGAGTTTGACCAACTCATCCATAATGCCATACAAAGAGAAATAATGTTCCATTTGAGTTACCCAACCAGTGAGATCCGATCTATCAAATTTGATCACATCCACACGCGGAAGGCATAGGTCACGCTAAAAGTGATGGGGCTGAAAATTATGGGAATGAGAGGAAGTTTCACCTTCGGTATGCAAAGGTGGGTCAGATAAGGGAAGATCTGCAAGGATATGCATCTTGGTGTAGATCATCGTAGAGATAGATTCAAGCTAGGTAGTAATGTCTTGTTTGAGCTCTTGTTTGAGTTCCACGATTGAGGCGGCGATGGAGGAATGCATCTTTTGATTAATTGTGGAAATATTGGCACTGATTCGTCGCAATTGTTATTGGGTTTTTATGAAATTAGAGTTCAAGTTAGTGAAGCGAGCTTCCAAGTCTTGGCTATGGGTATGGGCCATGATGACAAAGGAATACAAAAAGGGGCAGGTGAGACCACACAGAAAATGGGTTATGGGTGAAGTGTATCACAACTATCAAGGTGATGAGTTGAATCCAATGGGTTAAAGCCCAAATAAGGGTGTTAGAAGGGGGTCAGATCCACAAGAAAAATAATTTGCTGAAAAATGATAGGTATGACTGCGATGAGGGCGAAGAGAAAAATCTAACGGAATAGGTCTCAAATAATGGTGCCAACAAGATCCAGACTCGTTATTTTTTTTACTCCTGCGGAGTTATACTCCGATCTGAATAATATTGTACTGATGAAATGCCCAAATGATTAATAAGAAGAAATGTGTAGTAATTTCACAACTCGAATGCATGAGACACAGTTGCGCTGCAATAGATCTTGTCTGTTCTGTTTTTGTTTCCATCCCAAGGGTTAGGTATTCAAGGGTTCTACAGACAAGAGTTTTTCGTGTGCTATAGCTCTTTGAGATACGTGGGGGTCCAACAATAGTAATCGGTCCAATATCTCAGGGTACCAACTAAGGAGGATAGATCATGCTCTGATACCACTTGTAATATTCTAGATATAAAAAGTATGCAGAACATAAATAAATAGCTAGAAATGGCAGATGAACAACAATATAACTAGAATAACACCGCAATAATACCAAAATGATGCCAGAATAATACCAGAAAGAACACTTTGATTGCTGAGAGCAATGTTCACTTGCCTCTTCGAGGGAAAAACCTCCAACAGAGCAGAGCTCTATTACAATAATATTCAAGACAAACGTTCTCATACCCTTGACTCCTATTTATACTAAATATGTCTATCAAAAGAACCATCTAGAGGAAGATCATTCTAGAAGCGGAAGCTTCTATTAGGTCTTATTACATTGGACTTATTCTTCCTTATTGCTAGGCCTTATTAATATTGACCTTTATTACATGGAAATATATTATTCTACCTACGTGAAGGGTTAGGTCCCTAACATAATGCCTCGAGGTAAGCATGGATTTGATGCACATGAGGGGAGGGAGAGGTGGAACCCCTGTGTCCATTGAATCACACACTAGAGAGGCTTGTGGTGGTCGCCAAGTGGAGCATGGGGACACCCACATTCGGGTGATTTATATGAAGGCTTGGATTGGCTCTCCAACGACATTCCAAATAAGGCTTGAAGAAATTTGGTGATGATCATGATATTCCTGTTGTGTGGCAGAGCATTTTTGTTTTCATCTCTCCTTTCTAGTTTTGAAGGTTTCTTTGTCTATTCTGCTAATTGCCAATATTTTTGTTCATGGGTTGCTATTGTATGGTTTTACATAGTTTTGGGCACTTATGTAGCACCAACATATAGAAAATGCAGCAAAGCACTACATGAGTACAGTTCTGCAGCACCAACAATTTTGTAGTGAATTGGTATCACAATATTGCTGCAAAAGTTATGAAGCTGTGATTTCACAACGAACATTCACTAGACACGCTGCAAAACCACACAATCAACCAATATTAGAGCCTAACTGATTGCCAATTGGAATGAACCTTGTCAAATCGTCAATTAGACGAGAGGGTCAAATGTTTTGTCATCGAATCATGTAGTTTTGATGTCATTTGCTTGTACTAATTAGGCTAGAAACAAATCCCTAAAAATCAGGAGTTTGGTTAAATTTGATCATATCTTTTGTAACTCGTAATTTTTGGAAAAGTTGAAGGTATAGAACTCCTAAGACTATGTGATAATGATAGGCTATATATTTTAAACGTTTCAATGTAATAGGGGTTCGAGACTTGGGAAAAGAGACTTTGTGCATGCAATAAGTTTAATCAAAGTTGATCAATAAAGAAGTGCACAAATTTTCACTGTAGATATTCATGTGCCAATTTCTTCAAGTTTGTCTTTTTCCTATTATGTTTGTGTATCTTGTTCCTAGTTTTCCATCTGAATGTGTGATATTCCAGTGTTTAATTGAAGGTAGATGATGCAGAATTCATCATTGATGCTCTATTTTCATAGAAATTAAATACTTACTCCTTCTAAAGTTGCATTGGAATTCATCCTTTGTTAGATGCTCTGATGTAATGGACTATTTTTCTCAAATCTTCTACCATTCTACAACGAATTTAATGATTTGAAAAACATTTTCTACCTTGCCTTTGTTGTTGATTTGTTCACCAACCAGTTATTCGTCACTTTTCAATTTCATGACTCCATGCCCAATGGTCATTTCCTATTCTCTACCAACCACAATTTAAAAACCCTATATTTATCTAAAGATCTAGCCAGTGAGATTAAATTCATTGAGGGAACCCATCTGGGTGGAAAGGCCAGTTTCCAGCCTAAAGATTGTTTTGAAAAGGTTACCTTCGGAATTTTCTGCCACAACCTAGGAAAATTACCAAGTAATAACACTCCATTTGTTTCAAGTTTTTGTAACTATATCTGTACATGGAACTCAAAGTTCGTCTTCTTAACAATAAGATTAAACATTATGTCTAATTTGGTTATTCACCCCCTATTTTTGCTATTCCAATCCTCCATGGTTGGATAAAAAATGGTTTTATTTTGTCTGAATATATCAACCTCTAAGAACATGCCATCTTTAAAAAAAAACTAACCCAGGAATATGTTATGATTAATTTTGTCAATGAGATTGTTTCCCTTGATGAAATGTTATACACCTTCATAAGGAATCAAATTCCATGGTTTTTCTTTCTGTACCTATATCAGAGAGAAGCCACAACAAAAATAAGAAATATTCCAAGACATATGGCATGAGGAAGATGAGTCAAGAAGAGTATGATAGAGGGATCAATGAGCTAAGAGAAAGGATCAATGCCATACAAATGCTGCTACAAAGAGAGATGGAAATATGCCAGAGAAGAGGATGGAGTATGAAGAAGCCAATTCAGTGGTGAGTGGCACAATTGTTCGAGAAGTAGCCGAGGAAAATCATAAGGAATATGAAGCATAGATTGAATTCTTTTAAGAAGGAGGAGAAACTCAAATGAATTGAGTTCAAACATAGGTCGTTGAAAAAGAAATAATTCACTTTTGTGAACCAAAGAAAGGACCAAAAAATGAGAGATAAGTGACCAAAAAATGAGAGATAAGTGACCAAAAAGACGACCGAAATTCGCATATAAATGACCAAATGGCATTTTTGGTGGCTGATTTCCTCATTCTCTAGGAGGGAGCACCTGTATATTGGACCATTGAGTAAGGGTGCACCGGGTATCAAGTCAACAGAATGTTTGACCTAGTAATGCAGAGGCACCCCTGTAGGTGAAGCAAAAAGGTCTCTATATCCTTCTACAAGCTTGTCCAACTATTTCTACCGTGTAGAGAGACCCTATGTTGAAGTTGTGGTGGTCATAGTGACCTTTTGATTCCCCTTTTAACTGAACCATGAAGACGAAAAACTTCACAATTTGTAGGATTAATTTGTGGCACTGTTTTGTCGAGATCAATGAAATTGAAATAATTGGAACTACCTCGGGTAATCTATAGGGCTGAAATCCCAGAGTGATAATGACATTATGGGGTCAAGAATTATAAAAAACATGAAATTTCCACATACAAGGTTGTTCTAAAAGAACATCGTAAAATTCAAGTGGGGAAACTTAAAAAAATACCTCATATTTGAAGGGTTTGATGCCGTAGGACATAATACATTGATGGCTAACACAAAGGTATCTCTTCTGGATCAACCAACCAATGGTGTATGGTTAGGGGTGTGGAATAATTGACAAATTCAATCTCTTGATGACCTCGTCCAAGATTAGCTTCTTTTGGATCCTTCTATCAATAATGAAATGCAGCAAGATTCCCTTCACTCACATCTGTGAATGGAAGAGGGGCTCCCCTTCCTCAAGCTCCTCTAAATCATCATGTTGGATCTTTGTAGTTGCAATGGTAGCACTAGGTTCCACATTAGTGATTTTTTGTCCCTTGTCCTACTCCATGTTATAGTTTGAGTGAGGGTCCAACTCTTTTTCTTTAATTTCGGCCAACAATGATATTTTTGAGTGGCATTCATCAATGTTGTTCTAGGGGATTTTGTGGAACTCGGACCATTTTATAGTGTCCTTATTTGTCTTCACATTACTCTTGTTTGCATGTGGCTTGAACTGGATGTATTGATGTTGGAATTCCTTTCTTTATCCCTTGTTTTGTGAGTTAGGGCCACCTTTTCCATGCTTCTATTGTTGCATATTTGCAGACTCAAACTCCTCCTTATTACACTATTTAAATTTCTTCTTGATCTTGATAGCATATTGATAAATCACTCCTAGTGAGGAGATTTCCAAGAAAACCCTATTTGTTTGGATGTACCTATGTAGTAAAATGTAATAATTCATAATGAGGATCCTCTCAGAGTCTCTGATACCCAACTTTGACCATTAGGTATGGAAGATGTTAGTGTACTCCAACACCATTTAGTCTATTTCTTGATGCAGATTCATCCATCTTGTGCATTGGTCATCATAGTCTCTGACAGGGTAGAAATCCTCCTTGAGGGAATCAACAAAGGCTTCCGAAGTGGGTCCTATCCATAATGCCATAAAATTATCTTCATCATGTCTCTCCCAATAACATTGCCACCAATCTTTGACATGAGGGATGGATTTAAGGAGAGAAAAGGTAATATTTTTAGTTTTAGAAAAAAATTGAATAAAGTATTACCCTTCCAATAGATTCAACCATTTCTTCAAAGAATCTATATTTATCTGGCCTTCAAATAAGGGGATACCAAATTTAATTTGTACGTTGATGGGTGTCACAACTCCGAAATGGCTAATTGTTGAAGGTGCCTCACTTACCATTGAAATTCATTGAAGGAGCTAGGTGAAGTTGTCCATCATGACATTCTGATGTCACACGAGGGATTCCTTGAGAAACATTTTGAAAGGATATCTTTCTCTGTGATCTCTCATTTATTATGCCATGGGCAGTTTATTGTGCAGGTGAGAGCAGTCATCCCCAAGCGAAGCTAACTTGAGACCCAACTCTCTATACCATGGCCTTGCAGGGGACATGCACCAATAAATAATAAGAAAACTACTCTAACACCATTGATCTAGATTATATAGAGAACAAAATGAAATATAAACAAAAATATAGCAGAGAACACAGAAATATAGTGAAACCTAACTTATATTATAATGAATAAAATAACATAATATTATAGAACACAAACTAGAAAATGGTGGTAGCTTCTCTTTGAAGAGAAATAGATGTTGGCTACGTTCATTCGCAACAAGATGATTACAAAGAGACTAAAAAGTTCCTTTTATCATGAAGCCTAAAATACAAAATGGCAAAAACCATAAATATCAAAACCACAACCCTAGAAGATGAAACACCAAAAGTATTGTAGGCCTCGAGGTGGTTAGTTGATACGTCAACTTACCATGGGTGCAATTTTTGCATACGATCTCTATTTAGGGTGCACAGTAGGTTGTTGGAAATAAATATCCAAGGATTACAACTTTTGACTTGGGCCCATGGAAACGCTGGTGTTACACGTCAAAATTCCTCACTTCGATAATGTCCCATTATCATGGTCGCAAGTGTCGCACTTTTGTCACAAGTGTTGTAAATGTCACATTTTCGTTTTGCATATGTCGCATTGTGAACAACACCATGGAAACAATTGATACATCCTATAAGACATTTTGGAAGGGGAAATCACATCATTTGAAAAACTAAGTTTTTTTTTTTCCCTTGAGAAATGGTCATCTTAACGAAGTTTTGGAAGATCAGCGATCCCCTGCTCATATGCAAGGAGCATTAGCACTCCCTATCCATCTAGAAGAGAGCATTGCAGCACCCTATTTCTAGTTTTGAGGGAGCGTCGATTGGTTGGGAGAATATTGGGAAGAAATCCCCCTTATCTCTAAGGACAACTAGAGATGATCCGAGTTGGTTTGACTCAAATCCAAGCTTTAGGTTGCATCTAAGGGAGATGCCACAACTGATGGAGTCATATCCTCAACTTATTCCAAAAATAACTAAGGTGGTTGACATTCTCAAAGCCTATAAAATGAGACATTCTCATGGTGAAAAGGAGGATAATATCAACAAAAAGTATTGTCATTCTGATCGTGGATCTTTCGAGCAAGGGGTTGGAAAAGGAGGACTCGGAGGGGTTGCTGCAACTGTATCTACAGATTGTAAGTTCCTTGTAATGTTCTCATTAATATATGCTTGGCCTATTTCCTTCAAGTTTGTGTATGATTGCATATGCTTGTCTTTTATTGATAAATTTAGTTTAAATTAATCTTGGTAGAATAAGAAACATGCATTGTCTTTTCTATCTATTGGATTGCATATCTCATTAAGGAGATTGAAGATCAAGTTCATCCTAGACTAAGAGAGGACAAGATTCAGAAAAAAGTACATCATACTTTCTTCGTCTTTTCCCTTTGACTAGTTTAACTACATTTAAATAAATTTTAGTGTCGAATGTTAACATCTTTCTGTTTTGGTAATAGGGGTCTAGGATCCAAGAGGATATTCACCTGTCCACAGGGGAATTTTCCTACAACATAAATTGGTGACTCCACTGGGGATCAAAGCTTTCAGTTTTGGTTTCTTTCTTTGATTTTGACTTAGATTTTTCTCATCTTCATATCCTTCTTGCGGTATTTTTCTCTTCTATACATCTGTTTTCATTACTGAAGTTGTCTCACAGAGACTGTTGATCAAACTTCCTGAGTTTTTTGTTTTCTAGGTTGATCCTTTTCTTTCTCAGAAACTCGCGCCCTCTCCATTTACAAACATAGGGATGATTTCCTGATCGACACTCCCCTATAGTGATTTAGAGAGCGCTATAGCGCTCTGGTGTTGATATAACTAGATCACCGATTTTTATTCATTTTGAAAAATTGTTGACCACCTTTCTATTGAGTGTGATTTTTGGGTATTTATTTTTAACTCAGGACATGTTTTGTCAGTTTGTGTCTTATGTCAGACCTACAACTTGTTTCTTTTAATACTTTTGATCTTTGATTGGATTTTTATTGTATTTCCTTGTCACGAAATCACCCTTTTCTTCATATTTTGGGTTTATTTTGGTATCTTTTCATTCATATGATCTGTTGAAGATTGTTACAAGGAAACCCTTCATATTTTGGGTTTATTTTGGTATCTTTTCGTTCATATGATCGGTTGAAGATTGTTACAAGGAAACCCATGGATCCCTTTACTGTTTTAATTGGTCTCTGATCTTCATATATTTCCAGAAATTTCTTAAGTGTGTGTTATTGTTTTTGGTTTTCTTTTTGGAAAGTTTAGTTTGTTTTTGCCTCTCATTGACTTCTGCGAGAGTGCCTTTTGTTTGTGTGATTCTTGCTTCCCATTGTCTAAAAGCTGCAATAGTGAATTTTTTTTTATTATTGGAATAAAAATCATTAAACCAAATCAATTCACATTCATAATCAAAGGAAAGGATACTTTTTACGATTGGTTTTTGGATACTAGAAACAATTTCTATATGATTTAGCACTAAAATGGATTCTCGTTGAAAACAAATTGCATGGAATTTTTGCATTCTTGTGTTTGGTAGTGAAAGGAAGAAAACTCTTCTCCTTCCCGTAAATAGAAGTTCACCGAAATAAATGTTTTCTTATCATTCTTTTACTTCTTTGGGATTCGAGTCCTAACATCATTAGTTTCACTCTCATTCACCTCTGTGTAAAGAACAACCACTAAAATCAATGCTAATTAAAAATCGATCTAGACACTTTTTCTTTTTAGATTTTTCCACCAACATTAGACTAGGATTAGCGCTTTGGATTAGGCTATGAGTATAACTCTCCAAAGAATTAAAAAAAAACTTAGAATCTTGTGATAGGGAGAGTAAATTCAATTTTCTTATAAGCATAGCTGGGATCCCCCTCTCACACAGGGGTTACGCACAAGGTCACGTTCAGGAGAGCAACAAATATTATCCCTTCGAGGCTTAACTGTTTGTAGTAGTAAGTTCGTATTTTGGGGGTTCTTCTTGAGGTCCAACTATCTTCATTTGGTCTCGGTTCTTCGTGAATTCCAAATCTGTTCGGGGTCCTCTGGAGTTCTACTGGTCCACTTGTCCTTAGTTCTCTTGAAGGATTTTAGACTTGTTATCCTGCCCATACGTTCGGAATGGATTGTCGAATGTACCCTTTCAGAGGTTGAATGTGAGTTGGTGTCCTTAGTAGCCTTAATATTTAGGGTCCTCACACAAGGTGATGATGAAGGGAAGTCTTCTTTGTACCTGGAACAAACATTGGTCAAACTCACTCGGGCTCCTTGGAGGGTAAATCCACGATTATTGTGTGGAATCTTGCACCAAGGCGTAAGTTCGTTAAACAGGTTTCCAACGTAACTATTCCACCCGCTCATATCCTAACCCCTTCTCAATTTGGTCACGCGATGTTGGATTTCATCACCAACTAGTATGGTCATTGAGAGAAGGTTTTGTTTGCTTGTTGGTTCTTCTAGATTTTTAGCACATGCTATTTATTTACTTAGTTGTTTTTAAATATTGCAACTATAGATGATAAAGGTCTTCGTAGATCACATAGGATGCAAGGGTTGCCTCTGGAAGGCTACAAACCCTTACCTCCTAATTCACCTGAAGACATTTACCGTGAAGAGGTAGAAAATTGCTTAGATGCTAGGAGCGCAACTACTCATTTGTTAGCGAATCCTGAAAGCGCCTTGGTTATTGTTGAGGATCCTATTCCTCATACTACCCCTACGTCAAAATTTCCTATCGAGCCACTCCTTATTCGATTGGAATCATTTAGTAACGTAATAGAAGAAGAATTTCCTCGTCTGCCATTGAGGACATACATTGAGACACAGAGGGAAGACACACAAGATGATTATGATGAATACACAACTCCTGTCCAGTCTGCTAGCATGGTAAATCCACAACAAACACCTTTTTGTTCCATATGGAGAACTCCATCGTGACGTGATCTTTATGAACATTTCAACTTTAGTAAACCACCTCTTGACCCTCTTGCCTCTACTGTTACCGAGATAGGACCGTCTAGTCAGACTATTGACCATCCCATCAAACAAGTAGTCAATATTGCTACTACGTTAGTACAAGTCCAAAATACCACCGTAGTCATAACGCCTAATCATACACAAGGTACTTCAATCGTTACTCCCACCACTACACCTTTTTAAGCTAAAGATCTTATGCTACACAAAATCCTATTAGAACACCTATACATCACAAAATGCAGAACCCTGCCATACACACATAATCAACTATGGGACAAATCCCGACTGGGGAGAAACCATCATCTAACGAGCCTGTCCCTCCTAGGGGATAGCCACCCTTTCACATACCGGCTGGGGGGAAACCCCCTTTTATTGGTCAAACCCCAGTTGTCACTTAAACTATGGCAGGGGAACAACCCCCTTTTGCTGGAAGCCCTTCACAATCATGGGGAGCACCCCAAGGAGGTACGTTTCATCGACCTTATCAAGGAGGTCCATCATACCCTAACCCACAAGGAGTACCAAATTTATTTCCTTCTGGATTATATTTTGGACAACATTATCCAGGTGTCCCAAATCCCACCTGGGGTCCTCAAGACCAATAATATTAGGCTCCCTAAGGGTCAACTGTATACCCTTTGCAAGGACAAACTGTTTACCCCCATCAAGGGAAAAATGTTTATCCCCCACAACCTAATCAAATGACCTATCCTCCCTAGAACCAACCGAGTTTCCGTCATTTCGTAAATGTTCCTCAACAACAATCAAACCCTACCTATACCGACCAACAACAATAGTATATGGGAGGGCCTACTAGATAAAATTATACACCTCAACCAATTTATGGACCTACTGGTGTCCCCATGCCGCACCAATATCACCCTCAAGTTTAACCGACAACTACCATTCCTAGCTATGCTGGATCTACCAGATTTGTCTCGGTTAACACCTGATCCCATACTACATTTTCCTTTCTGGCCGGTAATTCTTGCTAAGTCACCTTATGACATCCCAATATTTGACGGTAAACCTGGAGAAGAACCAAAAAACCATGTTGTGACATTCCATCTATGGTGTTCATCAAACTCACCGATGGATGATTCTATATGGTTGTGTCTTTTCCAGTGCACACTCACGGGCTCAGTAGCCAAATTGTACATTGAACTCCAACTTGGTATTGTTATCCCCGATATCTAGGGATAGCTAGGAGATCATGTCTCGAGGCCCACAGGTCCCATACATGAAGTGTCGAGAGCTGGATTGAACTGAGAATGGCCCTAGAGGGCCCATCCTTCTCTTCTTTGCCAGACTTGTCCTGTCAGCAGCAGCATCATCCATCACCATCGGCCTGGACTTGCATCAGAGAGAACTCTTGCTCCATGAGGTAATTGGTCCAAGGTATCATGGTATGTATCATGTTTGATCATTATAACCTTCTTGTATATGCATTAGGTTCCTTTCATTTCTGATTACTGCTTGGATCTTACACTAATCCACTTGACCATTGTTGGGGGTGATTGACAGGGTGACTTAGCAAGCTTGTATTCATGGGTTTTGGTTAGCCACCAAGGGGGATTTGTAGAGCCATCGTTCGCTCCCACCATGCTATCATTTTACATCTCATATCCCGCACATCTATCCCGTTCCCCTAGTCCAACCATTAGGATGACCTTTTGAGGGTTACACTTTGTCTTGTGGGAAGAAGGGGCTAAAGGCCTAGGGAGTAAAAGCAGCTGGTAAAAGATAAAAGCCATAGGAAATGAAACCTAGAGATGCCTCGCCCAGGGATCCCCGAGAAGGAAATAAAAGGCCTCTCGATAAGAAACAAAAGGGACCCTAAGAAAAATAATAAAACAAGACCTATCCAAGAGGATGGGAGGTCTCATCACGAGCCGACCCATTATGTTCATAGGTATCTAGAAGTATGACATTGCCATCATCTGGTCACCACGCTAGGGAAGTGACCTTTGGTTGCCTGGCCAAGGGAAAGGGGGTCTCATCACGAGCCAACCTTATCATTTCTGCGAAAATTCCAGTGGGTAACACTGTCAGCTCTGGTCACCATGCCAAGGCAGTGTCCTCTGGTCAGACCTTGAAGTAAAAAAGAAAAATAAAGGCAATAAAGGGGCTTGGAAAAAATGCATCCATGACGGGTACAACTCGCCTCCTACAAAGGCACCCACAGACGACACTTTCCCTTGGTCTTACTATGACTGGACATCCTTAGACCATATCACTTTATAAACATGGTTTGAATGATCCTCTGAGGAAACTTTCCTTTTCTTGTGGGTATTATCCCAATAGGTTATTCTGTCAGTTTCTTCAACATTGTATAGTAGATATGTGTAATGTCTTTGAGCTCTTAGATGATATTCTAGGGATTTCATGCATGTATTTGATAAATTTAATGATGAAATATGATTGACATTGCTATGATCCCGAGGACTGATGAGCCCATGGAGGGCATAGTTTTTGATATGCAGGACCATACCTGATGGACAGGTACCAGTGGACCGGTACACATGGGGATATGATTAGCTCGGACCTCCATGGGGCTGAAGAGCCCATCAGATGGTTGCTGGGATGGCAGAGACAGGATGATGTTATGATGAGCCTTTGCACAAGAAGACAGAAGGACATTCTACCAGGACACTTTGGCAGAGCCCGGCCTAGGGGGGATCACCCACTGCAGATGGGACGATTTCTTTTTGATGGACAGGATGTCACCTGAGGCAGCTGGACATTTTCTGGAGCATGTGGCAGTGTGCTAGGGTCATTTGGCATGTGTGGCAGCTTGGAGGAGCCCTAAAAGGGCCAACGTTCCACTTCCTAGATGCTGAGCTTGCCCAAAAAGGGACAATGTCTCCCTCAGAGGGGCATGACGTCTCCTTTTTAGCTCATATTATGACATTTCTTAGCATTTAATGTAAAAAATAGTGTAAATTTGAAAGTCATCCTTGTTAGCTGTTTTAATGACCTAATTTTAAAATTAAAGGTCATTTGGATGATATAAATAGAGGAAATTGCCTCTCATTTTCACATAACACAACTCACTCTCTTGTGAGAGATACATTTTTGTCTTTTGTCTTGGTATTATTTCTCTTGGAAGTGAGGCGCAACTCTTGTGGAGGATTGTTCTTGGCATGTTATGGTGTTTTCTCTCATTGGAAGGTTTACAACTGGGGTTTGATAAGCTCTCTTCATGATTTGTAAGTGTATTTCTCATGCAAAACTTCTTAAGTGAATGGTTGTAGGTTAAATATCTTGCATTTATTGTTACATTGCTATTATATTGCTTAATCTTGAAACCCTAGGTAGCAAGCACACAAGTAGGTCCTTGCTATATGTCCCCATGATTGAGAAACTTGCTTTAGCCATTGATTAAGGAGGATTTAGCCTAGCCGTTGCTACACTAGTCATCCTTTTTATGAGTTAGCTTTTAAACATAAGTTGAAGAAAGAAGACATCCTAGGCCTAGTTGATTCTACACCTAGGGTTTTGAATTTTAGGGTTTGAAGGGCCTTTCTCTTGCAACACTCTTCACTTTTAGATTTGTGTTTTAAAGCTAGCCGTTTTGCCAAGGATATTTGAGGAAAGAGGGAGGAGAATGAGGCCTTGCTTAAGCAACACCAGAATGAGCCTCCTCCCCTTAGGGTTTTGATTCTAGGGCCCTGCCATTGCAACACCATAGAACCTAACTCTCTAGTCCTTAGATTTTGTTTCTCCCAAGATCTTGCCCTTGTTTCTGACTCCATAATACCCTAAGGCACTAGTCTATCTCTCCAACATTGAGCTTGTGGTGCCAAAACAACTTTTTCAAAACTCTTAAATTTGAAACCTTAACTAACCCTAACGTCTACTAACCCTAGATTAATGATGACATCATGCCTTATTTGAGCCTTTGGTTGATAGAAAACATTGCGGCTTAGTCATCTGATGATAGACAGTGATGTGTTTCATTTTCCTATTTGCAAAACGTTGATCTCTTTGTCTATAATACTAACCCTAGAACAAGGCTGACGTCACCTCTAGTATAGTGACGCATCAACATTTGTATATGAGAAATTTATGATATTTAATGCATTAAGTTAATTCAAGGATTGATTATCTCCATTGAATGCTATATCATTTCCAGTGTTTATTGAGAAGTAATGTTATAAGCCATAGTCATTATTGCAATCATTGACTTCATCAATAATTACTGCTGTGTGTGCTCATATATAATATTGATAGTCATTGATTAATGAAGTATTAACCACTGTGCATGTATTAGTGTTATCGTTGCCTTGTCTCGCAAATAGGTGCCTCCTTTGTGGTGTATCTTCTTTTGACTATCCTCTTGGTGGTAATCTGTGAAAGGGAAAACTTGCCTTGATCCTTTAAACCTTTGCCTTTCAAAACCCCATATTGCTAGGGACATCTCCCTTGGGTTTAGCCACCCTAAATAAAAAGAGCCCCCCATCGAGGTGACAGTGGGTGGGGAAGCTCCTGTTACGCCAGTTTGACCTTTACCTTTCAGCTACTTGACCTAAAATACAAACTGAGTGATAACAGGTACCTTACAATATTTCAACTCCCTAGCTATGGCTTTTCTAATGCATTTTCAATTACCCATCCGTTACGATAATGGTACAAAACTCTTAACCTCACTTCATCAAACGAACTCCGTACATATCTTTGATCACATTCATGAGTGGAGACAACGACGAAGGTTGATCAAAGTGACCATTCCTAACTAGTTATTGGCATAATGGTTTACTAAATATATTTTACCACCAATTTCTCATGATGTCATCATGGGTGGCATTTTCACTGAGGAAGAAGCCATTTCTCGCGCTCAGTACCTAAATTTGGTTTATTCCCAATCGGGTACGTTGTATGAGTTGATACCAAATTCTCCCTGGATGTCCATAGATCCATCCAAACCATCTTCCATGGATCATGCAGATGAAATTATCGGTGCCGTCAAAACCCAATATTCATCACAGTCGTCCAGCTCGTCCAATCGCTCTGTTTCTGAACCCATCATCGATTAGATCTCACTCTCCTCTACCTCCCCCCCGACTCAAATATTTGAGGTGAATGTGGTCCAATTTTCCTCTTCAAAACAATCAAAAGGAAAGAAGAAAAAATAAAATAAACCCAATAATAATAATAATAATAATAATGAAAATCCAAAAGAACAAAATCAATCGCCTGCTCTTGAAAAAAAATAGCAACGAAAACCAAAATTGTTGTGTCTCATTTGTGGTGATGATTATTACACCCGAGATTGTCCTCATTGCGACGAAGTTGCAAAACTTTTCAAAGGGAATTCCCAACCCGCTATGTTAACACAACCTTTTCCTCAGCACCAGTCCATGGTTTCTCAAGCCCCTGCCCCTCTGACATGAGGCAATCCCGGTCATCCTCGTAGTGAGGAAGCCTCGTCAAGTGCCCATATTTATATGTTTAATGGGATTGATTTAACCACTTGCACCACAACGTATAACACACCATCTACACCTGATAAAGAGAAGGTCACTAATGCTATTACATCGTATCCATATCCTGCCACCATTGCCCATCCATATGGATCACTTCATATTGAGAAACCTACTTTCAACTCCATTTTACGCCCTCTCAAGAGAACTATTCGAAACTCAACTTTTAATCCTAGTTCACATGCTGCCCAAAACTATAATATTATTGAATATTTGGCTCAAGCACCGTGTTTTATGTATGCTCTTGAAGTTATACAATATTGTCCAAGTAAATGTAGAACACTCTTGGCCACCATCGGTACGATCGATCCTGAGTCGTCAAATAATATCATGTTTAACCTTGATAACTTCAAGTCACGATTTTCTCACCAACTTGCTTTTCAGATCGATGTGGTTGTTCATAACAACCACATTAATTGTGCCATACTAGATGAGGGAGCTTCCACTTGCGTCATGTCATTATCTTGTTGGAAAGGGCTGAAATCACCTGTTCTTAATCAATCCCCTAGAATGTTACGAGCATTCGATGGGCAAGGTTTTCTCCCCCACAAACTCTTGTAGTCCTTAGATGTTCAGTTGGGAGGAAACACTGTCTCTGTCGATGTAGATGTAGTTGATGCTCCCCTTGATTACAACTTATTGTTAGGAATAATTTGGTTTTATGCCATGTCTGTCGTCGCTTCATTGGTGTTTCAATGTGTACAATTCCCCTATCAAGGTAAAATTGTCACTATCAACCAATTAGATTACTGCACCCTTGACACTTGCACTCCCGCCACCAACAATATTCCTTTCTTGGGAGATACTAAGATCATTTATGAAAGTGTTGGTGTAGGTATTTTAAATACTCTTCCCTTATGGGTACTTTCCCTACACCACTTCCTCCCACCTCGCAACACATTGCCATGATCAATATGATCTCGACTATGGCCTATCAATATTATGAATCATCTGATCCTTGGGTTGTGCCCAGTCCTTTGGAATTAGATGCACTAGGTGACACTATGCCACTTAGTCCTGCTGAGGCTTCATACAACTCCATCCAATCCACCTCCCCCTCATTGGATGACCAACATATGTTGGCATCCAACACTTACTCGTTTCCATCTTGGTTGGATTTCCTATCCTCTGCTTTCGACTACATCCTACGTATTTTTCCATCGGATGAATCCATTATGAAAATTCTTAGTATCGACGAGGTACCTTGGGATGAAAACCATCATCATTGATATTTTCTCCCTAGTCTAGAGGAAATTGAGAAAGATATACACTCTATCTTTCATTACAGTTTTGTTGATTCTCCCCAATCTCCCATCCTTACCCAGGATACTACTTCCGAGGGGAATTTAGGAAACATCTAGTCTACGATCACTATATACATCTCGATCAAAGAAGGTATCATGGAAAATGTTCATCTCGACGCTAATTGTTTGCCCGAGGAAGTGGAAGCTTACACCGCTTTATTCAAATAATTTCGTGATTTCTTCGCTTCGAGTTACGAAGACATGCCATGGATCGATCCATCGATCGTTGTGCATGAGATAAAAACTTACCTAGGCGTTAAACCTGTACGAAAAAAACTTTACCTAGTTCATCCTAAGAAAACTGAATCTATAAAGGCAAAATTTGAAAAATTGTTGAAGTTTGGCTTTATTTATCCTGTCCCCTTTACGGAATGGGTTTATAACATCGTTTCGGTCACTAAAAACCAAGGAACCATTCATGTCTGTGTCAATTATAGGGATGTCAATAAGGCTTGTCCAAAAGACAATTACCCAACACCCTTCATCGACCAAATCATCGACAATTGCACTAGCAACATTATATTTTCCTTCAAGGATGGTTTCTTAGGGTATAATCAGATCGATATTCTACCAGCTGATCAACATAAGACAACCTTCATCTTCCCTTGGGGGAAATTTTGTTATCAAAAGCTACCTTTTGGTCTTAAAAATGCTGGTGTTACTTTCCAACGGGCCATGTCGTATGCTTTCCACGATATCAAACATATTGTGGAACCTTACCTCAATGATTTACCCGCCCATTTGTCTACTCGACGAGACCATATTGGTCATTTACAGGCCATTTTTCTTCAATGATGGTTTTACCATATCTGTTTGAACCCTCACAAGTGCATCTTCAGTATCGAATCAGGTCGACTCCTCAAATTTGTTGTCTCTGTTATCGCACGGTTTGTAGGAAAGGTTAAAAAAGCTTGAGTCAAGGGTAGAAACCGGCGTAACAGGAGCTTCCCCCACCCACTGTCACCTCGATGGGGGGCTCTTTCTATTCAGGAGGGCAAGTCCAAGGGAGACGTCCCCAAGTCAATCTGGATAAGTGAAGGGAAAAGGATAAAGATCAAGTCAAAGGAGACCCTTCCACAGATTGATGCCCGATATAAGATAGTCACCACTGCCAATGTACCTGCTTGCGAGACAAAGACAAAGAAAACTAGGATGTATTTGCAGTGGATTAGCACTTCATAAAATCAATGACTATCTCTAATACATGAGCAATTGATAAATGCTATTATTGACGAAGTCAATGATGGCTAATAAAACAAA